>JAUPFT010000004.1:55658330-55848330 GCA_036936625.1 Parnassius smintheus behrii | reverse complement strand
TCCACTACCAAGTTAATTTGAGGGGACGGGGGGGGGGGGGGATTTGGCCTCCGGCTACCTGCACTTACCAAGCGAATCGTAGAAGTAAAATACTTTACGCTGGTATTCTTTGAGGTCGTGCTATTACCCCGGTTCGAGTCAGCCCATTCGTGTGACAGCAAAAGCTGCCTTGTGGCTCTACCACAGTTAAAATCAAATTGTTATCAGTTTATTATTTAATCAACGAAAAAAACTCTCTTGTGATCTAGGTCATTTCTTTTAGAAACCTAACCTAACCTAGATGACTCCTGGTACTGTTCTCTATTTGTTCGTGAAGCTGCATCAGAAACGGTTCAGACAGGCAAAAATTTCAAAAACGGTTATTCATGTCTGAATGGCACACAAATAATCCCATCAGCTCAGAAAGCACGTGGCAGCGCCATGCTGAAGCTTTATTATGGTTGTCGTACGAATGGGTCGGCCCGACCGTGGAAGGACCACGCTCTCATAGAATACCAGCGTAAAATAGCAGCTCAATGCTGCTGTGTTTTATATGGTGAGTGTAGAGAATTGGATACCCTTTTAACTGTCTTGACCATCTTAATCCTCAACAGGATTCCTCTCGAGTCACATCATCCAGTTATCAGCCGGTGGACTGTGTGCTCGTTTGTCACCCTTATTCTATTAAAAAAGCAGTTATATTTATATAAACAACAGGTATAAATATATTATTGTAATATAAAACTTTAAAACTTGTGCTATCACTAATATAAGGTAGCACCATGTTGCATCTGCCTGTGTGTAGAGAACTTGAGACACTTTTTACAAAACACTAAAGTTAATTCCTCAGAGGTGACAGTGAATAATTTTTTTTTATACTTATACGAGATCTATAAGCCACAGTGACTGAGACTGTGTGTTCGTAAAACGAGAGAATCCTTATTTTATAAGAAAACAAAAAAACAAATATCTAGTAACGAAGGCTGTGCTAACTTTTCTGCTTCATGCTATTGTATTACTGTTAATAATTAAGACTTAGTCAGCTGAAGTTACAATAGTCTAACAAATTAAAATTATTCTTCATTCTTCATTTTGTACCATAATAGGGCATTCATCATGCAATTATGTACGTTTCTTTATTTTTCTTTTATTTTAAAACGTCTTATTTATTACGTTTAAACCATTCAATAAAAAAATAAAATTTCATTTTTACTTGTGGGAATTTAACATTATGTCTTTCTAGTAAAAGAAAAGTATGAAGCAAATAAAATAATTTTTCAACAAAGCTTTTATATAAGGCAGTAATATCTCATAATGTCTTATTTTAGTAGAAAATACTTTAAAAAGAAGCTAAAAACGCCGTTAATGTAAGTGGAACTGCTCCCCTCCTCGTTGAATACCGATTATTATAGGCTTTACTTTTACAGTAGAGAAAATAACGGGAATAAGCGTCTCTCTCAAATAATTCTAAGCTGTAATGAAATATTGAATGCTACATAAATATTTATCAAGCGTGGATGTTCGCTTAATATTCATTAAGTTGTATTCATTATATTGGAAAGTCGCTGTCTATGGCCGACTGGCCACCGTGACCGAAATTCAGTCGGCAGGACATTATTGTAAAGGGCCTTGACGAACATAAAATGCATTTTTAGTAAAATAGGGAGCAAAAGAGCCTGCAGCTTACTTGTTGGTAAGGTTCGACCGTCATGAAAAACTGTAACACCAGAAAAATTGCAGGTGCGTTGCCGGCCTTTTAAAATTGTGTAAGGTATTTTCTTGATGGTTCCTAAGTCATATCAGTCCGGAATAATCGCTGATGATAAATGATGCAACAAATTAGTAGTGCGAGAAAGAAAGCTCCTAGTTACAGTACAGTAGAGAGCGGCCAACCATCCAGATGATGTTAATGGTAACGTAAGTTTTGTTACGATGCGCGTTGGTGAAATTTAGACGCTGAAATTAATCCGAACAATTTTCAGAGCACACTCTACTGCAATTGCACATAGATAAACAACAAGATAGAAACCACTTAATTTTAGGTCATATATATTTGTTCTGTATGGGAATAAACCCGCATACCACACCGCATACACCCACTGCTGTAAATGAAGGCATCGCTCTTTCACACAGAGGCTACATTGGCAGATGTTTGAGAACTGTAAACACTGAACCTCATCTGTGGTCTCAGTATTTTACGTCTGTATTTAACGCAGATGATTATACTGCAATCACTTTATTTGTTTATTTGGAACAGTTACACAATATTTTAATAATGAACAGAGTTTTGTGATTTGAATATACATCTATACATACTTGTTTCATAATATTTTTTAATTTTTAATAAAATATGGAATATAATATTATTAAATATATAACTAAATAATTAGCAAAATTTTAAAATAATTAATAGGCGATAAACGGGCTGGTTCTTTTCTTGCTCAAAGGCTAAGTATTCAGCGAGGAAACGCAGCCAGCGTTCTTGGCACGATACTACTGGAGTAGGATTGTATGATAATAATTTAAGTTGTTAGTTTTAGTTTTTTTTATTATAGTTTTTAATGTTGTGATTTTTTATTATCAATTATTAATTTAATATAAAATCGACCTGTTTCTCCTCACGGTAGCATCAGGTTTTTAGCGAAACCGGCAGGTTTTCATAGTTTTTACACCTATCGGCCTGCCCTGGCTTTGCTCGGATGGAACAATTACCTACCTTGAATGTTATGTAACTATATCTTATTTTAAAATTTAATGGTATGCAATATTTTTGCTTCGTTTTTCTGAGGTTTTAAAATAAATTGACACTGAATTTCATGACCTAGAGTGACTAACATGGTACCACCGCGCCGACGGCCACCAAAATGATTTTGTTATGAGATATTTTATATAAAAACATTGCTAGGGGAATAACTCAGCCATTCATTATTTTCGTGAAACCTTAATTATTGACGCAGTGAAACCGTTAACTCTCAAATGGCAATAATTTTTCAACTTGGTTGACGAATATCATCATAACTTTAAGTCGTAATTCATACTGTAACATATACATTTATCTAAATTTCAGATTTCTACGTCCAACGGTTTGAGCTGTACGATATACGAGTCTAAAATAATGTATACTGATAGATGAATCAGTCATGTAGGACATCTTCTTTCAAACATAAAGATAAGTTAATAATTTTAAATAAATTTTGTGCAACAAACAAGCACTGACAACATTCAAGAATAAATTATACATATAATAAACAGTCTTAAAAATACAATTAATTATTATACTTCGACGGAGCTGTGCAGTTTGATTGAGCAGCCGGAAGGCATTTAATGAATGGGCAAGAGTAGGAGATCCTAAGAGTAGACAAAGTTTTTATGAACTTTTTCATTAAAGGTCTATTTCGAATTTAGGGAATGTGTAAAATAATATTCAACAATATTTAAAAGAGTGTGCTCCACAGCCGAGTCTTTGCATTTGAGCAAAAAATTAAGACGGCTTCTAATACATTTCAAATGACATGAAATATAATTAAAAGTGAATCTGTTAAGGTGAACTATCACAATTAGAACTACCAGTTAAATTTTAACAACAAAGTAACTTAATCAGATCAAGACGTTGCAATAGTCGTTGAGAAATGTTTTACTGATATTCCGATCTTAACCAATAAGTTATCGAATTATTATCTTGCCGTCGCCGAAATATTATATAAACAAAATGTAAATACGTGTACAAACAATTTTATATTTCATAGAGTTCCATCAAAGGTATTGTAAAATATTTTACAACGACTGATGTTAATGAAACTGCCAATCTGTGGGGGACTTCCGTTAATGCGTTCATAATTGATCAAATAGAATATGTTGTATTGTATTTTGCTATAGCAACACGCGATTGACACTGACATTATATTTGTTTTACAGAAAAGGGCCATAAGAGCAATCTATGATTGACTTAAAGAGTCGCTCGGACAAAAAATTAAGAAAATATAATATAATATAATAATAATAATAATAATAGATAAACTTTGGCCTCTCAATACATTAACGAAAATGTAATGTACGTACACAAAAATAAATGTAGTTTTACAAAAATACGTGATATTCATTCTGTATAGTACCAGCTACACGACTCCACCGAGTGAGTAGTACATTCTTGGGGTGATGTATACGCTTTTACAACAAAACCCATGAAAATATACAAAATTTGACCTACTCAACGTTCAAAAACTTTATTAAACTAAGTTTGTATAAAAAGAGTGTTTTGTATGGCAATACCCCTTGGAAAGGTGATTGGTAGCAACCAAGCTATTTCTAATTTGTTTTGTCATTTTGTTTTGTAATTTTAGAATAGTAACGCTAGCTGCGTTAGGAACCATTGTTACTCAAGGGTTAAATGCTCGATCTAAATTTCGACCCCTACAGGTATCTATGAAATTGTTATATGTAATTTTTATTACATAACTGTAAATTAATCTTTATAAAGAGGATGTCCCGCTGAGTTTCAAGTTCGTTTTCCAAATGACAGAAACTTATTCCCATCCTGATGTTTCTTAAACTTAAAAATGATTTTCAATGAGTATTACTTATATTCAAATTATTTCTATGTCTAACTTAAAAGTCCAGCTCACGTGTTTTGCTTCTTAAATCATTTTATAAAATTTGAATACTTTTATGGTAAAGTAAAATATTTTTTCCAATTCCTCTGGGTTGATGACGGTTCTTCGCATGACAGAGATATTTTCCAAAAATAGTGATGAATTAAGCTGGAAAGTAACGTTCAATGGGTATTATATAATCTGTAACCCTTCGTATGTCAAACAAAAATGGCCGATATTGTATAAAATAAGTGTACTTAAAAATTTTATATTCATAAAAATATATTTCGGCTAACGCACTTCACTTCTAAAGAAATTTAATCAAATTTAAATATTTGCAACGCAGTGATAGTGCCCCTTTGTTAAAAATTAAATTCTTTAATGGATTTCTCGTCTAAGTTGGCATACTGTGAACCCATAAATTTTATTTTCGCTCATTAAATCCGATAAACGTCTGCTTAACATTAGACTATGAATAAGGTGGTCTAATCCGCTTCATGCGACCGAATTTAAAATTATTTACCCAAAATAAAGCTTTTAGGTAAATTTGATTAAAATTAGGCTAAATTAGAAAGTGAAACAGTCTTAGTGATTTTGATTTTCTCTTATGCATTTCATAAAATATCTCTGAGGTGAATAGCCATACATTGTTATCTTTTACTAATCTTTTTTTTTTTAATTTATAGATTAACCCACCTGATGCTGTGGTCCATATACATCTACATCTATGCCTAATAAAAATAAAAATGTACATGCGTTGTCTCCCCTGAGGAGTATGATGAAATTCCTCATTTTCAGTAAAAGGGTATCTATACTCGAAACGAAACACATTAGCATTAAAATGCTATTTCATGTTCTATGAGAGCGTGACAAAACAAAAAACAAAAGTAACAAGTAACATGGATGACACAATTAATTTTCAACGTGAAATTCTTTGCGAGCAAACTTACAAATAATAAAGTTAAATTCAATTTAATCTTTAAAGAACTTTAGGACTTTTCCGTTGCTAAGGTAATCTGCTTAAACAATTAAATTTAAAACTTAGCTCTTTTCAAAGTAATAAAACGGAAGTCGAGTCTAAAGTCGGTTAAATTTATCACAATGAGTGGAATGTAAAAAATGTTTCCATGCAAAACTGATAATACTAGAAACTTTAATAGACAGGTATCGTGCAAATAATTTTTATGGTATATTGTAATTTGTATTTCAATAATATTAAAGTTACAAACGACGTTTCGTACGTGTTAGAGCAAAGTTAAATAAATTAGTTGTGTAATGCTACTGTGTTTCGTGCAGTAAATGTAAAGAACCGAAGACTTTTTACTGGAATCAGAAATTCCACCTTAGTCCTCAGGGGTGACAACGCTTCTGCATATTGGTTTTATATTGAGGATAGATGCAGACGTCTGTGGGCCACAGTAGCCCCTTGCTATCAGGTGGACTGTGTATTCGTTTGTACTCTATCAAAAACAGTTAAAAATCCCCCTGATATAGCTAATAATTTTTGCATTTGCATACTCGTACCTGATATCAGATTACATGTGATTATTTACTTTCTTTAAAACGCAAGGGTTCTTCTGAGTTTGTGTTTCATTTTTTATCAATACATATAAATAAAATTGAAGCGTGTTTTTTTATAGTATAAGGGTGACAAACGAGCACACAGTCCACCTGATGGTATAATGTATGGATGGATGGATGGATAATTAGTTGCTGTGGCTCATAGACATCTACATTTAACTTCGATTTAGATTTATAATACAGAAACGTTGTGTTGTAAGATGGAATGCCTCGCTTCTAGTAAAACGGGTCTCCAGTTCTCTACACTCATCATACGAAATTCTTTTTTCTATTTTAGGCTGGTATTCTGTGAGAGCGTGGTTGTACCCCGATCGAGCCGACACATTCATAATATAGCTGTAGCGTGGCTCTACCACGTAGACAAGTATGTGCCTATGATATTGAAATAACTTGCTTCTATTAAACCATTTTTAATTTTTGCTATCTGTTTGTTCAGGCTGATCTTCGGAATAGCTGAACTAATGATGATGTAATGAAACTTCACAAACTGATAGAGAGCATTGATAATTAATAATTTGCATTTAAATATCATTAAAACCAAATTTATGAAATTCCTAACGTCGAAGGTTAAACATGTTAACACTAATGTAATTTTAAATGGGAAGGAGCTAAGTCTTTTTGATACTACCATTTTCTTGGAATCACAATAGACGCAAAGCTTTAATGGGCCCCCCATGTATATATATATATATATATATATATATATATATATATATATATATATATATATATATATATATATATAAATTAGTTAAAATCTATAATTTAAAACCTAAAGAGCCGCTCAGACATAAATGTAAGGAAATTATTATACTAACTCCGACCTATACCTACATTTATGAAAATGTAATGTTCGTACACAAAAATGAATGTTTTTTTTTTACAAAAAAATGTGATATTAATTCTGTTAATACTAGGAACACACACAAGCTAGTTGTACTAGTTACTCGACTCCACTGAGTCAGCAATTCATTCTTGGGGCGATATATACGTTTTTACAAAAAAATTACAGAAAATATAGAAAATTAGACCTACTCAAAGTTCAAAAATTTTATGAAACTAAGTTTGTATAAAAAGGGTTATTATAATATTAAGAAATTTTTGTATGACTACCCTTGGGAAAGGTGATTGCTACCAATCTATTTCTAATTTGTTTTGTGTTGTAAATTGTAACATACATGACTGTAAGTTATTTTTTTTAAAGTCCCGCTGAGTTTCATGCCGGTTCTTCCCAGGACAGAATTTTTTTTCAGAACAAATGGTAATTTAACAAAGGAGTTAGTTTTAATAAGTATGATTTATAATCTTTATTGAATATTTCTATTTCTGTTTCTGTTTCTGTGCTACTGAAATGACTCTGACTATTTATCAAATAAAAGGTTTTCCATTGCACATTTTAAAAAGAAAAATTTGCATTATGGAGAAAGCTACGAGCATTATGTCAACAAGTATCTTAAATAAAATAATGTGAAGGATAATTTATTTCATTTGACATTGGCAAAAGTATCATTACAGTACAGAGTCAATAAAAATGTAATATTTAATTTTTACTTTATAATCTCATAGTGTTACAACAAATTCTGATAAAAAACTTTTCTTTAAGTAGCTAAATGTTTCATGTTTAAACTTCCACTCAAATAAGATTCACTTGTTTCAAAATGCTGAGTACATATCTGATTTAATTTTCTTCAAAATTGTTAGGCAACTTACTAATAACTATAGATTTAAAACGAAAACACGTTTTCGATTAGACTGGAGATAAATTTTCGTTTTGTATTGTATCGAGTTTACTAAAACATTGTATATATTTTCTTACGACTTTTATATTTTACACTACATTATATATCTTACACAGCTGTGTTCCAATTTGAACGGTGGTATACAGGCTATACGAGGGCGGCACTGAAAATTTCGGGAATCACCAAAAAGGAAGTGACCAAACATTACTATTTAAAAATATACTTATCGCTTTTCGAAGTATTCTCCGCGAACTTTGACACATTTTTCCATACGATGGAACCAATCATTGAAGCAACCATTCCATTCGGAAGTTGGGTTTTCCAAAATGGCCATTTTGTAGGCGTCCACAGCTTCTTCAGGTGATGAAAATCTCTGTCCACGAAATTTATTCTTTATTCTAGGGAAAGTATAGAAATCATTAGGGTTTAGGTCGGGGCTGTACGGCGGATGGTCTTATAATTATATGTTTTCTTGCTCTAAAAACTATTTTGTTCTATGTGCGGTGTGAGAACTTGCATTGTCGTGATGGAGGATGATGAGGCGGTTGCAGTTCTCTTTACGGAGTTCAGAAACGACCTGTGGCAAACAAATGCTAGCATACCATTCTGCATTAACCGTTCTTTGTCCCTCAAGAGGTATAGTCGTAACATGGCCGGTTTTGGATACAAACGTGGCCACCATTTTTTTTTGCAACACTCCGTGAACGAACAATTTTTGTTGGCTTTAACTCATTTTCGAACATCCAAACTTGTGACTCGTTTTTTGTTTCGAGTTCGTACGCGTATATTCAGGATTCTTTACCTAATAAGATGTTGTATACTTACAGTATTTGAGGATCCTGCGTGGAATCTTTCGAGAGTTCTGACGCACCAAGTAACGCGAGCCGCTTTTTGCTCTTCACAGAGCGAATGCGGTATCCATCGGGAATACAACTTTTTTACACCTAATTGTTTATGCAAGATTATTTGTATTTGACTCAAGCAAATGTCTAAATTTGCATGAATTTCGCGATAAAAAAAAAAAAAAAAAAAATGTCACATGTCGATCTTTCTCAATCAGCTTAAGCACAGTATGAACGTTTCATTGGGTGACTGCAGTTTTTGACGACCTTGACGGGGATCATCACTGAGCTTGACACGTCCACGTTGAAATTCAGCAAATTAGCGATAAATTGTGGTTTTGGATGGGGCTTCATCACCAATTGCAGAAATCATCCAGTCAACACACTCTTTTTGTGTTAAATCACTTCGAAAGTCATAATAAATCATCGCTCTTGAATTTTCTCGAGTCAATTCCATTTTCTCAACGACTAAACAGGTTTGACAAAACGTTGTGACAAGACCGAAATTTTTTAAAACCAAGGAGTTTTCAATTAAAAAGGTTCTAATATGTTAAGAACAGTGGAAATATTTCATTCGCGATACTTTTAGTGCAGCCTAGTATTTACAGGCTGTAAAGCATTCCATCTTAGTACTCAGAGGTGAAAACGTATGTGTATGTGTTCCTTTATTGGATGTCGGTTACAAGGTGCTCATGAGCTCGGTTGTCTATTAAGTTTTATGTGAGATAGAATGTAGGTAATGTGAATTAAAAATTCCCTATTTTCATTTTACTTAAATATTTTTAACAAAATTAAGAGTTATTGAGATGATTATGTCCGCCTTATAGTAAGTAGATGCTTACCTGTCTCATCGATTAAAAATTAAAATACAACCTGTGGGACTGAGAAAGCTTAGTTACACGTTTAAATACTTTAACATTCACCAAACAAAACACAGAAGTGTAATACTGTCTTCTATTTAAAACAAAGCTCAAAAACAAAAAGCTTTAAAACAAAGTCAAAATATGATTATTCAAAATTTACTCGTACCCGTTAACCAAGCCCTGCGCACTTTAGCTCGTACAATACCTACCTCCCGTTCGCTCAGCAGAGCACTAATTAACGACGATAAAACTATTTTTTCGTTTTAAACAAAACCAAAGACACTATGCAATAGATAATAGTATCAAAGACCAAGATATGCTCTTTTATTTTAAACCATAACCTGGCAATGTTTCTCAGAAAAAAAAAAAGAAATCACTCTGAACCAGGCCCGTGACAGCTTAGTTCCATTCTACGCAACTTGGCGCTACCGTCTCAATTTATCCTCTGTCTACGGACGCCATTTTGAGACGCCATATTGTGTTAATGTCAAATCATTCATATTGTCAAAAATCAAAATTATCGATATTGATTGCCGCCATTATTTATCCAAATTTTCCTCAATTATTACAATATTCTGTTTTTGTGCTGCTCGTGTGAACATTGCATATAACATCATAATGGTATACGAAAAGTGTTGTATTGGTGGTTGCAATACAACACGTGAAACGCACCGGCTTTTCAGATTCCCTAGGAACGATAATTTAAGAAATTTGTGGATGTCTTTCATAGTGCCGACAAATCCCCAGCTCATTGTACTTTCCAAAGAACAGTTACTTAACAAACGTGTCTGTGAAAAACATTTTGATATATTTCAGTTCGACAATGAAGGCAGAAGACTTCGATACTATTTTTTTTTATTCGACAATGAACCTCTGACTGCAAGAGGTGAGTCATTTTATTACTTTCAACCATGGTACTTAAAGGAGAAGGACACGTCTCTATACATTCTTAGGCCCAAGTATTGACAAGATAAAAGTACGACCATTTGTAAGCATATACTATATAGACAATTCATAGCTGAAAATCTCGCAAGATTTGTCAATGTAGGAACTGAGTTATTGTTGAATAAGTAAAAGTGAGATTATCTATTGGCCGCACTGTAACAGGTTAATTTCACTATTATTAAACAGTTACAGGCTATTTTTCACTATAATTACTTAAATATATAAATGCAGGATCAGTAAAAAATCACCAAAAAAGCTGTGGTTAATAATGAAATGATATGTTGAAACGATTAATGAAAGTTAAAACAACAACAACTAAGTGAAGTGAATATTAGGAATTCTGATCTTATAGATGTTCCAACTTGGAAAAATTACGAATTGATTTAACTCGAGTTGAAATTCACACAACTCGAGTTAGCAGTACGAATCAGAGTAAATGATTTGTTATAAATTACTTTTTTATAAATTTGTTTTTCTGTCTAGCTCTTTGTTGGGTTGAGATAATTGTAATTACCTTTTTATACCTATTAAAACTTATTATTTAGGATTGATATAAAAAGGTATATTTAGTATATTTTTGGTTTAATCTTAGTTATAGTAAGTACTTGTATTTAACAACAAAACTAGCTATATAGCAGTCTTCATGAAATAACATAAGCTATTAATAGTTTAATTACCAAAGGTTGAAGTCCAAATATTCTTAAATAAGTTCAATATATTTATTGTGAGTTAAGTGTTACATACGGCATTAATTTAAAGTATGATTACACTATATTGATCATAATTAATCAAAATTATAAAGGGAATTAAATTACACAATTAGCTATAATTCTAAATAACAAATTGTTTATACTAGTAATATACCTGCAGCATGGCTCTACCACATACAATTGCCATATAACTTAGTTATATGATAATATAGATCACTTTTAATTACGCTTATACTAAACTGTTGTTAACAGTAGCATAAGCTAGTATTATACAGCATTAATACATACAATACAGAAGTATAGCATTATATATTTATTCTTTAATTTTGGGTTTATGTATAAGAACATAAAATTCACAAATATTGTTTGTTTTCAGGAATAGAAATCTAATGCTGATGTGGTGAGACGAATGTTGCCAGAAGATAACAAAATGTACACATTGGCATAAAGGTATGATAAATTCAGTTTATTCTTAGACGTAATTAGGTAAGATAAGATAACATATCCATTATATCTAATACGAGTAGTACACGATAAGAGTTCTTTGTTCTTCATCTAATCTAAAGATTACTGTTCCACTACACTTCAAAGGTTTTATCAACAACTCCTTTAGTATTAAGGTTACATTTATTTGGAACTCCGTGACTGAAGACATTGAAAAAGCTCCTGATAATAGATGTGTACCATGTTAATATTTATATGTTTTTTATTTCTTATTTACTGCATCTACCACTTTATTTTCACCACACCATGGGTTGACTGATGCCTGCCGTGAACTGCCGTGAAGCCACCCTTTGTTACCTTAATGTAAATAATATATAGTTTATGATTATCATTAAGTCATAAAATATGACTATTGGACTTTATTTTTATTTATTTCTTTTCAGGTTACGTGGTGTAGAAAATGAAATTAAAGAAGAGAAGATGTTTTTTTTAATTTTAGTAAAAGAATAGCCAGGTGTACTCCAGATGAAAAATAAATAGCATTGCTTCTAATAAAAAATAACTTGAAAAGTAAAATATTAAGCACTTAAATGATTCCTGTGGTTTAATTTGCTTTATTTAATGAATTATAAATATTGCTCTGTTTCTCGTCAAATTGTACTTATTTATGTAAAATGTTATGCACAATTTTCTAATTTGTTTATATAACTTAATGTGCCTTTAATTTAATCCTAAGATTACGTTTGTATGTATATGATGTTGGTGTGCTTGAATAAAAAATAAATAAGTTAGATGTATTTTGTTTCATTAAGTATCCTTCCTGTATAATGCACTTATGTCGATATCGATGAAATAAGAACATCACTAAACATCGATATCGATAATTTGAAGGATGTGTGCTTGCAATCCCTAAGCTATACATAGCTATACTAAATTGTATAGTCATTACTCATCTGTCAAATTGGGCGACTGCAGCGCCAAAAGGCGTAGTTGGGAAACTTGACTAAAAGTCACTGTCGTATCTGTAGCTTGCTACATATTTATTTATCTATGCTCTGAACTTTCGGCGTTCCACGTGTCGCATTGATGAAGGTGCTCCGTCTTTTTTATAGAATTTTATATTTGTGTCTGGACTAAAAACGAAAGTATTATACTTTTTTATATTCTTTGTAATATAGTAAACACGTAGATATATAATTTGTGGTATAAAAAGTGAAAAGTAAATTGCCAAAAGCACTTCAAAATCCGGAAGGCCTAGTTTGGAGGTTGGTTCATAAATGTGTTATTTATCAAATTCTCATTTATTTTTAATGTAAAATGTAAGTAAAAATAGTTTTCTTACATATTTCAAATAACTTGACGTTGTATTTATTTCAAATTCACACGAAGATATTTTTGAAATATTGTTCGAAATGTCATACAGATAAAATATTATTAGTATTTTTTTAATATTTTAATATTTTGGTATGAGTAACGAATGGAAACACATAAAACATAAAATATACATATTTCCAAACATTTTCATATAAATTTCTCTAAAAACAAAAGTGTAGAATTCAAATTAGTAGTAATTTTGTCACTAAAATTGAAGTATATACTACTACTATGCTATACAGGGTAATTTACGTATTTTATTACAATTTCTAGCAACCAAAAATAATTTTATTCGATAGTTTATACATTCAACAAGAAATCCTGTAAGGTTCATAAATATTGTCTCAAAGTGAAAATATAGCAAAATTTGCAATATAGCAAAAAATTTTCTAACAAATTTTCCCGCCATTAAGGTCCCGAGCGAACGGGAGTATAACATGTCATGAAGGGGTAAAGCAAAATTTCTTTGTAAAGTGTGGCAGACCTGGAAGTGGAGTGGGAAGAAGCGGCAAAGAATATTTCATACGTGGTAGAGCCACGCTGCAGCTATAACATGAATAAAGCACGAAAGCGTCGGCTCGACCGCGGTAGGACCACGCTCTCATAGAATATCAGCGTAAAATAGCAGCTTAAAACTGCTGTGTTTCATATGGTGAGTTTAAAGAAACGGACAACCTTTTTACTGGAAGCGAGACAATCCATTTTAGACCTCAGGCATGACAATGCATCCATGGGTCGAGAATTGATCTAGATGTCTATAGTTAACAGTGTCCACTCAATATCAAGTGGACTGTTTGCTCATTTATCACATTCATTCTATATAAAAAACAGTAGATATGTAAATATAAAATATATAATTAACTATAAGGTTTTTTGCTAGTTAAATTCGTTTGCTCTGTTGCTAATTACTGCGTTCACATTGTTGAATTATTCATATAATTCCCACGTACATTATATATTTGAATCCCATCGTAATTGTGAGCTTATAATTAAATTTAAATATTTAATGTCCCTACACGTGATGGCGGAAAATGATTTATATGGGATATATTTTCACCAAATCAAAGCCGATATTATTGCCATGTGGTGTTAGTATAAAAGTGTCGTAAAAGGTGTCTATGAAAAATGCCAGAATATATTATGTGAACATATTAAGGTGACTTGTTTTCCATTATATGTACGGTTACATTTGGTAGTACCTAAAGTCTACTGCTGAGCATAAGTCTTTCCCACAGCTTGCCTCATATGGATGATGTTTTCCAATGTTGTTATTCTTGACAAGCGTTTTGGCAAACGCAGTTTTATTGTTTAGCTCTTATAAGTAAGACGCTGCTCAACTTCTGCTTTGATTCCCTCTGTCACCTCTTACAACATCTACGGGACGATATGTTTTAGTAGATATTCTTACGCCAATACACAAAATAACGGGCCGTGACCCTCTCCGACTAATCTGTGTTAAAAATCCTTAGTGATGTCTTAATTCCCGATGCATTATAAATCATGGCGTACTCGAATATACGTCTCACTGAAAGTCATTTTATTTGACAGTGCCATTAGGGTCTTTCCTCGGTAGATGGGATAGCAGAAAATAAAGGAACAAAAATACGTTGTGAAGTCAATTTTTTATATTTTCATAGTAAATAAAATCCCACAATTTAGTTTTGCATTTATATTTGCAATATTTTGTAACGTACAAAATTAGTTAAATTAGAGTGACGTACGAGTTTCAAGTTTCGGCAAAAGATTATCTTGCTGGTTTACCTCGGTTTTCCAAACGCGCCACAACACACGCAACAGTAATATGAGTATATAAATATGTAGATAGGACATGTTATATCGATGCTGCAGCTATATTGAGGTTGTAGTCTCATAGAACGTAAAATGTAACACCGGTGTAAAATAGCAGCTTAATGCTTCTGCGTTTCTTTGGGTGAGTGTAGAAAAACGGAGCCACTTTTTACTGAAAACGAGGAAAGCCATTTTAGTCATCAGGGGTTAAAAAGCATCCGATTCCAACTGCAGTTCGAATCTTAATCAAGGATAGATGTAAATGTCTATGGGCCACCACTTACTATCAGATGGACAAGGTGATTTTTAGTACAAGAGTGACAATCACTCTTGTACTAAAAAATAAGATGTATGTACAAACTGGTGGTTGAATTGGTGTATGCTGATAGAAATAGGCAAGATAGTGGTTCCCACTCAGACCGACTTCTAAACAGTAAATGCCTTAGTAGCTGGTTATTAAATTCCTTACTAAAATATACTGCTTTATAGTTGTCAATTTATGCTGCAAAATTAAGTGGATAAATCTGCAAGGAACGCCCGAGATCAAAGAAATTTATCAACAAATTCGCCAATTTATTGAAAATGGACCAGATTTGGAGTATGTACATACAGCGTGTACTTATAAATATAAATGGATGCGAAAGTTGCTACAACATGTGTCAAGATCATGTCAATTGGAAGATAATAATAACGTTGAAGTCTATATCAATTCACCTTGTTACGTTGCTTGATAATTAAATTTTATTCCTATTACTTTCATTTCGATCATTGTTAAATTTGAATAAACGTAATATGTTGGAAGCGCTTAAATAAGTAGCAATGGATTACATTGCTGAAGAATTGCAAAATATATTAAAGTTATAATCTATACATATTATAATAAAAATGTAAATTTCAGATGTCTGTACATTTTATATTATATGATCAAACGAACTTCTCCAAGTGAAGTTCGATCAGTATTATATGAATCGCTTCATTCGAAGATATAATATTAACAACGTAGTTTCCTTATTCTACAAGGCTAAGTCGCACCTTTAAAGATTTTTACTCTACCCACTTCAAAACATTCGCCCCTTCCCACTAACGTCTCTCGTCGTCCGAGCATACTGCCTCATTCATTTAGAAATATTATTCTAAGCAAAACTTTTTGTTGGTTATGGGCGGGAGGGAAACTATACCTTCGAATGAAGCGATTCGTATAATACTGATCGAACTTCACTTGGAGAAGTTCGTTGATCATATAGGTATTATATTTCATCGCTTCATTCTTCAGATATAATATTAACAATGTAGATGTTTAGGGCTTAAAGTTTTGCTTATTGGGTTACTTTTGTGTACGTTGAACTTTAAAAGAAAAACCATAAAAAACCATTTATCGTTTATTAGTTCGGTTGTAACAAAATAACGTAAAATTATTTACTTGTCTGTCTTATTTAATAAATCAAATTTAATTATTTAGGAGGAAAGTTCTCGCAAACTTATTTTCGTCAATAATTTGGCGATGATAAAATTTTGCAAAGATCTCTGATGCTGACGACCAACCGGCTGTTTTTCTGATCGTATCTAGAGAGATTCCGGCGGACCTAGCAGCTGAGGTGACAGCATGGCGCGTGCTGTGTGCACTAAACACAGTCACGTCCACGCCGCTCTTCGCTAATACTTTCTTAATCCACCTAATGATAGATTGAGCAGTGGCCGCCTTGTTAGCAATAAGTTCCGATAACCTGTGGGTCTGATTTTATTTGTAATCTCTAAATAATCTTTTATTGCCGTGGTTGGACAAATATTTTTTATTTTTAATAAAATAAGGCAAAATTAGAAGGGGTTGCTGACGCCCAGCTGCAGACGTTTTAATTATATCAGTGATGCTAATTCTAACATCGGAAGAACATATCTTAATATTGTCTATCTTTATTGTTTGAGCTCGGTGTGCTGTGCATAATGCCATTAAAACTGCTAATTTTTTTGTGAGTTTTTCAATGGAAGTGTTTCATTGGGAACCCAATCTCCAATATGATTTAAGATAATTTTTGGATCCCAAGTACCAGTATATTTTGGATGGGCTGTTCTTAACTTGAAAACTCCCTTTAAGTATATTTTTATTTGGTCTTTAGAACCTACACAGTCTCCTAGAATTAATGATAAGGCTGACCTGTGGTTATTGAGCGAACCGTAAGCGGCCCCATTATTAAATTGCTCCGATAAAAATAGCAACATTGACGGTATAGAATTTGCGTAAGAATCTAAATTATTTTTATGACAAAATTGCCATCACAGCTTATACGAGACGCTATACTGAAGTATTCTTTGAAAGCGATGCCATCATCACATAAAGAGCGGGTGATGGCGTACCTCTTCTTATAAATGCGACCCTGAGAGCCTCGCTGCACCCAGGGTAAGTTGTTTGTGCAGGTGATGAGGAGTTCTGGAAGAAGACCGTAAGAGATCTCTGTGAAGTTTGAAAAACATTATATCTGATCTGAGTAAGTAATTTGACATTGGGTACCAAGGCTGGGATGGCCAATAAGGAAAGACCAAAATGCCTTCGGCTTTATCGCTTATGATTTTTTCAGACATTCACATTTTTTTTTCTTTAAAAAATTAAACTTGAACTTAAACTTTAAACTTTACTAAAAATTAAACTTTACATTAAATTTGAATTTTACATTAAAGAAAAAGGTGGAAATGCATAGAAATATTTGTAACTCCAATCAATAGTGAAAGCATCTACTAATAAGACATCTGGGTCCAGTCTCCAAGACACATAGGTCGTGCCCAATTTATACATATTACATATTATGTGAATAATTACTTTTCTTGGTGCTTTCAACTCAATATTTGTGTTGTACCTGCAAATCTATAAAAGTTACAGCATTTGAAGTCCGCTGCTGAACTCGTCTCCCCATTGATTGTCTTAACAGAATAAAATTTTATTTGCCGTAAAGTTAGATTTGCCATGTAGTATCGAAAAAGTCACTATTCACTGTGTACCTATTATAATATACTCTTTGTATAGTCATAGATACCAGTGCACAAGCTCAACCTAAACAGATTGAAGTAGAAATCTAAAATTCAGACAGTAATTAGCTACCTTTTATGACGTAAAATCCGCTACGAAATCATTTAGGAAAATTCGATCCCTAAGAGGGTGAAATAAGGGCGTTACAGTTTATTGTTTTATAACAAAAATATTTTAGGGCGTTTAACTCGATACTTACTGAGGGTACTGTAATTAAAAAATAAAAAAATACCTACGTATTTTGCGATTTCAAAATAACCCGTTACAGTAGAGGTGGCAGGGGCAGAGGGTAAGCAATTTTGTATGGAAATAAAATATTTTGGTATTTCTTAAAAAAACCTCTTAACGGGTGATGGAGGAGGGGGATGGGGGTTAGATAATGTTCAAGTAGAAGGGACACTCAGTCCTGATGGCAAGTGGATGCTGTGGGCCCTAGACTTCTAAAACTAGCCATGATTAAGATTCAAATCGCATATATGTCGTCATCTCTGAGGGCTAAGATGGAATAACCAGTTTTCCACATTCACCGTAAGAAAGCTGCTAGTTCGCGCTGGTGTCTTGCGAGAGCGTGGTCCTTCCCTGACCGAGCCGAAACATTACTGCTTCAACCATAATAGCTGTAGCATGGCTTCAAAGTGCCAAGTGATTTTAATATTTCAAAAACTGATTTATAAGAATATCAATATAAATGTTCACTTAAAATAAAGTAGTGGAGAAAAGAGCAGCATTTTAACTTTCAGACATTTTTAAGAGTCAAGAATTTTATTTGTTAGGAAAAGAAATGGTATACTGTATATGCAATTATTTATGTCACTGAAGCTCGTTACTTATGAGGTACGTTAGAGCAAATCAGTGACAAATCTTTCTTTATCTAATTTTTTTCTTGAGTGAAAGCCTAATACCGGTAGACAAAGTCTAGATCATCGCCCACTAGATGGCGGGTCGACCTGCCAAAATATGCAGGAAGTCGACGGCATTCCCTGGGGGATGCCTATGTTTTTTTTATAGAAGAAAAAGTAAACGAGCATAAGGTTCACCTGATGTAAAGTGACTACCGCAGTCCATGACCAACCGCAACACCAGGGGAATTGCAGGTACGTTGCCGGCCCTTTAGAAAGGAGTTAGCTCTTTTCTTTAAGGTCCCCAGGTCGTATCGGTCCGGAAAAATTGCCGGTGGTAAATAATTCCACAGAGAGGTCGTACGCGGTAGAAAACTTCTAGTGAAACGTACAGTGGTGTAATGCCAATGTGCTTATCCTAATCCCTCACTACTATAATATTTTTGTGAGTTTGATCGCATATTTCAATAAGTAAATGTTCAGCAGTAGACTTGTAATGTAATTATTATGACAAATTCATTGAACTGTTATTTTAAATGTGTTTACGTTATATTTATACTGTGAATAAATGTAATGTAATAATAATAATAAATTTATTTGCGTAAAACCTGGTATAAATGTTGTTAACATGTAAAAACGAGCGCTCATGTTTTGCTTATTTTACATAGTATCCAAATATGTTAAACAATTTTCTTTGGAACGCTTTGTAGCCTAAATTGATTTTAACATACTATGGTGGGTTGTTGGATTAGTTCTCAATTGTGGAAGTGGGTTTGAAACTACTGTTTTAATTTTTCAACTTGTCATATTTTAAGTCATTATCAGGAAGATGCTGCTGGCCACCTCCTGTTTCAGTTTTCCTTCCTGGTGCCTGTTACGATACCAACAGGACGACATGAGGCAGTCGATATTCTTACACCAACCTTAAATGTTGCATGTTAAGTTTTTTAAAATATTATAATATAATTAAGTAACGGCAACTCACGGAAAATATAACTGAATCAGCGCAGCACGCACGTCTATATGTTGTGACTTTAACGTTAGTGCCATATACGAGTACATCTCGCGTGCCTAAATTATGCCTCACTTTAACAAAGATTATATTAATTTATTTAAAAAATATTTCTTTATTATATTTATTTATTAAAAAAAGATAAGAAGGTTGGACTTAATGTCTAAAGGCATTCTCTACCAGTCAAATTATATATTTAATACAATCAACCCAGATTTCACTTGGGTTGGATCCACTCATGTGGCATCGTGAAGATTATTTAAAATATTTATCAATGACAAATACCGTACGTTGTTCGGATAAAGTATACTTTGGATCTCATTTGGTATTGGTCACAATATGATTAACCACTGCAAAGATTAGCCTGCATAGACAAACATACAATCAGACAAAAGTTTTGAAAATGTTTATCTTAATTGAACGCACAAAATATTCGGAGCTTAATAAGGGGCGGTTTTTTCGATATTACAAACATTAACTTCCATATTATTCATATGTAAAAAATAATTAGTGCATCATCACGATACCGAAAGGCAAAAATTCATCCTTTTGTTTAATGCATATCATTTTTATGTATTTGAATGTACTGTACAGAGAAATTGCACGATATTTCTTCAATACAAGCCAACAAAAATTAGGCCTCAATTTTGCCTTTACAAAAATCTCTGTTATATTCAAAGAAAAATATAGATTAACAATCCTTTGGTATTTTGTGTAATATGGAGCGTGAATACAAGTCGTTGCTCTCAATCTTCAAACAGATTGAACTTTACCTTTTATATGCTTGAGCTTTCGAGCTTCGCTCTCTTAATATATCTGATAAAATTATTACTCGTATTAAAATATCGCAAAAAAATATAAACACTTAGATTAAAGAAATTGTTTATTTAGTCCTTACATATGAAATTGGCATTTTGTACGGGAGGAATATAGAGTTTTTTTTTTGTAAAATATATTTAACTAATCAAAGTGTGCACCGTTGTTATCTGAGCACTTTTGCCATCTCATAGGTAGTTCACTAATCCCTTTACTAAAAAACCATGGGGGCGAGAATCAATAAACTTTTTGAAGGCGGTTTAAACTGCCGCATTGGAGCTGAATATTTTTCCCTGTAAGAAGTTATCTAATCTGTTAGAGCAAGGTTCGGGGTGTACATTGGATGTCGCAGACATTCCAATTGTAGCTCATCTAACTGAATCAGCAGTGGCCTAGAGCGATTGACCAATCTCGGTTGTTTAGCAGCTAGTTCTGTCCTAATGGTTTTCAGTTGCTGACAATAGGTATCTGCCGTAATCGTTTGGCCAGATTTTAGAAAACTGTAGTGAACGATACCGGTGCTAGTTCACCAAACACTCACAAGTAAATTTTTCTGAATCAATTTTCGTTTAGGGCGGGATTCGGTTAGGTCTCTAGGGTTCAGCCATTGCTTTCGCTTCTGATTATAGTACAGTATCCACTTTTCATCACAAGTAATTATTTCATTCAAAACCCTTTCACTTTTGTGTCGATTGAGCAAAGTAACAAAGCAGTCGCCGCGCGTTTACAAGTTCGATTCACTCAATTCATGAGTTACCCATCGTTCAATTTTTTTTAAACTTTCCCAATTTGCTTCAAGTGGATTGATACAGTTTTATCATTTACCCCGAAGCCTGCAGCTATCTCTAAAGTGCTTTGTGGTGGATCCGCTTTCACAATAGCCTTTAATTCTTCATTTTCCCACATCATTAACCCTTCGAGCTGTTTCTGCAGCACTAATGCCATAGTAGAACTCGTACTCGTAAATATACAGATATTTCATGTTTTCTACTGTACGGTAATAAAGAACGCCAAAGAAACAAATGATGAGGAAAAAACAAATGAATGACTGTTTTCAAAACTGAAATGTACCACCTAAATGAATTTATAAATTTGAATTTGGAATTCTTAACTAAATAGGAGATATTTCAGATCAAAGTGGTCAGTACGAGAAAACGCTACTTTCATATGTAAAGAACAAGTTATATAAAAATAATATTGGAATTTAAAAAAAAGCTTAAAAAGCATACTGACTATGAGCTACAATGTAGCTAGTGAGAGTGATAGGCATAGTTATGAAATGTCGCTAAAATTACAGGCTGTGAGAAATTCCATCAAGTCTACAGAGGTGACAACGAATCTGTAGCTCCCATTATTTGAAGTTGGTTACAGGTGTCACCCTTATCCTATGAAAAACTTTGTACGAAAATAATTAAAAAACTATTATGAAAGTTCTAGTAATTTTGAAATTGTCCTGTAATATAGATACTTTAAATAAACAACCTTTCTGACTTTTACCTTATTTATTTTTATATTTTAAAAGTTCAACACGCGCTAAATTTGAATAAAGCAATATTCATAAATTTATTTCGTTTTAGTATTAAACTGCTCTTTGTTTGTATTTTATATTCAAGACACGTAGTTGAGATACAATTTTACTATTGCTTGTTGTTGTACTTCTGATGATTTTACTAAAAGCCTTTAATTTTTTCAAATATTAAACCTCTTAAAACTAATATTTACGGAGGCAAAGCTTATAAAATTATATTTTAATAAGAAAGTGACAGTATCAAACTAAATAAATGAGATTGGTTGGTTGACAAATTGTGTGATAGAAGGAAAATTTAGTTTCCAATAGGATAATGTGAAGAATACTTCGGTGATTTGATCATATAGAAAAATTAACAAGGATACAGTGACTAAATATAAAATTATGTTGCAGGAGTTGGCAAGAGACGCCCTAGATGGAAGTGTATCGACCATATGGGTGATATGTTGAAGATGACCCAAATCAAGCATTCTCTTTACCGACGAGCGAGTATGCAGGTGAAGGTGAATGACGCGTAAGATTTGTGTCAGGATCATGCCAAACGGAAGTCCGTAGTTTATGCCTACCCCTCTAGATGGTAGGCGTAAGTGTTTACGTTATGATATGTCATTGTCGTCTTTTCTTGAATTAAATTGACAAAAAGTCTTAAATTTTATCTTTTGGTAAGTTCACAGTAAAGCCCATGGATGCCAGCAATAAACTTTAAACACAGTAATCGAATGTCAACGACTGGATGCTGAAATGGGATGGTACTAACACGAGCGAATTTCATGACAGAAAAGAAGCCCAAACACGGGTGAATATATACGCTTAACTTGTCAACCTATCCATATACAATGTCATGTTTGATATGTATGACAAAACCAAAGGTATATTTGTATGAAGTATTGTAGATAATATAGAAACTCATTATGATCATAAAAAATAATGTTTTAATGGGTTTATAAAACATTGGGGAGGCCTATGTTCAGCAGCGGACTTGTGAAGGCCTGTGATGATGAATGATGATGATGATAAAACATTACCAGTTATTGTTTAGTTAAACGCTTGGTTAAACTAAAAACAAAACCTAGTAAAAGTTACCTAGTATATCCTAACTAGGTATTACTTTTATATATTCAACCTGATTTTTACTATTATTAGGTACTAACTTGATTGTATTGTACCTGGTTTTTCTCCGGTCATGTCGGTACCGTCCTATCTGAATATGAGAGTGCGGGAATAGAGAGTGCGTTTCAGAAATCACCTTAACGACCACTAGACTAAAAAGGCCCTCACCCAACCTTTGAATATATAATATCAAGATTGATAATTAACTTTTATTCACATAATAAATTAACTAGAAACTTTACTTTTAAAATCCTTGTAAAATACAATACTTATAATCTCTAACAAAGAAAAGAAGTAAGTAAGGAAGGACCTTTTTAGTGACAGCAACGATCAACTAAAAAGCAGTGACAAATAATGTTTCAGTCTTTATCTTCGAAATGATGATTACTTACGGTTTCTGAAAATAATAAACTGTGTGAGGAACGATCTTGAGATACTTTTGTGCACACATTGTATATCTAAAAAGAATTATATGGATAATTTATGTAGAGATAATTACCTTTAATTACATATAAAGTATAAACGATCTCCCAGAGCTTCTGGACGATGCCGAAACACCAATATTGGCAACGAGAAGACCAATGATTTTTCAGCAAGATTGTCCAGCGAATTGGACTCTGAGCGTGCGAAGATTTAAATAATTATTTCCCAGATAATTGGATCGGCGGATACGGTCCCATCCCTTGGCCACCTCGATTGCTTAATTTAACTCTTGTGGATTTTTTCGTTTCGGGACGGGCCAAGAACGTATGTGGAAATATCAACAAGAGAGGAGTTAATAGGTAGAATACAAACAGCTTTTTAAGTTATAAAGCAGGGGATAAAAATGAAAATTACGACCACGGGTGTGAAAAGACGAGCCCGCGCTTGTGTCAGAAATCGCGGTCAATATTTTGAACACAAAGAATTAAATTATTTAAACAAAAAATATAATTTTATTGGTCTGATGAAAATTAAAAGTACCTATTCTTCCGCAATTGAATTTATACACCCTGGCGTACATTACACGCTCATGCAGGCTGTCAGTTTTACAATAAACACGGTTGTGATTGACGAATAACCTCCCGTGTAACGCAGTGGTTGACGCCTGCATGAGCGCGTTACATTACGCCTTACACAAAACCATGTATGTGCGCAAATAAATTTTCACTCTCCAGTGCAGTCTCTCTCTCTCTCTCTCTCTCTCTCTCTCTCTCTCTCTCACCGGGGGGCGAACGATTAAAGGTTTTACGTGCTCCGAGGTACAGCGGAGCGATGGAGTGAGATTGTCACGTTGGTAAGATATACAGGTCAATGTCGTGTTTTGTGTTTCAGTGTTCAGCGACAGACGTTCAGTAACTAAGATGACAAGTATTAAGAGTAGTGAATTAGTTGGCAAGTGAATTTAATTCACTCACTTCCACCTAAAAGGGAGGGAGAAAGCCTAATCAAGGTGCGCCGGCGCGTGCTTTAATACCATAAATGCATAAAATAAAACCTACTAAGGAAGAAACTTAGCGGTTCGTTCTGTATAAAGTTTACCGTAGAATCGCATACCCGTTCAGACCGAGCGATTGTGACTAATTCCTAACCATTATTCAGTGTTTTACGAACCTTACCGAAACATATGTATGCATGTAGCCCGAGTCCGATTGAGATGCATTAAATTAATATGTAAGAAATGTATCGAAATCTATCAAAGATTTGCTTGCCGTTTAGTGCCAACGTAATAAAATCCACTAACCTAAATCACCCCGTGGGTTTCGCTAGATCCGAGAGAGCGAAATGAAACAGGAGATGGGCAGCAGCATTTTCTGCTTTAAAAACCTGGTTGAAAACCCCGATGTCAAGCATGACAATATAGAATATCTTCCCTATGAGACAATCTAACGGGGTCTTATAATTGTTCTGCAGCGGACTTTTAATAGGCCGTAATGAATGACTGAATAAAAATATTAACTGCTAGGACACCTTACAATTTTGGTTCCTTCGCACTTAAAATTGTGATTACAAAAAAAGCATTGATACATTGATTCATTTTATAAAGACATACTAGGATTTTCGACAGTATTTCGGGGGCAGTTTATGTAAATAAATTTTACAAAGACAAACATATAGCCATACCATTACTAATACCGTTCGGGATTTGAACCCGCGTCCCAATGCTTAGCCACTGCGCTACAGAGCTACGCATGGTTGAATACAAACGATAACTGCTCTAATATTTTACAATTTCGTATCCATTACATTTAAAATTGCGAATGCAATAAAAACGTATTTCCTTTCAATTTTTGCCTTCATTTTCTTCAAAATACTCGCTAGTCTTAGAAGCATCATAGCGTTTGCATTCGCTTTGAAGTCGCTACAACGTGTTTGCGACGGATGCTGTTTAAAAATATCGAGAAGAGCTTCTTACAGGTGCAGGTTATAAAGAGATACTCACATTTAGATTACAACAGAATTCTAGAAATGGTAGCTATGAAAGAAGTCTATGCAGTCCTTCGGGAAATTTTTTTAGTAGTGTACTTTTTATAATAAACCTAAGTTCTTACAACGTTACCACAGCTGCCGTGGCAACTGTAGCAAATGTCTTTCTATTAGGCAATCTATCGAAGGATTAAGAGGAGGTGATCAAATTTTCGTTTTTGTTTTTAAACAAATAATAGCGCAATCTCTTCTGGCATTGTATACTCTAACTGTTCGTAAGGTTTTATCACAATAGCTTCAACCGTTCGGAGGTTGCAAATGGCTATTTAAATCTTAATGTCATGCACGTAACCCTCGCGCTTAACACAAGCCAGTTATTTAAAAATAACAAACCAATATTTAAATTATACGAGTATAAACATTATAACTTTTATTACGCGCGGATTTAGTTTTTATCAACTGAATCAAACCGAAAATTTACCTTAATACGGTAATGTTTCAGTTCGATGATTTCTACCATATTATACCAGGTATGCAGTGTTACCAGGTTTTCAATCAGGTATGTTGAGTGTACGTTTATCACTCCTAAATGTATAAAATAAAATAAATTCAACTAACAAGTCTGAGGCAAATTTAAGCTAATAAACGTGAAGTAATGAACTTCCTTTTGTCTCACGTTCGTAAAGTGTGCTAGTACGAATAACAACTTTTATGCGGTGGAGTGTACTGACAATCTGAACCCTTAATTAACTTCGTGCTATTGATATCTTTGACGGGTCACGTACCATCGATACAGAATCTGTTGAGTGGGATCCTCAGCTTCCTTGAAGCGGTTTAATTAAAATCCCTACTTGCACGGTGTACTGTAGCTCCCCGGATTGTTATTTAACATCAGTAACTTGTGAGTTAACATTAATTACTTTTTACTCATTTTTTTCATTTTTTTATTTTTTTCATTATTTTTAGAAAATATAAACTTTTGTTCCATTGATCAAGAGTGAAATACTGCCTGCAACTGCCTTGTCGGTGTAAAGGTCGAAAACACGGTTGATGATCATGAGGTCACGGGTTCGACTCCCAGATTGAGGAGACAAAACTATTGGATTTTTCTGCAAAAAAATCTCATTAGAACCTCTGAGCCAGGAAGTTGGCGTTGTTTCACTACCGTGATTCGGAAATCACGTAAAGCCGTTGGTCTTGCACCTAATCATTCTCCGATCATTCGCTGGTCACTTCAGTGTTACAGAAAAAAGAAATGAAATGAAATTAATGAATTTGATGAACAAAATGTATGAATAAGTGAATGACTAAAACTACTTTTACGGATTTTATCGCGTTTATTTTTACTTCTTATTTTTAATTCCCGACGTTTCGGGCGCTTTCCAGCACCCATGGTCCGCCGTGACCATGGGTGCTGGAAAGCGCCCGAAACGTCGGGAATTAAAAATAAGAAGTAAAAATAAACGCGATAAAATCCGTAAAAGTAGTTTTAATCATGTGTAGTGTTCGCGTAAATATAAGAAATCATTAAGTGAATGACACTAATGAATGAATGTATGAAATTATTGACATAAATGTATGAAGTGAATAAATGAAAAGATTCATATAAAATACGAGTATAGTTTAAAATTAAGGTTACCTACGGCCTATTGACGTCCTAATACAATGTAAGACCTTTTATTTTTGAGAGCATTGGTTACTTCTCCGTGCTACTTTAGCCCAGCATACATCACATTAATTAGAATAAAAAATTGTAAGAATTATCTATTTGTTTTGTGCCGATAGGGATACAAATTTATCCATATTAATAAATAATTAATATTAATAAGTAAGTAAATTATATGTATGAGTTTATGCAATAGATCAACCAACGGACCCAACTCTATATAATGGGGAAACTCAATATATACAATCCACATTCGTTGCCCAGAATAAATGCCTTGTAACAGTATATAACATGCAAAGTACTGTTGAATAAAACTAATTATACGAATATTATCACGTTTAATAAATTTAATTGCTGACGTTTCGGGTGCTTTGCAGCACTAATGGTCACGGAAGGGGGGGGGGCTGACATATTCGACGTCCCAATGGCCCGGCTACAGATCTCTATCGTAGTTGGGGTCAGCAGCTATATAAAATCAAATGAAAAGTATTAAAAATAGTGAACGTATAAATTACTTCGAATCGTAGTTTCACAGTAGCGATTGGCTCATATCCTAGTAAAATTAACTGCCATTCACGTATATAATGTATCGTAGAGGCAGTTTACATACATAAATTTCACAAGGACAAACATTCTGACTCGGAACAATTAGTTGTAAGACACAGTAACAGTGCATTCGGCTGCATTTGGCTGGCAGCTGGCAGAAACTATGTTTACCTTTACTTTGGCAGCTTTTTTTCAATACGGCCCTTCAGTACAAGGACAGGAATGACTGGACACAAAGCACAGTCCTGAGCCACCTGCATCCATAGACATTCTGCATGTTTTAATAAGGTAGTCACTCCATCTAGGCTGTTTGTCACACGAGAATATTTTTCCCCATCAGTTATTGCTTCTTCAAGCTATAATAGGGCTTCTGGTTTTGGTTGGTACCTGAAGAGAAAATGTGTTGTAATTATCCGAACGCTGCCCAGCCGAGTTGAATCCGTCAATTGACCTCTCAGTCGAAGTTGGACTTATCTAGTCAGCCTATTTGTACCAGGTAAACATATTCGTCAACAAATTTGAGCTTTTGCTCCGAACAACTGCCGTCATAGGTGTAAGATGGACGTTATACATGATCTTTGTTTTGTCCATGTTCATCTTAAGACCTATCCGTTGGAAGCACTACTGCGGTTATTGAGCATAGTGTATAGGTCCTCCAACAATTCTGCCATGTAAGAGAATCCACTACCTCAATAGTACATGGACAGCAACATCTTCCTGATAGAAGCTCAAAATTTTAAAAAACTACGATCACAAGCCAGCTTGCCAGGCATAACAACTGTGTTAAATATTTCACATCATCCCTTTGGCCTTTAAAGAACCGTGGTAGCTCAGATGGTTAGCGCTCGCTGTAAATTTCACAGTACGCGAAGAAATTATTAATTGCAATTTTAAGTGCTGATTTGCCACGTACTCGGCGGTGAAGGAAAACATCGTGGGTTTCCCCACGATGTTTTCCTCATGTCTGAGAAATAAGAAAAAAAATTCAAAGACATGTGAAGTTCGCCAACACGCATCGGGGCAGCGCGTCGGACACTTCCTTGCCCTAAAACCCTCTCAGAAATAGGAGGAGGCCTGTGCCCAGCAGTGGGACGTATATAGGCTGTAACTTTACTTTACTTTACTTTGGGACAATATATGGGAGCGGCTTATGCTCAACTGTGGACTCTGATAGGTGGCAATTCATTAAGTTTATAGTTTTTTTTTCATAATGGGAGGTATTTCACAAAACATGTGATAAAATATCGGTGGATAGAGGTTGATGTTGCTGCTACACATCTATCGTCTATATCCAAAATTTTATTACACCACTCGATAGCCAAAGAAGCAAATAATTAGTTATGTTAAACGAGGACTGTAAAGAATCGAGTGCGATGTAGAGGGAGCACCACCATTTCTAGATCGCTTCGCTGCGTATTGCAAATAAGGATGACAAACGAGCACACAGTCCACTGGTTATTAAGAGAATGCAGTAGCCCATAGACATCTATATCTATCCACGATTAAGGATCAAAAGGCAGATGTATTGTCACTCCTGAGGACAAAAATGTAATGCCTCACTTTCAATAAAAAGGGTCTCCAGTTCTGTACACTCAACAGACGAAACAAAGTAGCACACCATCATAAAATAACAACTTAATTGCTATTTTACCATGGTATTCTGCAAGGGCGTAGTTCTTCTACGGTCGAGCTAACCCATTTGTACTGCAACCATTATATAGCTGTAGCATGGCTCTACCACGTTGAAAAAGATGCTGAATTAAAGTAAAGTGTAAATAACGTATTTGTTACAATAATTGTAGCAATACACCTGTTCAAAGTAGTTTTTTATAACTTATTCCGTTGCTTTATAACTACTGTAGTTAGCAGGTGTTTGCAAGCGAGGCATAAGTTTTCCAAAGCCATTCTCTTAGTGTGTTTCTTTTTTTAGTTTTACTGCTCTCGTACCACGCAGTGATATTACTACTAACAATGACTGTGTTAACGGTGTTTCTTAAGATTTGTTAAGAGATAACGCTCGATGAAAATGGTTCTTTTTCCTTTATAAAAAGTTGGGGCAACTTTTTCTTTTCTGCTGGAAATTGTTTATGTGTCATATAGGTATGAAATTAACCATATATGCATATTTACTTATTGGTTGTTATTCTTTTATTGTCTAGAAGTCCGTCTGGGCATAGCATACAGTCTCACCAATTTTTGGCGGCAAGTATCTGCATTGCTGTTCTAGTGTAAAGTTTATATTAGTCTGAATAGCATTCCATCTTAGTCCTCAGATGAGGTAATGCCCCTCTATTTAAAGTTCTCTGCAGATGTCTATGAACTCAGTAACTATATCAGCTGGACTATAAGTTCGTTTGACACTTCATTTATATTGAAAAAGTATGTCCCTTACACTCCTTTACATTTAACCATAAATAAAAACCCTTTGAACGATGTCTGAAATGCCTCGTAGCCTGTAGTGAAACTACCTTCTTGCCTTTCGAAACCAAACAACAGCGAGTTTGTTGCTGCTTTGGCGGAAAATAAAAAATAAACTAACTCCTAAGCAAAACAAGGGCCAAACCTTAATCCTATATTATACATATGTAAACAGTTAGTCATGTTATCTCAGCCGTAGGATTCAGCTTACGCGAGCAACCCGTGTTTGATCTACGCCGGCACCAAATCATTTATTGCAATTTTAAGTGTAGATTTACCGCGTGCTTGCCGAGGAAGGAAAACATTATGAGAAAATCTGCATTCATGGCATATAAAATGCTTTGAAGACATGTGACGTCTGTCGACATTTATCTGAGTAGTACATTGGACCTTTTCCTGCTTACACCCTCTCCAAAACTTACTACTCACTACGTAATCACGGAATACTATAATACTGGATGTGATCTATGTGCACTGTAGTAAAGTAAAATTACAGCCTATATGTGTCCCACTGTTTGGCACAAGTCTTCTCTCATGTCAGAGAGGGTATTAGAGCCAGAAAATGTACTACGCTACGCTATGCCTTAATGCGTGCTTGTGTACCTAGCATGTCTTCAAAATATTTTTTTTACTTTTACCTTTCATGATGATATTTCCTTCATCGTCGTAAACGTGATAATCAGCACTTAAAATTTCAATCAAAATTTCATTGGTGCTGGCGGGGATCGAACTCGGATTGCTGGTGTACTGTAAATTTACAGTGTACGTTTAGGCCTTAAGATTGCTTATTTAATTAATAAATAATCATAAACAATTAATAAACAAAACATAAATAATTTAAATTTTTCATACTTAAATTGTTTTCAATAAAATAATAGTAACATCTAGATCAGCCAGTCAGAGTTCACTGATATACAGGATGGTCCAAACAGTGAGGTTATAATTTTTTTTTGATTCCTCACACCTAGTGGTATCCGAAAATACCCTATGTATGTTACGCGATTTTTTGTAGTTTTCGAGTTATGATTTTTTTACCCTTTTTTTGAAAATATTCACCCTAAACAGCTTAACATTAAAAAAATGTAATTGTGAATTTTTTTCCAAGTTTTTTTATTTGTAGCATGATCCTTATGAGTTGCCCTATTATGCATAAAATAATTAGCTTCCTAACATTCACCGAAGATACAATAATTTTAATCGAAACTTAAAAATTTTCTGTCAGGAGAGTGGGGTTTGAATTTTCAACATTAAATTAAAAATAGTAATAAATGATTTCATACTTTCTAATTAATTTTAAAAACTTAGCAGTACCTTAATCTTTCATAATAACATTAAAAAATGACACTTAATAGGCCAGTTTTCTGTTACAGACTTGAAGTTGAGGTCACTCAGGCAGGAAACTACCTGAATAGTTAATTTGATTTAAAAAATATTTTTATCATTTCTAGAGCTAAACTAAGATAGTAAATGCTTCTCTTGAATGTTAGGAAGCTAATTATTTTATGCATAATAGGGCAACTCATAAGGATCATGCTACAAACAAAAAAACTTGGAAAAAATTTCACAATTACATTTTTTTTAATGTTAAGCTGTGTAGGGTGAATATTTTCAAAAAAAGGGTAAAAAAATCATAACTCGAAAACTACAAAAAATCGTGTAATATACATAGGGTATTTTCGGATACCCCTAGGTGTGAGGAATCAAAAAAAAAATTATAACCTCACTGTTTGGACCAACCTGTATACGGCCTCTTGGTAACTGAATGAAGCTGAAACTGTTCTCTGCCATCGGTTTATTATAAGTCTAGCGTGAGCGAGACGGTAAAATCGCCAATTATCATAAGGCATTCAACTTTTTTCTTAAAATAAAAACATTAACACCCCCATGACCGTAGGGAGACAAAATAAAGTGCCTGTAAATTCGGAAATTAAAAAAAATGTGTCAAAATCCGTAAAATCAGTTTCATTTAGTGTTTAGTCATTAGTTTTTAGTTTATTTTGTGTTAATATAAGATTTTATTATGTCAACACTTTGATATTCCTGTATCGTGGAGGCAGTTGACAAACACAAAATTTCACAATGACAAACATCCAGATTCGGAAAAATATTTGTAGACAGAGATAAGAGAGGAAGCCTGTACCCAGCAGTGGGATTAGTGTTGTGGATTTCACTTTAAACTTTACGCACATACACAGATTCTTGGGCAAAAAGAGCTATTCTTCTAGAAATCAATCTAGCTATTAGTTGAGTGTCGATGTGGTCACAAGAACTGAATGTGGAATCGATTCATTTGAAATTCGTCTCATCTATGTTTATTTCGCCCTTTTTTCTCTTCATTAAGTAGCTTAAAAGCGGACTACTTTCCTCCCAAAATTTACAATTTAGGCTTACAAATGTATAAATAAACAATCCAGAAAGTCTCACACAACTATCAAATACTAACTGTCAATTGGTCGTCATCATCGTCATTACATCCCTTCGCAAGTCCACTGCTGAACATAGGTTTTACACTAATATTCCAATATCATTCAAACAATTATTATTTTCAATTATCTATGAAATGATCTTAGATTGCTTTTATTACTTTACTACTTGCTTAGATTACTTTAGATTGCTTTTCTTCACTAGAATTCTTTTTTTATAGTGCTAAGCATAGGCATTTATGATGCCAATGTGCGTGTTGTAAGCCACGCTGCGGCTATATTATGGTGGAGCACGAATCAGTCGACTCAACCGGGACAGGACCATGCTCTTACAGAATATCAGTGTAAAATAGCAGCTTAATGCTGCTGCGTTTCATATAGTGAGTGCGGAGAACCGGAGACCATTTTTACTGGAGACGTGGCATTCCGTCTTAGACCTCAAGGGTGATAACTCATCTGCGTTTTGATTCTTAATCGAGTGTCAATGAAGATGTCTATAGGCCACAGCATCCAATTACCATCAGGTGGACTGTGTGCTCTTTTGTCACTTGATTCTATTTAAAAAATATTTTTCTTTAAGATAAGAATAGAAGGAGAGTTAATTGAGCAAGTGGATGAGTTCGTATATTTGGGATGTGTATTCAGCAGGGATGGGAGATATGATAAGGACATTGAACGACGAGTGAATGCAGGAAATAAAGTAAATGGGGCTCTACACTCTATTGTGAAAAGTCAGAATGTGTCAAAAAAGGCACGTATGGCAATTCACAGTGCTGTATTAGTCCCTACTTTAACGTATGGTAGTGAAAGTTGGGTGTGGCAGAAGAAGCACGAGAGTAGAATAAATGCGGTAGAAATGCGGTCGCTAAGGAGTATGTTAGGGCTGAATCTGAGTGACAGGGTGAGAAACTGTGTGATAAAAGAAGAGTGTGGTTTGCAAGATGATGCGGTGACCAGGATTAAGAAAGGAATGCTTCGGTGGTTTGGTCATGTAGAAAGAATGAATGCGGAAAGACTGACAAAGCAAATATATGTTGCAGAAGTGAATGGAAGAGTCGGAAAGGGACGTCCTAGGCGGAAGTTTGTCGACCAAATTGGCGATATACTAAAAATGGGCCAAATTAAGAGTACCCTTAACCGACGAGCATGTATGCGTAAGTATATGAATGTGGAAGAGGCGAGAAAGGTATGTCAGGATCGTGCTAAATGGAAGTCTGTAGTCTCTGCCTACCCCTCTGGGTGACAGGCGTGAGTGTTTATGTTATTATGTTTTCTTTAAGAAAATAGTACTACTAATGTTAATGATGGCCCAAAAAACTTTGGTAAATTTAAACTAATTTAAGTAAACCTAGGCTTATTTAAATAACTTTACGTCTTGTATCCATCCACTGCGCATGCAGGTTTGCGACATTTTTCCCTTCACCGTCCATGTCTTAAGGGCTATACTAATCTAACCTACAGCCCTAACTTTCTGAGTGATTTCCATTAAAACCGCAAAAGCCATTGGAAAACATTGACTAAAAATTCAAACCACAATTTCCAACGAAAGCAGATTTTAAATCAAAGATCTTACTGAACTTTTCTTATGAGAGGTTTCTTAAAGATTTTCTTACATAATGAAGTTATATATTACGAACATTTTTCTATTTCATTTACTTATTACACAAAATAATAAAAAATGTAAAATTAAATGTTTTTAACATAGGTTTTTAAGAAAAGTGGTTCAGGTTAATTTAGAAATAATGTATTTATTTGGTATTCCTACATCACATTCTTTTATTTTTACTTATGTGTTTAATGTATATTTTATAAGGTTAAATTGTTACTGATAAGCGTAGCAGAGCCACGCTGTACGGGCTGCAGCACGTACATTTTTGTGGCATTGACAGTTTACGCTATAACGCTACAATAATGCATTTTGAGTCAGTCCGCTAATTGAGCCCAGCAATACCGATCACGCGTGCTCGCGGTATCATTTTCCGTCTATCATTAAATTAGATTTAGTTGGTTCTATCAATAAAATATCAATTATCAACTTCCCAGTATTGACTATCATTTACTATCAAATACTATCAACCGACCACGTAGTGGTCCCATCGCAGCCCAGACACACGCTTTAGCTATGTTATAGTTGTAGCAAAATTGGTTTGGCTCGACCGGGGAAGGAACACGCTCTCAAAGTATTTATTGTATCACAGTACTTTGAGAGCGTGTTCCTTCGCGCGTAAAATAGCAGCTTAATGCTTCCCTCGAGCGCGTAAAATAGCAGCGTAATACTGCTGTGTTGCTGTGCAGCGTATGGCGATTTTTGAGAACCGGAGACCCGTTTTACTGGAAAGGACAGTTATTTTATTTTATATTTAATTAATATAAAATTAAAACAACTACTATAACCGAAAATTTTAAATCTAATACTATATACACGCGAGTGCATTCCAAAGCTGAATGAGGAATAAGTTCTGCTCCACCCGCTTTCTCAAATACGCACGGCGTGAGACCTATAGCAAATCGCGTCGAAACCGGTTTACTATCTCTGAATGACTGCTTCCTTCAGCCTACCCCGTACCATGAGACACGCTTAGCGCATAACGATACGTAATTTATAAAGAAATGTATGGAAACAATAACTGTCGTTTCGTTTCTTTTTTTTATAGAAAAAAGGTGACAAGCGGGCACACAGTCCACCTGATGGTAAGTGGTTGCTGTGGCCCATAGACATCTAGATATATCCTCTTTCGCGAATCAAAATGCATATGCGTTGTCAGCCTTGAGGACTAAGATGGAATGCCTCTTTTCCAGTACAAAGGGTCTCCGGTTCTCTACACTCACCATACGAAACACAGCAGCATTAACTGCTATTTGATGCTGGTATTCTGTGAGAGCGTGGTCCTTCCCCGGTCGAGCCGACCCATTCGTGCTACAACTATACAATTAATATAGCTGAAGCATGGCTCTACCACGTAAAAATATTCTAAAAAACAAAAGACATTTGTTTCGATGCTAACATAATACTTGAGGTCAATGTACTATACATATGGAAGTGATATTGTAGCGTTTCGAAAATTTGTGGTAAACCGATCATATTATTTTGCTTTGATTGTCTTATTGTGTAATGTCACTGTATTCGCTAAATGTAGTTTTATACAATGTGGAATTTTTGCGTAGAGAAATTTAAAAAAAAATATTTTATTACTTCCATCCTTTTTGTATATAATATAAAAATAATTTTATGAATATAACAGTATATAAATTTTACTATTCACAGTGGACTAATAAGAGTTAAGTAATAATATTTTTCTCCCTATTTTTTCCACCCGCAGAAGGATAGTTTCTTCTTGACATATAAACGAGACAAAAATTAATAAAAGTAATTATTAAAATCCGTTCACTACAGGCGAAGGTACAATAAATCAGGATGCAAAAAATATAGTCGAATAGAACCTCTTCCATATTTGCTGCTTTAAATCCGCTTTTTTTAGCTAGTAGTGGCTAGAACTGGCTTCTGCAGCATTGACACCTGCAACCTATTTCAAAGATAAATTTTTTTTACGGTAAGAGTGACAAACGGGCACACAGTCCACCTGATGGTAAGTGGTTACTGTGGCTCATAGACATTTACATTTTTCCTCGATTACAAATTAAGATGCCTTGTCACCCGTGAGTACTAAGATGGAATGCCCCGTTTTCAGTCAAAAGGATCTCCGGATCTCTACGTATGAAACCTTTCACCATACGAAACACAGCATTATAAAGCTGCTATTTCACGCCGGTATTCTGTGAGAGCGTGGTTCTTCCCTGGTCAAGCCGACCCATTCGTGCTACAACTATAATATAGCTGCAGCATTGCTCTCCCACGTAAAACATTATTAAGGATAAAGGTGCAATTCCGTAGCCGACTGCAGGCTGCAGCAGCAGGTGACAGTGTGTTCCGAGTGATTAGTGGGGCATGATGTCTGACGTGTTTAAAATTAGCGATCGCAATTTATTTCTGTACCTTTTGTTAGAAGAGGAAGAAGATGATATTGACTTGCTTTTATTATACAATTATAAAGAGAAAAAACGAAAAGACATACGTCCTATGTTGAAATGCAGAAGAAGTGAGGTAAAGTGTAGTTCGAGATATTGGTTCCCCCGGTTTATCAGTTTTTCTTCTCGGAATCGGTGAAACTAATTTTTTGAGAAAAATTCAACGTGTTGTTGCGCGGACGTTGGCGGCACTACTGTTCTGCGGTCGGGCTGCACCGTCATCTGCCGCTAGGCAAACAACGTGTCGCTGGCTACCGAGCGTAGTTCATAGAACTACATAGAAACCAGTTGTGTCGCGATGACACGTCGCTTGCTGCTGCTGTCTGCAGTGGGCTGCGGTATCGTACCTTAACTCAAAAATATTAATCATCAAAATCGTTTCACCTAGATAAAAGTTATGTGAAAAAAGTGATGATTTCTGTGTTCCGTTAGAAGTATCTAAATATTTATTAGGTACAGTCATCTAAAAATTTTAAAATTTTATTGTAAATAATAAGAATTAAAAAATAACGGAAGTAAATACTATTTCTATCGTGTTTATTTTTAACTTTTTTTCACCCATGGTCACTAGAGGGGCTGAGGTAATTTATTTCTCGATATCATCGTTAGCCCGGCTACCTTTAGTTTTAGATTCTTTCCGAGGATGATGAATTAGGATGTTTTCTGATTTCAATAGCCTCGTGAGGCTATTGAAATCAGAAAACGTCCTAGTTTCAATAGAGAAGAGGACTGGGTGCTACCATCTGCTTGGGATCCTATAATTAATAAAATTAAATCCCAACCCAAGCAAACAACTGCAAGACTTCAGCATACCATAAGCTCATACTTGTAGATCTGGACAAAATTAACAATTTTAATCTGAAGATAGCCGTCGTTAACTTTGACATTGGGACGTTGAACACCTCAGCCCCTCCCCGTGATCATGGGTGCTGTAAAGTACTCGAAACGTCGGGAATGTAAAATAAGTTAATATACGCGAAGAAATCCGTAAAAACTAGTTTTATTTAAATGTGTAGTGTTCGCATAAATATAAGAAATCATTTAACTCGCTTTGATATGTGCCGCCTGATTGAAAACATGCGCAGCGACTCGTTCAAATGTGACATGCAATCTAAATATAATAATATGAAGAATCGCATCATTTGTAATTTATTGTTTACTACTACTACTACAGACTATTAATCATGGTTAAAATTTGTGTAAAACACTTACATCTGTTTTTATTTTATTTGTTAATTTATTGATTATTTTTATACACAATAAAAAAGAATCAATAAATTTACATACAATAAAAAAGAATGAAAGAACAAGTAAAAAAGGCGGTATTTATACATCCATCCATTACAGCCTATAAAAGCTCACTGCTGAACATAAGCCTCCCCCATACATTGCCTCATAGGAGGGATTTTGCTATAGATGCCACGCTTGGCAGACGGATTGGCAACCGCTGTTATATATTATTTTGAGTTGTTATCAGGAAGATGCTGCTAACCATATCATGTTTCAGTTTCCCTCTGTCACCACTTACGACACCCACCAGACCGTGGAGTGGAGGTGTAAAAATATCTACGATAGATATAATAATGCAAAAGCAGCTTTGTCGGTGTAAGACATCATAATGAATTTTGTTTTTGTTAGTTGTTATAGTATTCATTCCAGAACTTTTTCGAGTTAAGGTCAGAATTTTGAAGTCAGCGGCATGTGTGACGGGATCAAAGAATTTAATTTACTATGAATTAAATTCTTATTATTTATTATGACCAGATTAAGTCCCGTCTAAGGTCTTTTTTTATAAAATAATGGTGACAAATGAACACACGGTCCACCTGATGGTAAGTGGATGCTGCGGCCCATAGCCATCTACAATTCTCCTCAATTGAGTATCAAAATGCAGATGCACTGTCATCCCTGAAGACTAACATGCAATGCCTTGTTTCCTGGAAAAAGGGTCACCGATTCTATACACCCACCATTCGAAACACAGCAACATTGAGCTATTTTATGCTGGTATTCTGTGAGAGTGGGGTCCTACCTCAGTCGAGCCGACCTATTTGTACTATAACAATAATATTGTTGCCGCTTGGTTCTATTACGTAAAAGATATTTCTAACATACTTCCACTAATTGCCAAAAATACGATCGATATATGTAGTAAGTTCACTCGAACGAGGTCGTTGGAAAAAGCTAAAAAATGTTGGATTTCCTGTTCTTATTAAAACGTATTCTCGTGAATGGGACTCACATTCAAAACAAGCTTGCGTCAGCTGAAATCGCCAATCGGTTCCATTGTCTTTGTAGCTTTGCTATCTTTTAAATCCGTTCTGCGGTTGAGAAAATAAACCACTATCCGTAGCGCTACAATCGCACACGTTTTCTACGTTATAGGTAAGCCACGACGGTTTCGATTGTGACTACAGAAAGTTCTAAAAGTCTGGACGGTCTTCGCTACAATTCATTGCGTTAGAATTGAAAATCTTCAATACGCTGTTTTGTTGGTCACTTCATTAAAAGTGTTTCTATCCGAATTGCAGTTCTGTTGTTGAATTTCAGTTTATATTTTTAGTCGACTTCATAAAAGGAAGAAGTTTTCAATTCGACTGTATTGTGCTATGTTTGTGTGTGTGTGTATGTGTGTGTGTTTGTGTGTGTGTGTGTGTGTGTGTGTGTGTTAAGCAATAAATTCGCCAATTAAGTACCGATATTGATGATTACTGTTTTATTGAATGCCATTAAATATATAGGCTATACGTAAAGGGTGATTCTACTTATTCGAATTAAATTATATTTCTTAGCCGTGTAGTGGCGGTGTAAGCATATCTACCGCCCTATATCATCCCGTGAGTGTGGTAAGAAGCGACAAAAGTAAACAAATCGGGACATGCACAACAACATCTTCTTAATAACAACTAAAAATAAATAATGCTTTAGCCGAAACACTTTCCAAACTATAGCAAACATTCCCTTATGAGAAAATCTATGGTGTAAGCCTTTGATCACCAATGTACTCTAATCTATAAATATCTAATGGTAACGGTAGCGGATATATTTTAGGCACGTCAAAATAGTCATAAAAGTTAAAATTTCAATAAAAAGTAAGAACATAGAGGAGGGATTGTGGTGTTCAACGTCCCAATGCCATAGTTAACCACGACTTTCAGAAAGAGGAAGTACTAGAAACTAGATTTTATTAATATAGGGTGCAAACACGCATGCGGCTAACCTGATGGTAAGTGACAACCGCCGCCCATGAACCACTGCAACACCAGGGGAATAGCAGGTGCGTTGCCGGCCTTTTAGAAAGTAAATTATTTTGTTCAGGTAAATAAAATAAATAACTAGAATTACTTATTTATAAAGACTATACTTAAAGAGAATCTTGTACATATTAGAGCCACACCACTATTATGGTAGAAATACCAGCATAAAATAGCAACTTAGTGCTTTTGTGTTTCGTATGGTGAGTGTAGAGAACCGCAGGACTTTTTTGATGTAAATGAGTCATTCCACCTTAGTCCTCAAGGGTGATAACACATCTGCATTTGATTCTTAACCGAGGATAGGTGTAGATAGATGTGCTTAGACCACACTTACCATCAAATAGTTGTGTGTTCGTTTACTACTTATATCGTTTGCTATTTATTTATTTTAAGATTCAGCTATGATACACGACTATACAAGATAATATCGTGACGTGGTAGCTTGTCGTCACTAAACGCACCCGACTTTAACTTGATCGAGTTGAGCAATGTAGCCAAAGGAATGGCTGGAAACTTTGTACATATTTTACAAAATTCCTTGTAGGCAGGTACTAAGAGGTATTTCTCGCATAACTTACCTCTCATCCGATTGCGTTCAGCACTTTTCAGATTTGTTTCTGATGTGCATAAAATTATAAAGCGGTTATTTGTTGGATTGGATATGCGATGAGTTTTAAAAGGTGAGTTTATAAAACAATTTCCTTAAGAAAAGAAATGTACATTTGTTTTTATTACATTAACAGTGCCTGCTTTTCAGAAAGAAAAAACTAATAAGATAGTAAGAATAAATATGTTCATCGCTAACACACAATGTAACATATTATGGAAGTACGGTACAAATATAATACATATTTGTATGGGGAGTGTAGAGAACCAAAGACCATTTTTACTGGTAAAGAGGTAAAATATCAAAATGCAGATGCACAGTTGTGACTGACTTCGGTTTGATTCTTCATCGGTAGAAAATGAAGATGTCTATGGGTCAAAGCATGCACGTACCATTAGGTGTACTTTTCTGATATATCACTTTCAAAAAATCTGTTTCTTTCCATCCTAAAAGGTAAAGTTACTCTAAAGAGTAATTTAAAGGGTATAGAACTTTAATTAAAAAAATAAAGAGGATATTTATTCTTTAATGTCCACCATGTATTTTAGAAGGAATTCACGGATAAGCGGGCTATACTGCGGTCTGTAACTATTACACAATAAACGTCAATTAATAATTTTATATGAAAAAAATTAAAGCAACCACCGCAATGCCATTTTAAAATAGCTTTTAAATATTAAAGTAGCCAAAGCATTTTGTATATATATGATGTTTATTTTATTTTATTTTACCTGTTATAATACAAACAACACAGCACAATTTTTTTTAATAAGGGTGACAAGCAATCACACAGTCCAACTTATGATAACTGGATGCTGTGGTACATAGACATTTACATCTGTCCTAGATTAATAACAAAAATGCAGTATGCGTTATCATCCCTGAAGAAAAAGATAGAATGCCTTGTTTCCAGTTAAATGGGTCTAGGGTTCTCTACACTCACCATTTAAATTAAAACAGCATTGGTTGCTATTTCACGCTGGCATTCTATAAATAATTAAAAATTAAAAAAAAAACTTATATCATTTTAAAGGTAATGTGATGTAACTCAAGAATGATATGTTTCTCGACTATACTTTTTTTCTGATTCACAATTTCTTAGATGATACATTTTTTCATGACCATTGGTCTCTTTTCGTCCTCCTTTGGTCTCTTTAGGTTTTTAATAAATAGTTTACCAAAAAATCTATGCAATTACTTTTAATTAATTAATATTATTCGCGTAAGCGTATGAAATCATCAAAGCGCCTGGGTTTAAACGGATAAAATACAGCAAATTAATAGGAGTTTTGTGCACCTGCAAAGCATACATGTCTATACAGTCCTTCACAAGTCCCCTTCGAAATATTGGCCTCTCCGAAAGCAGAGTCCTGAGCCACTTGTATTCATCGATTTCCAGTATACACACTTAAAGTACGAAACTGCCTCCTGATGACCTTCCTTTTCCATCGGTTTTCGGTTCTTCAAGCTTCAATAAGACCTCTTGCAACTTTAGCTTACAGCAACGTTGGTTACTAGTCGGTTATTCTTGATCTACTGCGGATATCTTAAACTATGCAAATCAATTCTGTTCCAGTTACCGTAACAGCCTTTCAAAAATTCACTGCTGAACATAAGCCTCCCCCACAGTTAACCTCATATGGGTAGCGGTACCACAGTTGCCACGTTTGGCAGGCGGGTTTGTAAACGAATTTTTTTTTTAATTTTGGTTGGTATTAGAAAGACGCTGCTATCTCCTGACTTGTTTCCCAATGTCGCCTCTTACGAGACCCACGGGACTATATGAGATAATGGATAATTCCTGCACCAACATTAACCCACTCTACGAAAATCTCTTCTAACTAAAACTCTAAGAAAATTCAACATGGTAAGTAAAAGAAGCAATTGTAAAAACGAACAAAGCTCTCAGGATGTTTTCATATAAAAAAATTTTGACACACGGAGGTAAAATTCTGCAACTTTACCTGGGTGAAATTTTAAGCTACACCTTGAGGAATCCGACTACATATAAATTGCTTTTTCATATTCCATGTGAGAGTGATCAGGGATAAAAAACAATTTTATAACCGCGTTTTTCATTTCAATATCACTAACGTATGTAAGTAAATCGATTTAGGCTAAAGTGAAGGTGTAGAGTTTTTGTTACTGGCCATATTTTTGGTGGATACGTTTGCTACTGCAAACGTTTCTACAAATCAATAGTCCTTAAGAAATAAAGAACATAGAGAAAGATATATTTACTGCAAATACGCCACACATATAACTAGGTACTTAAGTTCAAATGTTTATATTAACAAAAATAATTACAAGAAAAAATATAACATATTAGCTAAAGTATAAATATGTATACACAAACTGGCAACCCACAAAAATGTGACTATATTAGGATTTAAGTGGGCTTTGAGACCGTTACTTTTATCAATTTACTATTTCTTCAAAAAAAATTTCAAGGGTTTGAGTCTGTCGTAAACCACTTTTAACACAAGCATTTCAAGCTTACCAGTGGTGATCAATGCGACTAATAATAATAGTAATAATTAATAATATTTCAATTATATTCCTAATTAAAATTTAAATTTATCCCGTGTTATTTTTTTAAATGTATGTTTTAAAAAACAATAAATTATTTTTGCCTTTAAATATAAAACTTTCGACGGTATATAAGTAATAGCATTAACAATCTTTACTACGTTTTCAAACAAAAGTTATACTGACACAAATGGACAGGTGAATATTTGATTAATTATTTTATTCTTAAATCTCTTCATTAGTTTGATGGTATCGTATAACTTATTAAAACCTTAATTATAATAAATAAATTACTATAAAATTTAGTAATAAAGCCTTCAAAAATTTAGTTTCGAACTTTGTAAGGATCTGGATGTAAAATATTTAATATAAAAATACACCGTTTTTGCAGCTGGCTTTTTTCATAACTACTATATCGTGGGGAGTAGGACTGTATGATAATTAAAGTTATTAGTTTTAGTTCTTTTTATTTTAGTAAAATATTGTAAATAAGTGAACATGATAAATAATTTTTTACTATTTTATACACATAATTTTCTTATCTGGTTGGTTGTACAAATATATAAATAAAAAAGCAAATAAATATATATTTGTATAGTAAAATGAATACATAAATATACAAATAAATAAAAACCGAATGAGGGGAAACCAACGACCGAGTGTTAGGATGAGAAACCGGAAGACAATGAGGTCGGTATCGAAGAGTAAATACCTTTTGCATTTGAGCCCGGAACGCTCCAGTAGTAGTGGAGTCGTACCAGTCGCCTGAGATGATTCTATTCTTCTTTTTTGTTGTGATTGACAGGCAGAGGACCGTGGAGGTTTCGTTCCCCACCGGTAGTAACGATATTCTAAAATTAATATTTATGTTGATTTGATAATATCAACCGGATCAATATTATTAAATCAATCAACGTATTTTAATCACGGCGGCCAGTCTCAACGGCGACTAGGTATATACGTTCCGATCTGCTACTGAAAGTTCCTTAACAATAAATTCTAAAAAAAATTGGAAAATCCAAAAGTGTATGCCTCAAATATTCTCATTTGATTATATAAAAAGACAAATATCTCTTTTTCCGTATTTGTGACGAAAGAAGAGATTCATGAGAATATTTTTTTGTAGAAAAGTACCAGTTGTTTTTTACATTTTCTTTAATTACAATTAAAACGAGACCAAATTACTCGGCGATTTTTAAAAAGAACCTATGCATTGAGATTCTAAACCTAATAAAAAAGAATTATTTTTATACATCAATTCTAACGACCGTAATCGTGTGCCATCCACACATGCAGACATCCGGACATCCTCGAATATTTTTTTAATAAGTTTGTTTGCACGCTTAGTAAATAAAATTACTTTTAAAAATAATAGAAACATGTATATTTTTATTACTATAAAAGTGCAATAGTGAAAAAATAAAGACATTTTTAGCTCAGAAAATTACTAGATTTCCATCAAGTGAGAGTGGAGCACAACCTCAACGCTTCGCTTATCAGGCGTGCAATGATTACATGGTAGAGCCACGCCGTAGCTGAGAGCACGGCTCGACCAGAGTGCTCTCGACCATGCTCTCAGATATTTCTCATAATATTAGTGTAACACAGAGTAATATGTTTTGTATTGCCGTTGTTGAGAACTGGAGACCCTTTTTACTGGAAACGAAGCATTCCATCGCAGCGTTCAGGGGCGAAAACGAAACTGAATTTTGGTTCTTAATCGAGGATGAAAGTTGATGTACATCTCGAGAAGCTTTAGTATAAAACCTGCTTTTATATTAAAGCTTCTCGAGTGATTCTCAGTACATTTGACATAATATTGAGATGAAAACACATTTAATGGTTATTTTAGAATGAATTACATTTAGTATGTCTTGCTTAGAGTTGGTACAATATATACCAATATTATTTAATTTAAGAGTTCCGTTTTAGCAACAACAATTTTTATTTGTTGTATATATACCCGCCGGTTTCAACTTCGGCAGGGTATATCAGGAGAATTTTGTACAGCGGTGTATTAATGGGCTGTAATTATTGTTATTTACATTTTGGATACCTTATATTTGATGTTCAAGTATAACTCTCACTTCATGTTTTGGTATATTATCATCAAATTGTAATCAAGCCAAGAGGTGCAGCCAGGAGACCGAAAGCTCAGGGTAGTTTGGGTTCCTGTCTCCCACAACTACTAAAATGCTTAAACCATTTGTGAAAGAAATGTAACTGTGTAAAATGTGGGAGAAATAAATGTTTATTATTATGTATATGTAGGAATAATGAGTTACGTAAGTGTCACAAAGCAAATTTGTGCTTCAGAAGTCAGTGGCAGAGTCCTACAAAACAGTCCGTTTTGGTCCTGCGCCTGATTTCTTTCCGGTTGGGTCAGTACCGTTTGAAGGACATTAAAAATATTAATTGTATTATAATACCCTTAACCGACGAGCATGTATGTGCTGGTATATGGCTGTGAAAAAGGCGACAGAGGTGTGTCAGGATTGTGCCAAGCGGATAACTGTAATCTCTGTCTACCCCGTGCGGTGATTCGGACAGTTTCTGATCATGGTTATGATGATCACATTTAAAGCAGTAAAATTTATTATCCACAATTTTATAAAAGATCCCTTAAAGCAACATACATGTAGATCAGTCTACTACTCACTGCAATGTAATGAAATATCTAGTATAATTCTAAAAGTTGTTGCACATTTAAATACGACACAGACGTACGCAGACTGTATTTACTGAAGTAGCTCTTTATACGGAGAGCGCGCCATGAATATTAAAATAAGAGTGAAATAATCTTTACGTATTTTAATCTTTCTTCTCGTATTCCAATTTGTATATTTGGTCCGCCTAGTGGATTAAACTTTATTTTAATTCAGAGTTTACGTTAAATTTTTCGTACTTCTATTCTTATGATGTTCTGATATTGTTGCTATATACTCATAGTCTAGTGATCGTAAGAGTGCGTTCTGATCTTGTAGACCCGAATTCAAATTTGTTTGAGTTTGGACCAAGTATGTTACTGAGTTTTTCTGTTTTTTTTAAATAGAGTGCGGGTAATAAACGAGCATAAGAATCAAAATGCAGTTCCGTTGTCGCCCATGAGGACTAAGATGGATTACCTCGTTTCCAGTAAAGTGTCTTCGGTTATCTACAATCACCATACAAAACATATTACGGCGTTACGCTAATATTCTGTGAGAGCATGCTTGAGCCGTGCTCCAACCAAACTATAGATACAGCGTACGTAACAATTTAAAAATTATTGTAAAGTAATTTTCAAAAGCAGATCGGAGCGCACATGGCTAGTCTCCGTTGAGACGACGCCGCGAGCAAAATACGTTGATTGATTTAATAATATTGGTCTGGCTGATACTTTTAAATCATCATAAATATCAATTTTATAATATCGTTTTTGCCACCGGGGAACGAACCCATCACGGTCCTCCGCCTGTCAATCACAACATTAAAGAAGAATAGGGTCCATCTCAGGCGACTGGGACTCTGTGGCGGATCGTTTCGGGCTCAAATGCAAGGCAGTGCTCTTCTATACCGCCCGCAACGTACTCGTACTTCAGTTTCTTTCACTTCCCTCTAACCCTCGGCCGTTTGGTTTCTCTTGGTTGGGTTTTATTTATTTGTATATTATTTATATGTTTTACTGTGCTAATACATATTTATATTGCCATTTTTATTTATGTATTTTTATAGGCCAACCAGATGAGAAAACTATGTATATAAAAATAGTAAAATTTTATTTCCTCGTGTCACTTATCTTATTAATAATATTTTACTAAAATAAAAAAGAACTTAAACTAATAACTTCATTTATCACACAGTCTTACTCCCCGCAATAAAGTAGGTACAAAAAAATGCTGGCTGCAAAAACGGTGTATTTTTACATTAAATATAGTTACACCCAGAGCCTTTCAAAATTTCAAAACTAAAATTTATTGAAGGCTTTATTTTTAAGTTTTATATTTATATATTTTTCGTAATTATTTTAATTATGTTTTGAATAAGTTATACGAAACTATTAAACTCCTAAAGAGATTACTCTAGGGATTTAAGGATAAAATAATTTAATTAAAAGTTCACCTCCCCAATTGAGTCAGTATAACTTAAGATTGAAAACTTAATAACGATTGTTAATTTTTGGTTGCGCGGAAAACCATACGTATTATTATATTTGACGGTAGGGGTGCCAAGTCGCTTGTTCCTTTCCGAAAAAAACATCAGGATCGTGGGGTCACATCGGGGTGGTGGGGTGGGAGGGGCAAAGAAGATGATTCTAGAATGTCGCGTAATCATCGGAGCCGAGGACATATAAGACACGCGCGACCGTTGCGCGCCCTCTTCCCACCGCGCCAGTCATTGCAACAACAGCTCTTTCCGCCGCAGTCGTCGTTGAAACCACACCGCTAGTAGAAACCGCTTTAGCCTGGAAGCAGTCGAGCTCCAGGAAACCCACCTCACCTCGTGTGAGATATAGTCGCGCACCGCCTCGCTCCGGAGTGTTCCAGAAGAAGTTCTAGAAGTTGCAGCTATAGTGCTCAACAGGATAGAAGAAACCCCGGTGAGTCAATATACCTTTATTTACCGCCTGCCTGATATAATTGTTTTAACCCGCTCCAATTTGTGTTTTCCTAATCAGGCAGGATTCCTTTTCAGCGATTTGGCACAATAATAGTTTAGTTTAGGGAAGAGCGAGTGCATTATACCGCATGCCATAGTAGTCGCTTTTACGTAAGCGTAGAAGCAATCGCATATACAGTCCACTTTAGTTAATATTTCGCGTAATAGGTTTAAGGTTCGACCGGGGAATTAGACTTCGGCAGCCTTAGACACGTGGCTCCACCATTTTATGGTCACTTCGGCAGGATTTGGTCGAATTGTTGAATTAAATAATTAGATAATGCACTCTAATTTATGGAATAGACTTAAATAGTGTTCGTTTAAATTTAAAATTTTGATTAGGTACTCGCAAACAGAATTATTCGTTTTATAGCGCTCGTATTTGATTAAATTTAAAGCCTATCAAATAATTGAAACAGTGTAATAGGAACCGTTTGATACGCTTACCCACAATCTTGATAAAATTATTGAGTTTAGCAAATGACGCGTCACCTCGACTCGCTGCGCAGGTGTTCGATTTATTTACGTAATACGGCATACCGAGTGTCCATCCTTCATTGTTTGTGCGTTGTGAGGTTAATTGTGATTGATATAACTTTATTATAATAATTTAAAATGGCAGTTTTTTTTTTTTTTTTTTTTTTTTTTTTTTTTATAGAAGAGGGGGCAAACGAGCATGCGGCTCACCTGATGTTAAGTGACTACCGCCGCCCATGATCAACCGCAACACCAGGAGAATTGCGGGTGCGTTGCCGGCCCTTTAGAAAGGAGTAAGCTCTTTTCTTGAAGGTCCCCAGGTCGTATCGGTCCGGAAAAATCACCGGTGGTAAACTATTCCACAGAGAGGTTGTACGTGGAAGAAAACTCCTTGTGAAACGTACAGTGGTGGACCGCCAAGCATCCAGATGGTGTGGATGGTATCGGGACGTTTGCCGTGTAGTGCGTTCACGAAATTTGGCGGCTGGGATTAATCCGAACAATTCCTCAGAGCACTCCCCGTGATAGATGCGATAAAATACGCAAAGAGATGCAACATCTCTTCGCAGCGCCAGTGAGTCGAGCCGATCGGAAAGCACTCGGTCGTCGACGATTCGAGCCGCTCTGCGCTGGATGCGGTCAAGTGGAAGGAGCTGGTACTGGGGAGCCCCAGCCCAGAGATGGGAACAGTATTCCATGTGCGGCCGAACCTGCGCCTTGTAAAGTTGCAGGCGGTGTGCCGGCATGAAATACTGTCCCGCTCTGCTGAGCACGCCAAGCTTTTTAGAGGCCAATTTGGCCTTCCCTTCCAAGTGACCACGAAACTGCACGTCACTCGATATGTCGACGCCGAGGATTCCGATACTGGCTGAAGCAACAAGGGGAGTGCCTTGAAACTGAGGGGATACGACAAAGGGGTTCTTTTTAGCGGTTAACGCGCAAACTTGTGTCTTCTGGGGGTTAAACTGGACTAGATTTAGTCGTCCCCAATCCGAGACTCTGTTCAGCAAAGACTCGACTTCTGACACAAGTTTGTCCCGGCACTCGGAGACGTTTTCCCGAGAAATATTGGCTCGGCCGGTGTAAAGAGCATCACCAGTGCTGTCATCTGCATAGCAATGAATGTTACGGGTATGCAACATATCATTGATATGCAGAAGAAACAGCGTTGGCGATAGCACGCAGCCCTGTGGAACACCAGCATTAATAGGCTTGCAATCGGAGCTTGCACCGTCTACAACGACCTTGATGCTCCGATCTGCAAGAAAGCTGGTGATCCAATCGCACAATTTCTCGGGAAGCCCATAGGAAGGGAGCTTCGAAAGAAGCGCTTTGTGCCAAACCCGATCGAAGGCCTTCGCAATGTCCAAACTAACGGCCAATGCCTCCCCCTTGAACTCTACTGCCTCCGCCCATCTGTGAGTGAGGTAGACCAGAAGATCACCAGCTGACCGACCACGGCGAAAACCGTATTGGCGGTCACTAATCAGCTGGTGATCCTCAAGGTACCTCATGAGTTGGCAGTTTACAATGGACTCCATTGTTTTGGAGAACAAGGAGGTGATGGCGATTGGCCGGTAGTTGGACGGGTCTGAGCGGTCGCCTTTTTTAGGGATCGGGTGGACGAAAGCCGTCTTCCATGATTTTGGGACTACGCCTAGGGAGTAGGAGTACCGGAAAAGACGCGTTAAAACCGGTGCCAACTCTGGAGCACACGTCCTCAGCACAATTGGGGGGATTCCGTCAGGCCCACTCGACTTGTGGATGTCCAGGGAAAGGAGTGCTTTGCGAACCGAGCGCTGTGTGAACTGCACTTCCGGCATGGAGCACTCACACCGCGGGATGGTCGGCGGCGTACTCCCCCCGTCATCGAGAGTCGAGTTAGACGCAAAGAAAGAGCCTAGAAGATCGGCTTTCTCCTTTGCAGTATGGGCCAGTGAGTCGTCCTCCCTGTGCAGAGATGGAAGAGATGGCTGACAGAAATTCCCCTGGACAGCCTTGGCGAGAGACCAGAATGCACGGGTTCCAGAAGGAAGACGAACTAGTTTCTCGCCAATTCTGCCTATGTGCTCTGACTTTGCCTTGGCAATGACTCTTTTGAAGGACCTAGAGGCGGAATTATACTTCTTTTTTAGAGCGCTGGTGTTTACATCCCGGGACGCTGATGCATCAACCCAGGCTTGGTAGCACTCCTGCTTATAGCATGATGCTATTTTACAGGAGCGACCAAACCATGGCTGAGACTTGCCTCCAATGGGCACCACAGAGGATGGAATAAAAAGTTCCATACCCTGAAGTACCACATCAGTAACAGTTAGTGGAAGTGAAATCAAAATTAAAACGCTTTATGCCAAGAGGGACATACTCTTTTCGCGTATGCGGAATATAAGTGATTATATAAAGAACATTCATATAGAAGCAGCGCGGGAAACCTTTTTGAATGAAATCGAAACGATAGATTATTTGCGGATAGATTACGAAAAAATATTAGACCAAATTAATCATTTGGAATTACAAATCGACCCGAAATACATAGTGAACTACCAACCGCTGCTGGCATTCGAAGATATGTTGTGTCGCGTGAAAAGAACTGCGAGATCTCTACAATCTCAAAACGAAGCAAAGCCGGAAACACAGGTACGTCCAAGTGACTCGATTAGGTTGCCGCCAATAGATATTCCGGTATTCAATGGTGATATTAAGACGTGGCCCTTCTTCTTCAGTAGTTTTCAAAACAATATACACAATAACCCATCGTTATCGGACGCCGAAAAATTATATTACTTAATTAGTAAACTTAGTGGCAGGGCACAGTCGATCTGCTCTGGTTTTACACCTACAGCAAACAATTACTTATTAATATTCGAAACGTTTAAAACTAAATATGAAGATAGGAGAATGTTAGCTTCCGAATATTTGAACCAGATATTCGATCTTAAACCTATATCATCTGCGAACATCAACGGCTTAGAGCAGTTTCTAGATAAATTTGTGGCATCGGTGGCTGCACTTAAGAATTTGAAATTTAATGATCTTATGGACGTGGTGTTTCTCCATGTTGCATTAAAGAAATTAGACCCCAACACCGTGCGTGCGTTTGAAATGGAGCATCGTAGCTCGGAGATGCCTTCCTTTCATTCATTAGCATTCTTCGTGCGAGATCAAATAAAGGTGATGCAGCGCTCTCCGAACGTTAAACAGGAGATTAAAAGGTGCGTCGACCGTAGACAGACTCAACCATCTAAAATAGCAGGGTCGTTAACTTACGTAACCGCTACGCCAACATCACTCCAGCATACTTGTATAGTATGTAAAGATAAACACGGTAATTTATATAATTATCCCACAATAATATCCCACAATTATCACACACTACGCCATCTAGTCCCAAGCTAAGCAGAGCTTGTGTTATGGGTACTAGACAACTGATAAACATACTTATATATTTCTAAATACATAAATATTATAGATAAATTACACCCAGACACAGAACAAATGATCGTGCTCATCACACAAACATTTGTCCTGGGTGGGAATCGAACCCACGACCTCCGGCATAGCAGTCAGGGTCACTAACCACTAGACCAACAGGCCAGTCGAATAATTGTGCGACTTTTCGTAAATATTCACCAAGCGAACGTTATAAATTAGTAAAGACAAACAACCTATGTTTGAACTGCTTAAGCGATAAGCATTTAGTTGCAAAATGCAATTCGAGTTCCGTATGTAGCAAGTGCGCCAGGAAACATCACACGCTATTACATTTTGAAAGTAGCAATATAGCGGCGTCAAGTAAAGCGGACAAGGAATTCGCCCCTACTAAGGTCAATGATTCTAGCGGTCGACCTGGTGATGTCGCTCTGTGCTCATTGGCAAATATGGGAGCACAACCTCCTTCAACCGTGTTACTGGGTACGGCACGTATTTTGGTTAGGGATTCGCGTGGAAACGAACAAAGCGTCCGTGCACTGCTGGACAGCGGAGCCCAAAATAGCTTTATAACGCGACAATGTTGTCGGCGCTTAGGCTTAGAAATAAATAGGTCACTTTCATGCCCTGTAGTTAAAGGCATCGGACGTACTAGTAAAGCTACCCAGAGATATATAAATTTAAAATTTAATTCTCGGATAGATCGTAATGTTAACTTTGATATAAATGCACTAGTAGTAGATAGGGTCACTGAACGGTTGCCAACCGTTTCGGTTGACACCTCGGCAATGTTTGAATTTAAGAATTTGACTCTGGCGGACGACACTTACGCTGTTCCTGGAAACATAGACATGCTCATTGGAGCATCGCTTTTCCCTCATCTTTTGTTAAACAATAAGGTCAGGGGCAACTCCTCGCATACCGCGCCTTACGCACTGGAAACCGTATTGGGATATGTTATCCTTGGCTCCGCCCCCATCATAGATAGCATTTCGGCAACATCCTGTTGTTGCACCGTCGCTGTCGAACCTCCCGAATTATTGACTCGCAATTTTCGGGAAATAGGGGAGGGGAACATCCCGCGCTCGGGTAATAAATTATGCGAAGGGTCGAGAAGCAAGACGTTAGAGTCTGTTGTTAGTAAACCTGTTGTAGTTTCGTCGCAGCCGAAGGGAACGCTGAGTAGGGATAGCCCTGGAGCTAGGTTTACCGACACCGCGAACAAGGCCCATATTAGCAAGATTAGATCGCCCCGCAACCCGTCAGGTGACATATTCAGTGCTCGAATCGATCTAGTTAGCGGAAGCGCGCGCGGCGCGGATCGAGGTCACGGTCGCGGCGCATGGAGACACCGAGCCGCTGCGACAGAAAGCGTGCCTCACTGGAGGCTACGGAATAGACCTGCTGAGGATAATCTTGATTGGCGGGAAGAAGTGAGACTTCGCGAGCAACAAGCCATATGCAGTGTTGTTCCGAAGCGTTCATCGCATAGTTTCACCGCTTATTAATAGTATAGTTTAGCCGCGCCACAGCAACACGCTGTGTTATATTTAAATCATTTTTGTCGTTACAGTGTAGCCTTTGTGGTTTAAAAGTCGATAAGTAGTGTTTGTTCGTATATCGTTACGTCCGATTACAACTATGCTGAGTCGCTAGTATTACGTGAACTTCAACGTGCGCACTTCTCTGAAGAAATTAGAAGATTACAATCGAATAGAGCTTGTAGTCGCGCCTTTCAACGCCTTAAGCCATTTTTACAGGATGGGATTGTAAGGGTAGGTGGACGCTTGTCCAACTCGCAATTGAGTTTCGACCAACGGCACCCTATTGTTTTACCGCGTAAAGACCATATCATGAACTTATTAGTCGATTACCATCATAAATTGAACTCGCACGCTGGCCCCGACTTGTTGATGTCGATTTTGCGTCAGAATTATTGGATTCTTTCTGCACGTAGTTTAATACGCAATCGGGTGCACAGATGTATAGCTTGCTTTCGGGCACGCTCCAAGCCGTCATTTCCGGAAATGGCGGAACTTAGATCTTGTAGAGTAATACAATCAGTAAAGCCCTTCACGCACACCGGGTCTGATTTCGCTGGTCCGTTTAAGGTCACGCTCACTCGCGGACGTGGTATAAGATCCACAAAGGCTTACGTCTGCATTTTCGTATGTCTAACTACTCGAGCGGTGCATATAGAACTCGTTGGTGATCTAAGCACAGCAGGCTTTATGGGTGCATTTAAAAGATTTCTTTCCCGCCGTGGCCCTGTAAGTAGATTGTATTCGGATAACGGTACGAACTACGTCGGCGCAAAACGTATTCTATCGGAACTACATGAGCTCTTAGCTAGCAAGTATTATAATTCGGAGTTCGCTCACATTCTAGCCGAGAACCGCATTGATTGGTTTCTAAACGTCCCAGCCGCGAGTCATTTTGGGGGCAATTGGGAGACTAATATCAAGAGTCTAAAGAGTCATTTATACCGAGTAATAGGAGTCCAAATTTTGTCCTTCGAAGAGCTAAGTACGGTGCTCGCTCAAATTGAATGCGTAATGAATAGTCGCCCACTTTGTCGTACGTTGTCTAGTGACCCCTCGGAACCGCTGGCTCTAACTCCAGCACATTTTTTGAATTTAACGCCTTTAAAGTATTTGTCAGCCGCAGATATGGATGAGAACAGACTTAGCATTTCCGCACGCCACAAATTATTAGATCGGTTAGTGCAATCGTTTTGGAAACGATGGAGGATGGAATACTTGCATACTTTGCAGTCTCGACAAAAATGGAACACAGCAACTGAGCTTTTAGCTGTAGGAACTGTAGTTGTGCTCACCAAAGAGAATACGCCGCCTCTCCACTGGCCGTTAGGAATTGTCGAAGAGGTCTTTCCCGGTTCCGACGGAGTAGTTAGGATAGCTCGCGTTAAGACCACGGTTGGGTCTTACTTGCGTCCGGTTGTCCGTTTGTGCCCCCTGCCTCTTCCATAATTTAAATTAGCTTTCTAGATTAAATTGTAGTTGAATTTAGGTAATCTTAGCGTTAGTTAGTTATTTTGTTAGTTGATCTTAGCTCTAGTTGTATTAGTTAATTTTGAAGGAAATCCTTCAAGGGCGGGGGAGATGGTTGCGCGGAAAACCATTCGTATTATTATATATGACGGTAGGGGTGCCAAGTCGCTTGTTCCTTTCCGAAAAAAACGATATTATTCATACCCTCCTATCGACACATCGGGGTGGTGGGGTGGGAGGGGTAAAGAAGATGATTCTAGAATGTCGCGTAATCATCGGAGCCGAGGACATATAAGACACGCGCGACCGTTGCGCGCCCTCTTCCCACCGCGCCAGTCATTGGAACAACAGCTTTTTCCGCCGCAGTCGTCGTTGAAACCACACCGCTAGTAGAAACCGCTTTAGCCTGGAAGCAGTCGAGCTCCAGGAAACCCACCTCACCTCGTGTGAGATATAGTCGCGCACCGCCTCGCTCCGGAGTGTTCCAGAAGAAGTTCTAGAAGTTGCAGCTATAGTGCTCAACAGGATAGAAGAAACCCCGGTGAGTCAATATTCCTTTATTTACCGCCTGCCTGATATAATTGTTTTAACCCGCTCCAATTTGTGTTTTCCTAATCAGGCAGGATTCCTTTTCAGCGATTTGGCACAATAATAGTTTAGTTTAGGGAAGAGCGAGTGCATTATACCGCATGCCATAGTAGTCGCTTTTACGTAAGCGTAGAAGCAATTGCATATACAGTCCACTTTAGTTAATATCTCGCGTAATAGGTTTAAGGTTCGACCGGGGAATTAGACTTCGGCAGCCTTAGACACGTGGCTCCACCAATTTTATTACTTATACATCACCCAAAGTTTTACAATTAAAGGCAAAGACAATTTATTGTTATCGTTATCTTAAAAAATACATTTAAATAAAAGATACTGGATAAATTAAAATTTTTAATTAAAAAAAACTTGCATTGTTATTTATTATTATTAAAGTATTCGCATAGATTACACCTGGTTATCTAATGATATCAAAGACCACTTAAATCTAAATATAGCTATATTGTGGCGAGTTGCTTTTTTATAGTTGAAGTATATATATATATATATATATATATATATATATATATATATATATATATATATATATATATATATATATATATATATATACTTCAACTATAATATATTCATGTTTTTTTTTTATTTTATTTTGTTAAAGTTATATTAATTATGATTATAAACATTAGGAATTAATTACCTAATTATTTGTGTAGCGTATTTGCAATAAATTTTTCTTTCTTTCTTAAGGACAACTATTTTGTAAAAACGTTCGCAATAGCAAACATATCCACCGAAAATATGGCCAGAAACAAAACTCTACACCTTCACTTCAGCATAAATCTATTTACTTACATACGTTATTGATATTGAAATGGACAATTCTTTTTTTTTTTTATAGGATAGGGTGACAAACGAGTACACAGTCCACCTGATGGTAAGTGGTTGCTGCGGCCCATAGACATCTACATCTATCCTCTATTACAAATCAAAATGCAAATGCGTTGTCACCCGTGAGGACTAAGATGGAATGCCTCGTTTCCTGTGAAAAGGGTCTCCGGTTCTCTACACTCACCATACGAAATACAGCAACATTAAGCTACTATTTCACGCTGGTATTCTGTGAGAGAATGAAAAGAAACTCGATTATAACGTTATGTTATATCCCTGATCACTTTTACACGAAATTTAATTTATTTTTAGTCGGATTCGTCAAGGTATAGTATGAAATTTCACGCAGCTATAGTTGCAGAATTTTACCTCCGCGTATCAAAATGTCTTGTAGTCTTGAGAGCTTTGGTTATTGCTGTTGCTACAATGGCTTGTTATACTTAATGTATTAAATTTTCTTGGTATTGGAAGAGATTTTCGAAGAGTGGGTTAATGGCGGTGTAGAAATATCCTCATGTAGTTCCGTGACCCGTTGGTTTAGTAAGAGGCGACTTAGGGAAACAAGTCAGGAGATAGCAGCGTCTTCCTAATACCAACTAAAATTAAAAAAAGCTTCGTTCGCCAACCAACGCGCCTGCCAAACGTGGCAACTGTGGTAAACTTCCCCCCTATGAGGTCAACTATGAGGAAGGCCAATGTTCAGCAGTGAAATTTTGAAAGGCTGTAAGCGTAACTAGAAAAGATTTAATATTTTCTACATGGTTTGCAGAGCTAAAGTTATCCTCAGTAGATCAATAATAATCTACAAGCAAATAACGGTGCGGTAGGTTGAAGTGGCAAGGGGTCTTATTGAAACTTGAAGAACCGAAAACTGATGCAGAAGAAATGTTATAGAGAGCCAGCCTCGTACTTTTAAGCGAAGTGTGTATCCTGGAAGTCTATGAATACAGGTGGCTCAAGACTGTGACTGTGACTTTATGAATGATATAAGTTTTAATTTTTATTTGTTTATAGAATGCCAGCGTGAAATAGCAACTAATGCTGTTTTATTTCGAATGGTGAGTGTAGAGAACTGGAGACTCACCTAACTGGAAACAAGGTATTCCATCTTAGTCTTCAGGGGTGATAACGCATTCTGCATATTTGTTATTAATCTAAGACAGATGTAAATGTCTATGTGCCACAGCATCCAGTTATCATAAGCTGGACTGTGTGCTCGTTTGTCATCCTTATTCTATAAAAAAGATGTGCAAAATGTGTGTATAATGACAGGTATAACAAAATAAAATGAACACACATACACGGTTTTCCATACAAAGCCACTAACTAGCATAACAGTGTGCTTATTTGTTACCTTAACATGGGAAAGTGCTTTAAATGCATTTTATTACAGCACACATTATATACCATTATAACATGTTGATCATTGACTTATACGACAGTACTTTCCAATTACAATACGGGGGGCTGTAATTATATTAGCAGTAATTGAGAAACTTTGACGTAATCCACTCAGAAATTCAAGACGAGGTGTGTGTTATGCGAAGCGGTTTTGTGAAGTTGTCATTAACATTAATTAAACCAAACATAGCCAACACCGCTACAATATTCCCAAGAGAAATTTTTAAGCCAATCTCTTAAAGTGCTTAAAACTATTTAATACGAATTTACTAGAACTTAAAATAATGATGTTAAAAATAAAATAGCCAAGACTCGTCTAAATAAATAGAATTATACGTCCTACTTCGTTTGAGGAGCACCTCCCGCCCTCCTTTAATTGCGTGCACTATCCCCGTCACCACTACACTAGGATACACCTTCGTACACAATACGACACGTGTTTCGCCTCTACACTAGGAATCCTCAGGTAAAGTAGACTCTGCGGTGACTGACCGTTAGACACATCATTTTATTTTATCTCGTGAATTTTTTCGTGTGTGACATTGTCGTAGATAACATTGGGATTTAAGGACGCTAATTAATTTTAAGGTCTTTAATATAATGCATTTCCGCAAATTAACGCCTGATTCTAACTTATTAAATCTTAGATTCGAATTTGCTTAAGTATATTGTAGTTTTAGCATGAATGGGTCAGCTCGACCTGGGCAGGACCACGCTCTCACAGACTACCAGCGTAAAAAAGCAACGTAGTGCTGCTGTTGCGTGCTTCGTACGGTGGGTGTAGAGAACCGGAGACCCTTTTAACTGGAATCGAGGCTTTCCATATTAGTCCTTACGGGTGACAACGCATTTTCATTTTGATTCTTAATTGAGGATAAATGTGGATATCTATGAGCCACAGCATCCACTTACCATCAGGCGGACTGTGTGCTCGTTTGTCAGCCGATGCTATAAACAAAGGGTCGAGAAATCTTTAACCATTTGTTGTTTAAGAGCGATTTGGCAGTTGACGATAGCCCTACATTGATTTGGCGACCAGTTTTTTTTTTTAAATAAGCACGCGAGTATGCAGCTCTTTTGATCGTAAGTGACTACCGCTGCCCATGAACAACTGCAACACCAGGGGAATTGCTGCCTGGCCGGGCTATTGCTATTATAGTGGTTGGATCGAAGTAAATAAGGTATGGTTGGCCGTCAAGCAGGACACCGTAATGGAGAATGTATTTGTTCTTCAGGTCAAACGCTCCACTCCGCTAAATGATTTATACTCAACCTCACCCTTGGCCAAAGTGTTTGGGTGCCTCGCTGGTAGTTTTAAATTAATATTAGTCACTAATTTTAAATTCCTGCTTGGTTTGTACTACAAACAAGCTTTTCCATATGTTATGTACATATTATGGAAGAATTTATAGTAATACATTTTGCTTTTGAGCTTACAAACGAGCTGCTATCCAACTGGTAGTGTTGGCGACGCGCCTATAAGAATGTTTCAGTTTATTAAGTCAACCGATGACGAATAACTTTTCAAAGACTCATTGTCCAATAGAAATGTTCTGATAAGAAAATGCTTAGTTAAATCTTAAAGAAATGTCGAATTAATGGTATGAAAGTCTTGGGTTCGACTCCCAGGCCGGACTAGTTTACTGTTTTCTAAGTAATATCTTTCAAAAAATTCATATAGGGAATTTTATGTTATAAATTATGTTACCGGATTTGTTCCCCGGTTGAAATCGTCTTTCCAACGCTGTGAATTCAAAGGAATATTAAAGTGAAGTTAGAGATCGGATTTGTTCCCCGGTCGAGACGATCACTCTGTGCACAAACAGAATTAACGGAAGTTAATTGCATAAGTATTGTATAAGTATGATACGTTTTGTACGAAAACAAATGCCTATTTGTTATGATTGATTAATGAGAACATTCACTTGTATTGTTATCTGATAAGAAACATGATAACTGATAAGAATCTTATCAGAGATAGTTTCCTACTGTTTGAAAATTATGTAGAAGCACTTATTTATTTAATATTGTTAAAATTAAGTGTATTTCAGACTTTCATTTTTTCTGATAGCCGAGAGCCGTGCAAAGTTAGTTGTTCAAATAGTGTGAGTTCACGGAAGCACGCTGACCACGCCCCTAGGAGGCCAAATATGTAAAAATTTAAAATGTTTGTAATTTCAGCAATTTATGTAAAAATGACTTGTAAAACATTTCAGGTTGATTGTACGTGCTAAAAAGGTGAATTCTGTGTTATTTTTATGTGAAAATTCCTGTGTATAAGTGAAATAATGATAGTTTTGTATAAGAAATTTAAAAGTGTTTTAAATAGTGAAATAAATAGAGAAAATGTAAATTAAACTATTGTATCAGTTAACATATGTATAAATTCAAGTGGGAAACATTGTTTTAACTTTCTGTGTTAAATATATAAGAGGTTTGGATTTTGGATTTGTGATTAAAATAGGCATATTTTGTTTTATAAATTAAAGGATTTTTGTGATACAAAAAAATAATGTATATCATGGTGTAGATATTGTTTTGTGCTATCTAAATAGATAACTTGTATTTGTGTATGATTTATGTGAATGAAGAAATTAAGTGAAACGTGAGAGAGTAATAGTACAAATTCATGTTGTTAAGTTGCGCAGGCACGCGAATGGCGCGGCTCACTTTCGCGTATAGTTCTGGGGGTAGCTTAGTGAACGGGTTTTATTGCAATTCGTTCGGGGAAATAGTTCGGGGAATTAGTTCGGAAAAATAAGAAAATCCTTCGAGAAAAGTGAAGAACCAGCAGTCAATAAGAAGAAAAAGTGTAGGGAAGTGATAGGGAAAAGTGATTACTCTCTCACGGAACGGTTTGAAGATAATTGCTGTTTTATTCCCAAGTAATTCATCCCTAAAGTTATACAGTCCACATCGAAGAATTAAGGCGTCGGGACCGGGACGACTTCGGAAGACCCGTAATCCCCGTCTGAACCTACTTGCTGAAAAAGAAAGAGGTTATCGCCCTAGTCTGTTACTCCGTTGCGGAGATCACATACGTTGTTCCCGAACCCAACGTAGGCGTTATAGGAGGCCGGATCGAGAGAAGCCTCGATTCCTCCCTTCTGTTTCTTTATCGAACGTTCCAGCCCGTCTGGTTCGTTTTAAATTGGTCCTTCCGAACCTGTTTCCTTTTCAGGTAGTAAGAAACTACTGTAACTCATATCAACAGACAATCACATCTGTTAACAGTGAAGACCATCGCATTGTTATCTGAAGGCTATAATAAAACATCACAACCAAACGAAACCAAACAAATTAGTGTATAAGAGATAGTAAGAGGGTAGTACTAATCTAGGCAAGAAGAAGAAAAATTATTTTGTTATTGCAGAGCGATGGTTACCTCATTATTAAGCTCAGTTTTGAGCTTTAGATAGCCATACTCAAAAAATTTACTGTGGAAATAGTAAAAATTAATTTCAAAGATATAAAAAATAATAATTTCACTTTACGAAGTCGATGCTAACACATAGTATACAAGAAATTAAAGTTCCGACTTCTGAATGTGAAATTTTTGTTTATTAGTTACTTGAAAGCGGCTTTTACGTTTAAAAGTTAATAAATGTTCAATCTTTTTGAGTGGACTATCGCAATATCGATAGCGTCTTAATAGATTAATTAAAACCTTACACGCTTAAAGGTGCAAAATAGGGGATAAGGTTTTGAGCTATTTTGTGTCATGAGTTGTGGGAAATGGGTCTCTATATTAATATGGGACCATCTCTTAGGTAATACTTTTTATTTCACAATTGACGAACATATCGCGTAATATTGTTGTTGTTTTGTAATTTATTAATTCATTTATTTAATTATAAAAAGAGGAACATAACACATATAGGCATTTGTGACATAAAATGGTCCTATCATTCAAATGTGGTGACTTAGATTCTTGAATTCCCTTCAACTTGAACTTCCAAGGGCCTGTAGGCCTAAATATTTGACATTAATTTAAATATTTCTATTCGTTTTTGGAAAAAAGTTTTTTGAAAAACGAACGGACGGACGGACAAGAAAGGGATCTTCTAAAGGTTTAATTCTTTCCAGTGATACCACAAATTTTCCATTTTTATTTTTTATTTTGCACGAAACCGTGACAAAGATGCTTTATTCACAATTGTGTCGATAATTGCTTATATTTACGCGAATGCTACTCATTAAATGTAACTTACTTAACCATATATTATATATAGATAAAATCCTTAAGAATACCTGCTGTAACATTAATTACGTACAACGGTAATTCTGCAAGTATCTCCCATGGTGAATCTATGCAAAATTTCTCAAAGTACAGCCGCATCACATAAATTGTTGTGTTGTGGAATGTGGCTGAGTTTGTAATGAATTCGAACTTGTGGAAAGTGGGACGCGCGCCGACTTATGACGATAGAACTGACTTTTAATACAATGTCTTAGTGATACAAGAACTATGGTACATAATGATTTCTTATATTTACGCAAACTTTCAATGTACTACACATTGAAAAATTAGTTTCAATGTGTAGTACATTGAAACTAATTTTACGCATTTTATCGCGTTTCATTTTAAATTTTTCCTATGTTGCAAAACACCAGAAAATAAAAGGTTAAAATTAACAACGATAAATTTGTAAAATTAGTTTCACTTAAGAAGTAGCTTACTTAGGGACCCTATTTTATAGTGCACAAGCAACTCAAGCGAAATTCCCACCTAAAATTGTTAGTTTACCGATGCTTGGTGAGAAATTAAATATAAATTATCCTATTGATTCAGGTAACTCCTTAAGAATTCATTTTCTAATAGCCCGCGGTACACAAAATAGATGTGAAGGAAATCGAGTGTTATCAAAATGTGTCGTTATGTGGTCCCTCCGCGAAACACATTCGTGTATCTTTTTTATGTACGAAAAGTGACAAACGAGCACACAGTCCACCTGATGGTAAGTGGACGCTGTGGTACATAGACACCCCTGTTGTCACCCTTGAGGACAATAATGAAATGCCTCTGTACACACCGAACACACCGAAACACACCGAAGCCTGAATCGCACTATTAACATTCCGAATCATAGACAGTATATATAGAACTTCTCCTAACTATCACTCGGAGTGTTGGCCGCTCCCCGGGCAGAACACCTTGTCCGGCGGGAGATCTCCCCTTTTCCTTCACGACCACAGTGGTGACCCCGCCGTGATCTGAACATGCATCCAACAACCTTCGGAAACTTCAAGCTTCATCATCGTCGTAAAATACCCCATCCATTCGCTCCCGAGCAGATATCGTCTGCAGTCTTCATATCCTGCAAGCCATCTAGCTTCACAAGGTTCATCGCAGCACTGGAATAATAATGCTTCCTGTTCCTTCAAGCTACTCTCTGCGCTATACAGTGTTCGGCATGGCTCTGAGCCTTACTGCTCGCCTCTGCTTCACGGCACTCCCGCAGATTACTTGCCTCCTTCTCGACTCACCGCAGACTACAAGGCAATCTCCTGGCACTTGCACATTCGTCGGCAACGAGACTGCACTATCGACCTCCGGTCTGAGCAGGGGGGTGATGTAGCGGCGCTGCCACTAGCACACCGAAACACACCGAAGCCTGAATCGCACTATTAACATTCCGAATCATAGACAGTATATATAGAACTTATCCGAACTATCACTCGGAGTGTTGGCCGCTCCCCGGGCAGAACACCTTGTCCGGCGGGAGATCTCCCCTTTTCCTTCAAGGCCACACCTCATTTCAGTAAAAAGGGTCTGCGGCTCTTTACACTTATTTGCTTTTCTACTATCATATACTGAATGCATGTAAAGATGGCGTAATGGTTGAATTTATTTATTTTTTTAAGTTCATATTCATTTATTTTCCAGAATGTAGGTGTAAAATAAAGTACGATCTTATGTCACATTACGCGAGCAACCCGGGTTTGATCCCCGCTGGCACCAATAAAATTGTTACTTGCAATTTTAAGTGCGGATTTACTACGTACTCAGCGGTGACAGAAAACATCGTGAGAAAACCTGCATGTCTTAGAAATAAACAAAAATACTTCGAAGACGTGTTAAGTTCGCCAACACACATTGGGGTAGCGCGGCGGACTCTCAGAAATGAGAGGAGGCCTGTGGCCAGCAGTGGGACGTAAATAGGCTGTCACTTTAACCTTTTTATGTCTAATGGCCCATTTACATTCTATCAATATATCTGGTGTGCAAATGTTTTATAGGTTCAAGTTTTTTCATTCAAGAAGAAGAATTTTGTTAATTCAAGTTTTTTAAAAAACAGGTAGGTAGGAACTCTATTGCGTACATTTATGATTATTAGAAGATAAATTAATTAATTGATGTCAAAATAATAATTTCCTTAAAGTATAATAAATATTAAAATTTAAGATTATATAATAATTTTACTTAATTTTTAATGTCCATACTTTCATGGTCATTCATAATTAATCAATCATTTATTTTATTACTGATGTCTGATTTGTTTTTCACAAAAAGACATAAATTCATTTTTGTCGTAAAAATATTTTTCTTTTAACTATTGAGTCAACTTTTTTTTAAACCTGGTTAAAGGTAACTCTTTAGGCGTTGGGTATTTTCTTATATACCTTTATAGGACTTATATGAAGAGTTCCTTTTATACAATTCGAGCCTGCATTGAGGTAAATATAGCTTATGTTTATTTCTAGGACTTTCATTTCGTTCAGTTACATCAATATGCATTTCAAAGTGATCAGTATATTGTTTTACAATTATGCATACTTCTTTAATGAACATATTGTCATAATGTCAAGATATGTAATGTACTTTTTAAACAAAGGCTAACGGAGATCAAACAATATTAAATTATAAATAATTCAAAATGGTTTCACAGCTACTTAAGCAGTAAACTTCAGTCATGCGTCGGACCCTTTTATTGTAAAAAGTCTTCCAGACCAAATTCCAGCCACGGCGGCAAGCTTAAACGAAGACTAGCCATATGCACAAGATAGAATTATAGTGCCCAAAAGTATATGCAAACACAGGTGCACCCTCTATTCTCTTAATCTCATAGTCCGATGGGACAGTATTCCAGATGGTAGACCGGAGAGAGATCAGGCACAGGACCAACGCCTTTACGTATTTTCCGGGTTCAGTGACCCGTGGTGAAACACCGCCAACTTTCTGACTCCAGGTTGCTGCTGAAATTTTTTTTTAGCAAATCAACTAATAAATGATTGTAGCACGATCTGAGATTCAAACCTGGGATCTCATGATCAGAAACTGTGTTAGTGTTCACTAGACTAGGTTGCGATTTTTTTAGTTTCTTTATTGTAAATTAAATACAGACTGGTAGAAGTAGTCCGACATAATACGTATATAATATGTACAACAGAGAATCTGTTTGCTTTAAAGTGATTTCTTGTGGCCAATATTTGTGTAAAAAGTGATATTGTATAAATATGAATGAGGAATTGTTTCGATTAATCCCAGCCAACAAATTTCGTGAACGCACTACGCGGCAAAGGTCCCGATACCATCCACACCATCTGGATGCTTGGCGGTCCACCACTGTACGTTTCAAGAGTAGTTTTCCTCTGCGTACAATCTCTCTGTGGAATAGTTTACCACCAGAGATTTTTCCGGACCGATACAACCTGGGGATCTTCAAGAAAAAAGCTTACTCCTTTCTAAAGGGCCGGCAACGCACTTGCAATTCCCCTGGTGTTGCGGTTGCTCATGGGCGGTGGTAGTCACTTAACATCAGGTGAGCCGCATGCTCGTTTTCCCCCTATTCTATAAAAAAAAATGAAGTAAAAATGTACGAAGAAAAAATAATAAGTATGATGGCAGTCAAAGTATAAATACGAAAAAGTGGAGGAATTAATATATTAACGTTGAAAGTAATAAGTTTTGACAAAATATTTGAAAGTAGACAGAGATTTAGAATGACAGACATGAGAAGGGATAAAGAGTTCTAACATAAGACAGCAGTGACAGTGCAGGATATCTTAAAAGAACGCAGGAGTATGGAGATAATGACTGAAGAGAAATTTCATGTAATAAGTGTGACAAACGAACACACAGTCCACCTGACGATAACTGGATGCTGTAGTGCAAAGACAATCCACATTTCTCCTCAATTAAGAACCAAATGCAGATGCGTGTCACCCCAGACGGCAATGATGGAATGCTTCGTTTCCAGTTAAATGGGTCACCGGTTCTCTGCACTCAACGTACAAAACAGCTGCATTAAGCTGCTATTTTATGCTAGTATTATGTAAGATCGTGATTCAAGTCTGGTCGAGCTACAACCATCATATAGCTGTGACGTGGCTCTATCACGTAAATGAAAAATTCGAAGTGGTTTAACACAAAAACAGTGTGTTGACCGGATGATTTCTGCATTTGGTCATGAAGCCCCATCGCAAACAACAATTTATCGCTAGTTTGCTGAATTTCAACGTGGACGTGCTCAGTGATGATCCCTGTCAAGGTCGTCCAAAAACTGCAGTCACCCAAGAAAACGTTGATGCTGTGCGTAAGCTGATTGAGGAAGATCGATATGTGACATACCGGGGAATTCAGGTAACTTTAGCATTGGCATGAGTCAAATACAAATAATCTTGCATGAACAATTAGGTGTAAAAAAAAGTTGTTTTCCCGATGGATACCGCATTCGCTCTGTGAAGAGCAAACAGCGGCTACAAGTTACTTGGTGCGTCAGAACTCTCGAAAGATTCCACGCAGGATCCTCAAATGCTGTCTACAACATCGTATCAGGTGACGAATCCTGGATATATGCGTACGAACCCGAAACAAAAAACCAGGCACGAGTTTGGGTGTTCGAAAATGAGTTAAAGCCAACAAACATTTTTCGTTCAGGGAGTGTTGCAAAAAAAATGGTGGCCACGTTTGTCTCCAAAACCGGCCATGTTACGACTACTCCTCTTGAGGTACAAAGAACGGTTAATGCAGAATGGTATGCTAGCATTTGTTTGCCACACGTCGTTTCTGAACTCCGTAAAGAGAACTGTAACCGCCACATCATCCTCCATCACGACAAAACGAGTTCTCACACCGCACACAGAACAAAAGAGTTTTAGAGCAAGAAAACATAGAATTATTAGACCATCCGCCGTACAGCCTCGACCTAAACCCTAATGATTTCTTTACTTTACCTAAAATAAAGAATAAATTGCGTGGATAGAGATTTTCATCACCTGTAGAAGCTGTGGACGCCTACAAAACGGCCATTTTGGGGACCCCAACTTCCGAATGGAATGGTTGCTTCAATGATTGCTTCCATCGTATGGAAAAATGTGTCAAATTTCGCGGAGAATACTTCGAAAATCAATATGTATATTTTTAAATAGTAATGTTGTGTCACTTCCTTGATTCCCGAAATTTTCAGTGTTGCCCTCGTATGAGGGTACTGCAAGCAGCTAAAGAGCTGCAAAAGTACAGATCGTCGATTTGAATCCCAAACGAAACAATTCATTTATACTGTTATACGCCTAAGTTGACGTCATGTACCCGGCACTAACGCCATCTAGTGTCAGGGACGAGAGCGAGGGGAGCTTTTCAGAAAATTACATCACTAATCTTTCAATGGACAGCGCCATCTGTTGTCTATAAGAAGAACTAAGCTTCTAGAAGCTCTGACTCGAATTTTCTGCGCTTGGTCGGTTGGCGCGCGTACTTACTTGAATACTCTGAATGTTTTCGTGGAAGAGCCCTATATAAAGGCGCTGCAATACGCGATCAGGGGAGTATTGAATTTGGTGAGACAAGCGAAGCTTCGGAGCGAAATAAAGTGTATCAGTGTGATTAATTTTTAGTGTTTTAAGTTTTAATTGGTGTAAAGAAAATTAAAGTGTTAATTTAGGTAATTCTACCGGCAATTTTTATTGTCACGAACCTCAAGCTCGTAACAATACTTTACTGAGTTATTATTCTTTATTTCATGTATAAGAACAAATAGCCGACTTAATGCTATAAGCATTCTCTGATGTAGGCTATTTCATATATAACTCTTTCGGGTCCCAAATCGGTAAAATTACTTTGCTATTGCTACATTGCTAAAGCCATTGGAACTGTGCAAAGAGATTAAAGTTTGAAACTAGTTAACGAAACATCATAAACAACTCAAAGTCAGGCGTACCGAAAGGCCTTTTGTTAATGCCTGCTTGTGAACTGCCAATAATGAATAATAGTTCAAGACTTAGAGGTCACAAAAGGTAAATTATAATGACGATATATCCAGAAATTAATGAGCTTGGAAAATTTATACGTTTGGCCTCTTTTATGTTTTGAAACTCTCCATTGGTACATATTTAGTATAAAGAAGTTAATTTTTTATTTATTTATTTACAGGACTAAGGACCAAGATGGAATTCCTCACAGCCCGTAATAACACAATCTTTATTTTATACAGAGCAGATCTGCTTGGTAGCTGGAATAGGTACACTTTTTATAAAAAGAATTAAGAAGGTCGCATTTCCCCGACGAATGTTAACGATAAATATACGCAACCAGCGGAAATATTTCAATAAATGTAATAACATCTATAACTGCATTACGTTAATCCATTCAGCCGTGAAATTCTTTACCGATTTTACGTAACCTTCCTTTAGAAGCATATGTGTATCTTTTTCACGCCTGAGCTCCCTAAAGCGGGAATTTCACTCAAAAGGAAATGCAAATTTCTCCTACAGACGTACTTCCTTGCATTACGCTGTACTTAAAATATTATTCTTAGCCTATGAACGTAACAGTTTGTTTAATTTTCCTAAGTAAACTATTAACCTATAACTTTATTACTGAACATTAATGAACGTAACTATGCAAAATGAGCTAACCAAATTTGAGTAAAAATTAGCAAATTTATTTATTTATTAAAAAAATAAGTAAATAAAGGAAAATTTTATTTCAAAATAATAAGAGATTGGCAACCGCATTTGTTTATGATTTTGAAATGTTAAACTAAAGAACCACTCCTCATTGACGCGGTTGTCGGCATGGTAGTTGAGCGCAATCGTCGGAATATCACCGCCGCCTTGTTATACTACAGAATGGCATTCGACTCGTTATCTCATATAATGATACAGATAGTCCTTTATACAAAGGGTTTCCAGATCTCTACACTCACCATACGAAGCACAGCAGCATTAAGCTGCTATTTAACGCTGGTATTTTGTGAGAACGTATTCCTTCCCCGGTCGAGCCGGCCCATTCGTGCTACAACCATAATATAGCTGCAGCGTGGCTCTACCACGTAAATAAAAAGAAGCTATTATACTCGTACGCTTGTAGAATACCAGCGTAAAATAACAGCGTTAAGCTGAGAGCATGGTCCTTCCCCGGTCGAGTCGACCCATACGTGAAGAAAAACTGAAAAAGAAAAAATACATATTGGATATAAAACGTGTATATATATATATATATATATATATATATATATATATATATATATATATATATATATATATATATATATTGATTAAAACAACTTTAACGGATTTTATCGCGTTTTATTTATATTAATTTTAATACCCGACGTTTCGGGTGCTATCCAGCACCCATGGTCACAGGGGACTGAGGTGACTGACGTCCTGATGTCAAAGTTAACCCGGAGTACCTTCAGCTTTTTAATTATGGTCTTTGGTCAGTGGTATACCACTGCAAGACTTCAAAACACGGTTAGTTCATTCTGCGTAGATCGCAGAAAAGACAATAATTAAAAAGCTGAAGGTACTCCGGGTTAACTTTTGTCTCCAAAACCGGCCATGTTACGACTATTCCTCTTGAGGTACAAAGAACGGTTAATGCAGAATGGTATGCTAGCATTTGTTTGCCACAGGTCGTTTCTGAACTCCGTAAAGAGAACTGTAACCGCCACATCATCCTCCATCACGACAATACGAGTTCTAACACCGCACACGGAAAAAAAGAGTTTTTGAGCAGGAAAACATAGAATTATTAGACCATCCGCCATACAGCCCCAACCTAAGCCCTAATGATTTCTTTACTTTACCTAAAATAAAGAATAAATTGCGTTGACAGAGATTTTCATCACCTGTAGAAACTGTGGACGCCCACAAAACGGCCATTTTGGAGACTCCAACTTCCGAATGGAATGGTTGCTTCAATGATTGGTTCCATCGTATGAAAAAATGTGTCAAATTTCGCGGAGAATACTTCGAAAAGCAATATGTATATTTTTAAATAGTAATGTTTGGTCACTTCCTTGATTCCCGAAATTTTCAGTGCCGCCCTCGTATGAGGGTACTGCAAGCAGCTAAAGAGCTGCAAAAGTACAGATCGTCGATTTGAATCCCAAACGAAACAATTCATTTATACTTTATTGAGTTATTATTCTTTATTTCATGTATAAGAACAAATAGCTGACTTAATGCTATAAGCATTCTCTGATGTCGGCTATTTCATATATAACTCTTTCGGGTCCTAAATCCGTAAAATTACTTTGCTATTGCTACGTTACTAAAGCCATCGGAACTGTGCAAAGAGATTAAAGTTTGAAACTAGTTAACAAAACATCATAAACAACTCAAAGTCTGGCGTACCGAAAGGCTTTCGTTAATGCCTGCTTGTGAACTGCCAATAATGAATAATAGTTCAAAACTTAGGGGTCACAAAAGGTAAATTATAATGACGATATATCCAGAAATTAATGAGCTTGGAAAATTAATATGTTTGGCCTCTTTTATGTCTTTGAAATTCTCCATTGGTACATACTTAATATAAAGAAGTTATTTTTTTATTTATTTATTTAAAGCACTAAGGACCAAGATGGAATTCCTCGCGGCCCGTAATTACACTAGCTCTCTATTTTATACAGAGCAGGCCTGCTTGAATTGAAATTGAAAAGAATTAAGAAGGTCACATTTCCCCTACGAATGTTAACGATAAAGATACGCAGCCATCGGAAATATTTCAATAAATGTAATAACATTTGTAACTGCATTACGTTAATCCATTCACCTGTGAAATCCTTTGCCGATATTACGGAACGTTCCTTTAGAGGCATACGTGTATCTTTTTCACGCCTGAGCTCCCTAAAACAGGAATTTTACTCAAAGGGAAATGCAAATTTCTCCTACAGACGTACTTCCTTGCATTACACCTTTACTTAAAATAATATTCTTAGCCTCTTAACGTAGCAGAATAACTGTTATGTTTCATTTTCGCAAGTAAACTACAACCTTATAACTTTATTACCGAACATTAATGAACGTAACTATGCAAAATGAGCTAACCGAAATTTGGGTGAAAAATGCGCAAATTTATTTATTAATTAAAGGAATAAGTAATTAAATAAAACATTTATTTCAAAATAATAAGAGATTGGTAACCGCATTTGTCTATTATTTTGAAATGTTGTCAGGAATATACTGCTACCCACCTCCAATTTAAGATTCACTCTGATGCCTGGCCGTCGCGTGTCACTAGAATCAAATCAGGTGATTTCATGCGCTCAATATGGATGTCGGGGCAGTAGCAGTATAACTACAGAACCACTCCTCATTGACGTGGTTGTCAGCATGGTAGTTGAGGGTAATCGTCGGAACATCACCGCCGCCTTGTTACACTACAGAATGGCATTCGACACGTTATCTCATATAATGATACAGATGGTCCTTTGTACAAAGGGTGTTCGGTTCTCTACACTCAACATACGAAACACAGCAGCATTAAGGTGTTATTTCGCGCTGGTATTCTGTGAGAACGTAGCTGTTCCCAGGTCGAACCGGCCCATTCGTGCTATAACCATATTATAGCTACAGCCTGGCTCTACCACGTAAAGAAAAAGAAAGCAGCAGCGTTAAGAAGCTATTTTACGCTTGTAGAATACCAGCGTAAAATAGCAGCTTAACGCTGAGAGCATGGTCCTTCCCTGGTCAAGCCGAGCCATACGTGCTATAACTATACTAAATATAGCTGCAGTGTGGCTCTACCACGTAAAGAAAAAGAGTTCCTCAGAGGTGCCTCTAAAGTTAATTGCAAATTTCTATAGACTGCTGTAGTATTTTAACATGTGAAGGTATATAAGTTCCTTTTTCAATTTTTTTTAATAATGGGGATATTTAATGCTGAAATTAAGCCATGCTATCTTTTATTTCCTATTCAAGACTGGGCTTACTTGATGTTGCGGACTGATAAAGTCATATTGAACACTAAGCGACTCGTCTTGGCTTCGCCTGGATTAAATCTATTAATAATAAATGTCCTCTAGACCGGATTTCGGTCACAGCGATCCGTCTCAACGGAGAATAACCATCGGTACAAGACAGGATTATAGTGCCCAAGTGTAAGCGCAAGCACAGGTGCACTTACTATTCCCTCACTCTCATAATCCGATGGGACAGTAAACCGACACGACCGGAGAGACATCAGGCGCAGGACCAACCGCTTTACATGCTATCCGAGGCACGGGGGTGACACACCGCCAAATTCCTGACTCCGGACAGCTACTGAGAATTTCTTTACGAAAAACTCAATAATTGATTTTTTGTCCCGACCCGGGATTCGAACCCAGGACCTCATGATCAGCAGTCGCACTACTACAACCACTAGACCAACGAGGCAGTCAAACTACTGACAGAATCATTTAATAGGATAGTCAAAAACCATTTGCATTTTATTATTTTTATTTAAAGTATAGCCTAGATTCCTCCCGGGATTGCTTTGTATCCGTTCGAAATGTTTTATTACAATTGGTACAGCCATTCTAACAATTAGCCGCACAGACAGACATGTCTTTTTTATTAAGCCATCATTGATGATACTAAACAATAACTTTTTACATATTAGATGATGGTTTTAACTTAATCATAATCTAGCATATCGGTTCACCTTTGTTGTAGATCTAATACGGCAATCAGTCAAAATGTCACGAAACAGTTCGAAATGTTTGCCAGGAAGTATATAAGAAGGTAGTATATATCAGATATTTAAGTAAGGAAATCAATGGGATATTTCGAAATAATTAAGAACCGAAGTGAATTTCATGACTAGTTTGCACTTTCTAGATATCTAATTTGCCCTATAGTGGAGACGTACGAGAATCCACTCCCGTGTCGTAAAATGCGATACGATTGAGGGAAACAGGGCATGTGCAGTAGCATCTTAGTAATAACTATTCGAAGTTTATAAAACAGTGATTGCTTACCCGCTCGCCTAGCATGGTAACTATGACCAAAATCGATCCCATGAGTCAAACTATGGAGCTGTAATGGACGTATGGATGAATGATAAAAGAGCTAACCCGTAGTAATTATAGCTCTATATTGTAAATGAACTAATATAAACAGAAGAGTTAATAATAGATCACATTGCTTGCGGCATTTAAATTTATATGGAATAATTTATCTCCATCCAATGTAGTAAGTTTAATTGCTTCTTAATACCACTGTAATGGAGAATTGCTATAGAGTCCAACAATTTCGATTAAAACTAAAGGTTTTCGTTATGAGGTCGATTAAATTAGTTCGTATTTTTTAATTAACATAGTTAAAATACTAGAGAAAATCTTTTTAAAAAATATAAGTAAGTACTTTAAACGTGATACGTTCATAAACGAACATAGAGACAATCAGACTATATGTGTCCTAGACGGCCCCAGCCATTACATTAGTTTTAATAGACCACAAATCCTTGCGAAAGAACATCCATACCCGCCAAGACTGATACGTGAGGCTTTTGAAATAAACAAAACACCCCAATTTCAAGAGAAGAAGTGGTTGTGTACTACAAGGTGGTCTCGAGTAATTTGCGGCTGCCATGGTCACGGTTGGACTGAGGTGATATGCATCTCAATGTCAATGTCAACCTGGAGTACCTTCCTTTAAATTATTGATTTTGGTCTGACCTACACAGAATAAGCCTACTGTATCTTGGAGTCTTGAAGTGGTATGCTGAAATTACGTTTAATTAAATTAATTACAGTATGCCAAACAGGTGAGTTTACCTAATTTTCTTCTCATTTGAAATTTGGATGTTTTAATCAATGTGTAGTGTTCACGTAAATATTAAAAAACGATTATATTGATTTGCAACTTAAAGCTAACGGAATATATATCTTTAGATTTGCAGGTTTCCTCACGATGTTTTTCTTCATCTTCAATCACACAAATCAATACATCAAATTGCAATTAAAATTTTTAATGGTGCCCGCGGGTATCGAATCAAGTCCTTCTCATAGAGCGAGCGTTTTGCCTTTGAACTATCACTGATCGTAACACCTATGAGTATGTTACTCTTCAACAAATACAATTAATTGTAATTGAGATTAGGAAAGATTTAAATAGCTATTACACCTTAATACTACTATGCAATTTTTCATTGACGCCTGATATTCCTGCTTTGTATTATTCCTGACTATAGTGCAGCGCTAATTCCTTGAGGATAATGCGATAAAGCCATGCTGCAGTTATATTATCGTTATTTCACGGATGGATCGGATCAATAACGGAAGGACCATGCCCTCAATGCTGTTTTGTTTCGCATGGTGATTGTAGAGCCAGAAACCCGTTTTGCTAGAAACTAGGCATTCCATTTTAGTACCCAGGGATAACAATTTATCTACATTTTGATTCTCTAATAATATTTAATATTTATTTTCTTATCTTATATATTATTTGACCTTTGACCATTGACTGCCTCGTTGGTCTAGCGGTTGTAGTAGTGCGACTGCTGATCATGAGGTCTTGGGTTCGAATCCCGGGTCGGGCCAAAAAATCAATTATTGAATTATTTTTCTGTCTAGAAATTCTCAATAGCTGCCCGGAGTCAGGACGTTGGCGGTGTCTCACCCCCGTGTCTCGGAAAGCGCGTAAATCCATTGGTTCTGCGCCTGATCTCTCTCCGTTCGTGTAGGTTTACCGTCCCATCGGATTATGAGAGTGAGGGAATAGAGAGTGCACCTGTGCTTGCGCATACACTTGGGCACTATAATCCTGTCCTGCGCCGATGGCTAGCCTTCGTTGAGGCAGGCCGCCGTAGCTGAAATTCTGTCTGGAGGACATTATTATTAATATTATTATTTGATCTTAATCGAGGATATATGTCTATGGGTCACAACACGCTTCGGGTGGATTGTGTGCTCATTTGTCTCACCACATTCTATTAAACAATATACTAATCGGAGTAGCTTTTCTTATAGAGTAAGTATGATAAACGAGCGCAATGTTCATTTGATGGTATGTGGATGCTGTAGCTCATAGACTCCCTCATCTATCCTAGATTAAGAATCAAAAGAAGAGCTCTGTACTACCACTTGGGGTGTCGGCCGCTCCCCGGGCGAAAATCGTTGCCGATCGCCCCTTAGTATTTCACAGTTTTCCTTATATTTACGCATTGAGCTAATATGTACTACGTACTAGAGGCGACACTGCATTCAGCTACTATGTTCCATTCAACTGCGGTGCATACACCGCACTTTAATCAGTCGCTCGCTAGGCGCTTCTAGAGTTGACACGTGTTTATGTTGATTGAAAAAAAATCTCGTGATAAAAATATGCCGTCGTGCGTACTTAGATATTGCACAAATTATTCAAGAAATGGCAGTAAAAACCAAGGAATTACTTTTCATTGGTTAATAAGATACTTAATCAATAAAAAAAAATTATTATAAATTAGTAATAAAACAAATTATTTCTAGGACGCCATCTTGTATCACGTAATATAGATTATGAAATTAATTTGTTCAGATGCGACATTTCTGTGGGTACTTAAATATAGGACTAATATATTATTATACACATTTTTTTTGTAGAAACATATATGAGTTATCATAATTAGGCCAAATTTTTTATATTTAAATCTGCTAATTATTCTTATATTTTATTTTTAGGTTTCCACATCAAAGTCAAAGTGGAATAAATTCGTCAATTTTTAACTCTCGCGTGCCCAGTATTTATGAACTGCTCTTATTCTAATTTAGATAAATATATTTGTAATTTAAATGTTATATTAACAAGTTTTGTTAAACATACATTTTGTATGTTTTTTATTTTAAGGAATTACTTTTCATTGGTTAATAAGATACTTAATCAATAAAACAAATTATTCCTAAGACGCCACCTTGTGTCACGTAATATAGATTATGGAATTAATTTGTTCAGATGCGACATTTCTGTGGGTACTTAAATACACATTTTTTTTGTAGAAACATATAAGAGTTATCATAATTAGGCCAAATTTTTTTATTTAAATCTGCTAATTATTCTTATATTTTATTTTTAGGTTTCCACTTCCAAGTCAAAGTGGAATAAATTCGTCAATTTTTAACTCTCGCGTGCCCAGTATTTATGAACGGCTCTTATTCTAATTTAAATAAATATATTTGTAATTTAAATGTCATATTAAGAAGTTTTGTTAAACGTACATTTAGTATGTTTTTTTTTTTAGATAAATACCTTTTAAAATATTAAGATAAAAATATCATTAAAATGCAATTGTGATATAATATTATGTAATATTATATTACATAAGCAAATATAATATACGAAATAAATGACAAAATTTAAAAAAATTGTTCTCGATATAATTTACCTATTTAACAGTACAATCTCTTATTACCTACTGATCATTCTACCTATGTTTATTCTATGGTAAGAAAACAAACCGCGCGAACACAGAGTAGCGAACATTTTTTGTTTGAAATAGCTGTTCTAGTACGTAAGTAAATATTACTTCAATGTATTTACGCAAACATTAAATAAAACTAATTTGACGGTTTTTTACGACAGGTGCACTGCCGATGTTTTGAGTAATTTTATATCCACCATGGCCACGAGGACGGATGATAGGGGAACATGGCCGGGGATAAAATAAGCTAAAATGAACTTGATGAAATCCATAAAATTATTTTTTTATTTTTAATTAAATTAATATCTATTTTTTTCTATACAAATCATTTATATCATACTTATAACAACGCTGCACCTATATTATGATTGCAACACAAATGGGTCTGCTCGATTGAACATAGACGAAACTCTCACAAAATACCAGTGTAAAATATAAATAATTATTTCAGCCTTTTACAAGGCCTCCCCCAAGGAATGCCACAAAGCACGGTCCTGAGCTATCCGCATCCATCGAATTCCTGCATGTGTAACCAGGTCGCTACATCCTGTGGGGGTTCGCCCTACACTACGCTTACCGGTAAAAGGCTACCACTCGAGAACCTTTTTTCCCCATCTGTTGTTGGTTCTTCGAGCTATATGGCCGGCCCAGCTTCAGGTTACTAATTCGTTTGGCTACGTCAGTTACTCTGGTTCTTAATCAACCATAAATATACATTTTAATTGTTCACTGTGGATAGATGTAGGTATCTATGACCCAAAGTTCGCACACAATTACATGGACTGTGTCCTTGCACATGTAAATAAAAATTCAGAGTTTCCAAACTGTTCAGTTACCACTAAATTATTAGAATAATTAGAAATTACGAAGGAAATAAAAATGAAATTTCCAATATTCCCTTAGATTAGCAAATTTTATTTCATCCTTATATCCTAACAGTTTCTGAACTTAAATGTTTATACGTGATAATAAATTAAAAAAATATACGTGGTAGAGATCTACTAAAGTTATATTAATAGTATAGTCGTAGTACGAATGGGTCGGCGCGACCGGGGAAGAACCACGCTCTCACAGAATACCAGCGTAAAATAGTAGCTTAATGCTGCTGTGTTTCGTATGTTGAGTGTAGAAAACCGGAGACCTTTTTACTGGAAACGGTGCACTCCATCTTAATCCTCACGGGTGACAACGCATCTGCATTTTGATTTGCAAGCGAGGATAGATGTAGATGTCTATGGGCCGCAGCAACCACTTACCATCAGGTGGACTGTGTGCTCGTTTGTCTTCCTATCCTATAAAAAAAACGAATTTTAAATCTTTAACAAACACTTTAACAAAATTTCAGTCACATTTTGTTAATAAGCTATTACATTAATTATTGCGTACACAATATTATTGCGTTCTCAGACGTCTATTTTTTTCTACTTTCTATGATAATAGTGCTTACAGCTAGTATGTCAGTTACAACGCTCCTTCAAAAACTCACTGTTTGTGCAGTTGTTCATATTTGACAGTAATCACTTACCAACAGGTACGCCGCATGATCGGTTGCCCTCTCTTCTATAAACAAGTAAATTTTTAAGAATTTTGTTTTACATAATGATTTCTTATATTTACGCGAACACTACACATTGAAATAATACTCGTTTTTACGGAATTTATCGCGTATATTTAACTTTTTAATACCCGACGTTTCGAGAGCTTTACAGCACCCATGGTCACGGGAAGGACTGAGATGTTTAACGTCCAGATGTCATACTTAACCGCGGTTACCATAGATTAAAATTTAACTTTTGTTCCGATCTACACAGTATGAACTTATGGTATCATGAAGCCTTGCAGTTGTATGCTTGGGTTGGGATTTAATTTTATTTATTATAGGATCCCAAGCAGATGGTAGCACCCAGCCATCTTCTCTATTGAAATTAGGGTGTTTTTTGATTTCAATAGCCTCGCGAATCATCCTTGGAAGGAATCGGTGTTCTTTAGCGAGGATTTGTGGTCTATCAAATCTGATGTAGTGACGGGGGCGATCCTGTACATGTTCACAGACTGCAGACTTCCCGGAGCGTCGATTCTTCACATCAGCTATATGTTCTTTGACGCGGGTTTTAATTGATCTTTTAGTTTGTCCTATGTAGGAGAGACCACATTCACAATCAAGCTTGTACACTCCTGCATCTTGCAGAGGGACGTTACACTTGACTGATGGTAAAAACTGACCAATCTTCTTCGGCGGCTTGAAGTATGTTTTGATGGAAGCGCGCTTCAAGGTGTAGCCAATCTTGTCAGTGACTCCTCTAACATATGGCAGTACAGCAGGTACACGCTCGACTGTGGCCGGCTTCACTCGTTCTCTGTGACGTAGGCGCGGGACCCGAAGCTTGTTGTCATGCAAAACTTGCTTGACGTGTTGGAGCTCGGCAGCCAGGTGTTTACTGTCACAGATCCCTCGTGCTCTCTGAAACAAAGATTTACCCACGGTAGCTAACTGTGAAGGATGGTGGTGAGAATCACCGTTTAAATATCTATCTGTATGGGTCTTTTTTCTATACACAGTATGGCTCAAGGTGTTATCAGGATTCCGAATTACTAACACATCTAGAAAAGCTAAGGAATTGTTTGCCTCTAACTCCATTGTGAACTGAATTTTAGAATTTATAGAGTTAAGATGGTCTAAAAATGCAGTTACTTTATCTAAAGGTAGAATTGTGAAAGTGTCGTCTACGTACCGCTTGTAGAATCTTGGATTTATGGGAGAAGTAAACAGGGCTTTCTCCTCAAAGTCTTCCATGAATATGTCGGCGACAATGGGAGATACAGGTGAGCCCATCGCCACACCATCTACTTGCTTGTAGAACTCCTCCTTCCACAATAAGTAGCCAGATGTAAGGCAGTGTCTGAGTAATACTGCATATTCTACGGGCATGTTGTTTTCCTCCAGCCTCTTAGTTACAATTGAGATGCAGTCTTCAACAGGTAAGCATGTAAACAATGACTGCACATCAAAACGGACCGTAGTTTCATTGTCTGCCAGACGCAGGTCTTTAATCTCGCTGACAAAATGGTAGGAATCCTTTATGTGTGCTCTTGTGTGTCCCCTGAGCGGTGAGAGTATTTTCGCTAAGTGTTGAGCCAATCTGTAAGTTGGTGAATCGATTTGGCTCACTATGGGACGTAATGGAGCATTGGGCTTGTGTATTTTTGGTAACCCATACAACTTTGGTGATTTGGCGCACGTAGGTATTATCCATTTTACGTCCAGATTTAATTTTTCGGAGTGTTTCTTTATGAGGTCACTAGTTGTTTTTAGTGTGCTATTTGTTGGGTCGTTTTTAACCTTTTTATAAGTACTTACATCCGACAAAAGTTCTTGTATTTTTGAATTATAATCTGACGTATCCATGACTACCGTGGCGTTTCCCTTATCTGCGCGGAGAATCGTAAGTTCTGGTTTATTGCGTAGGTTCTTTAACGCTATAAATTCGTCTCTGGGAAGATTCGGAGAATCCAACAAAAACGCTCCGATCTATATGACATCAATAAATCCATAGACACATCATCCAGTGAATTAAAGAAAGTTTTAACGACGTTTGATTATAATTTTTGCATGGAAACATTAAATAAACGCGAAATTAGTAAATATAACGAATGCAAAAACAAACATATAGAAAAATATCAAAAATTAACGGCTAAATCAAATGTCAAACATCCGAATCAATGCCAGAACCAAAAGCAACCATTGACAAACACAGATCATAGATTAATCGCGGTCTATAATCTGTCAAAACAAACACTGGATGATGCAACAATAAAGGTTTTATCCAAAGGACTAAATTTCGCTATAAGTCCGCGCAGATTACCGTACAAGAAATTATCTGTAGCGTCGAGGACTGTTTATTTAAAAACAATATGCGGAAAGAAGATTTGGAGGCGATACGTCAAGACATTTCGTCTATGTTACGTCGATGTTCAGTGCCTAAACCGAATCTTCCCAGAGACGAATTTATAGCGTTAAAGAACCTACGCAATAAACCAGAACTTACGATTCTCCGCGCAGATAAGGGAAACGCCACGGTAGTCATGGATACGTCAGATTATAATTCAAAAATACAAGAACTTTTGTCGGATGTAAGTACTTATAAAAAGGTTAAAAACGACCCAACAAATAGCACACTAAAAACAACTAGTGACCTCATAAAGAAACACTCCGAAAAATTAAATCTGGACGTAAAATGGATAATACCTACGTGCGCCAAATCACCAAAGTTGTATGGGTTACCAAAAATACACAAGCCCAATGCTCCATTACGTCCCATAGTGAGCCAAATCGATTCACCAACTTACAGATTGGCTCAACACTTAGCGAAAATACTCTCACCGCTCAGGGGACACACAAGAGCACACATAAAGGATTCCTACCATTTTGTCAGCGAGATTAAAGACCTGCGTCTGGCAGACAATGAAACTACGGTCCGTTTTGATGTGCAGTCATTGTTTACATGCTTACCTGTTGAAGACTGCATCTCAATTGTAACTAAGAGGCTGGAGGAAAACAACATGCCCGTAGAATATGCAGTATTACTCAGACACTGCCTTACATCTGGCTACTTGTTGTGGAAGGAGGAGTTCTACAAGCAAGTAGATGGTGTGGCGATGGGCTCACCTGTATCTCCCATTGTCGCCGACATATTCATGGAAGACTTTGAGGAGAAAGCCCTGTTTACTTCTCCCATAAATCCAAGATTCTACAAGCGGTACGTAGACGACACTTTCACAATTCTACCTTTAGATAAAGTAACTGCATTTTTAGACCATCTTAACTCTATAAATTCTAAAATTCAGTTCACAATGGATTTAGAGGCAAACAATTCCTTAGCTTTTCTAGATGTGTTAGTAATTCGGAATCCTGATAACACCTTGAGCCATACTGTGTATAGAAAAAAGACCCATACAGATAGATATTTAAACGGTGATTCTCACCACCATCCTTCACAGTTAGCTACCGTGGGTAAATCTTTGTTTCAGAGAGCACGAGGGATCTGTGACAGTAAACACCTGGCTGCCGAGCTCCAACACGTCAAGCAAGTTTTGCATGACAACAAGCTTCGGGTCCCGCGCCTACGTCACAGAGAACGAGTGAAGCCGGCCACAGTCGAGCGTGTACCTGCTGTACTGCCATATGTTAGAGGAGTCACTGACAAGATTGGCTACATCTTGAAGCGCGCTTCCATCAAAACATACTTCAAGCCGCCGAAGAAGATTGGTCAGTTTTTACCATCAGTCAAGTGTAACGTCCCTCTGCAAGATGCAGGAGTGTACAAGCTTGATTGTGAATGTGGTCTCTCCTACATAGGACAAACTAAAAGATCAATTAAAACCCGCGTCAAAGAACATATAGCTGATGTGAAGAATCGACGCTCCGGGAAGTCTGCAGTCTGTGAACATGTACAGGATCGCCCCCGTCACTACATCAGATTTGATAGACCACAAATCCTCGCTAAAGAACACCGATTCCTTCCAAGGATGATTCGCGAAGCTATTGAAATCAAAAAACACCCTAATTTCAATAGAGAAGATGGCTGGGTGCTACCATCTGCTTGGGATCCTATAATAAATAAAATTAAATCCCAACCCAAGCATACAACTGCAAGGCTTCATGATACCATAAGTTCATACTGTGTAGATCGGAACAAAAGTTAAATTTTAATCTATGGTAACCGCGGTTAACTATGACATCTGGACGTTAAACATCTCAGTCCTTCCCGTGACCATGGGTGCTGTAAAGCTCTCGAAACGTCGGGTATTAAAAAGTTAAATATACGCGATAAATTCCGTAAAAACGAGTATTATTTCAATGTGTAGTGTTCGCGTAAATATAAGAAATCATTATGTAAACCAGTACGGACTGGTAATTGCAAATAAAATACGCCGATTAGAAGATCTAAAGACTAAGCGCGCAAGATATCTAACAGCCTTAAATTTCTTGAAGAGATGCCGAGACCATAATCTCATTCCTACGTGTGTCAAAATATCCACCAAAAAGGACATTCGAGGAAGCGCTAAGATCTTAAATCAGGCGAGTAAAAAGTTGTTACGGGCGGTAATCCAACAAAAACGCTCCGATCTATATGACATCAATAAATCCATAGACACATCATCCAGTGAATTAAAGAAAGTTTTAACGACGTTTGATTATAATTTTTGCATGGAAACATTAAATAAACGCGAAATTAGTAAATATAGCGAATGCAAAAACAAACATATAGAAAAATATCAAAAATTAACGGCCAAATCAAATGTCAAACATCCGAATCAATGCCAGAACCAAAAGCAACCATTGACAAACACAGATCATAGATTAATCGCGGTCTATAATCTGTCAAAACAAACACTGGATGATGCAACAATAAAGGTTTTATCCAAAGGACTAAATTTCGCTATAAGTCCGCGCAGATTACCGTACAAGAAATTATCTGTAGCGTCGAGGACTGTTTATTTAAAAACAATATGCGGAAAGAAGATTTGGAGGCGATACGTCAAGACATTTCGTCTATGTTACGTCGATGTTCAGTGCCTTAACCGAATCTTCCCAGAGACGAATTTATAGCGTTAAAGAACCTACGCAATAAACCAGAACTTACGATTCTCCGCGCAGATAAGGGAAACGCCACGGTAGTCATGGATACGTCAGATTATAATTCAAAAATACAAGAACTTTTGTCGGATGTAAGTACTTATAAAAAGGTTAAAAACGACCCAACAAATAGCACACTAAAAACAACTAGTGACCTCATAAAGAAACACTCCGAAAAATTAAATCTGGACGTAAAATGGATAATACCTACGTGCGCCAAATCACCAAAGTTGTATGGGTTACCAAAAATACACAAGCCCAATGCTCCATTACGTCCCATAGTGAGCCAAATCGATTCACCAACTTACAGATTGGCTCAACACTTAGCGAAAATACTCTCACCGCTCAGGGGACACACAAGAGCACACATAAAGGATTCCTACCATTTTGTCAGCGAGATTAAAGACCTGCGTCTGGCAGACAATGAAACTATGGTCAGTTTTGATGTGCAGTCATTGTTTACATGCTTACCTGTTGAAGACTGCATCTCAATTGTAACTAAGAGGCTGGAGGAAAACAACATGCCCGTAGAATATGCAGTATTACTCAGACACTGCCTTACATCTGGCTACTTATTGTGGAAGGAGGAGTTCTACAAGCAAGTAGATGGTGTGGCGATGGGCTCACCTGTATCTCCCATTGTCGCCGACATATTCATGGAAGACTTTGAGGAGAAAGCCCTGTTTACTTCTCCCATAAATCCAAGATTCTACAAGCGGTACGTAGACGACACTTTCACAATTCTACCTTTAGATAAAGTAACTGCATTTTTAGACCATCTTAACTCTATAAATTCTAAAATTCAGTTCACAATGGAGTTAGAGGCAAACAATTCCTTAGCTTTTCTAGATGTGTTAGTAATTCGGAATCCTGATAACACCTTGAGCCATACTGTGTATAGAAAAAAGACCCATACAGATAGATATTTAAACGGTGATTCTCACCACCATCCTTCACAGTTAGCTACCGTGGGTAAATCTTTGTTTCAGAGAGCACGAGGGATCTGTGACAGTAAACACCTGGCTGCCGAGCTCCAACACGTCAAGCAAGTTTTGCATGACAACAAGCTTCGGGTCCCGCGCCTACGTCACAGAGAACGAGTGAAGCCGGCCACAGTCGAGCGTGTACCTGCTGTACTGCCATATGTTAGAGGAGTCACTGACAAGATTGGCTACATCTTGAAGCGCGCTTCCATCAAAACATACTTCAAGCCGCCGAAGAAGATTGGTCAGTTTTTACCATCAGTCAAGTGTAACGTCCCTCTGCAAGATGCAGGAGTGTACAAGCTTGATTGTGAATGTGGTCTCTCCTACATAGAACAAACTAAAAGATCAATTAAAACCCGCGTCAAATAACATATAGCTGATGTGAAGAATCGACGCTCCGGGAAGTCTGCAGTCTGTGAACATGTACAGGATCGCCCCCGTCACTACATCAGATTTGATAGACCACAAATCCTCGCTAAAGAACACCGATTCCTTCCAAGGATGATTCACGAGGCTATTGAAATCAAAAAACACCCTAATTTCAATAGAGAAGATGGCTGGGTGCTACCATCTGCTTGGGATCCTATAATAAATAAAATTAAATCCCAACCCAAGCATACAACTGCAAGGCTTCATGGTACCATAAGTTCATACTGTGTAGATCGGAACAAAAGTTAAATTTTAATCTATAGTAACCGCGGTTAACTATGACATCTGGACGTTAAACATCTCAGTCCTTCCCGTGACCATGGGTGCTGTAAAGCTCTCGAAACGTCGGGTATTAAAAAGTTAAATATACGCGATAAATTCCGTAAAAACGAGTATTATTTCAATTTTGTTTTATTTTTTTTATGTATATCACAGGAAGAATTTTGTTTTTTATGTATATCACCGGATTCTGAGCTATTTTAAAATTTTACGTCTCTACACGAAAGGGAGTTAATGAAAACGTTGTGAAAAATCTTAAGCTAATTTTGGATCCGTCGTCTGTTATTTAGAACTATGCTCCCCGGTCGTCATTTTGCGTTAATTACATTTTTATAGTCGCATAAAGTTACTTAACCTTCGTGCTAAGAAACGGTTAAATGCTTAAGTTTTTCATTGGTTCGATCCTCTTATCTCGGTGAGATCGTAAAAGGAAATATAAACGCGTGCTACAGCTGCGAGAGTAGAAAAACTAATTCACTTTATTCTTAAGAAGTCTCGAGAGTCAAATTCAAATTTACGATATGACTCAAATCTCGTACGGAATGGTTGCGTTCAATTCTATTGTCTATTAAAAATTTGTTGTGGTTAACCAAATCGTTAGCGGTACTCTACCTTTACTATGTGATCGTAAGATGGTCCATCACCGCGTTACATTGGATACGTAAGTGCGATCGCAGACTTTTGTGCCATGCGTGGGTATTACGATAAATCCTCATCCATCAGTATAGTTTAATTGAAAGATAATGTTTTCATAATCCTTGTTTTAAAACAAAACATGGACGAAAATATTCAGAGTTTTGTTGTGGTAAGTTCAGCCTTAAATCTTTCTAAAAATAGTGATTTCAGAAAGAATTTGGAAGAAAATCTAAAAGACCAATTTGTATGCGGTATTCGTGACGAGGGTATCAAGCAACATTTATTTACAAAAAGCGAAATTACTTTTAAAGAGGCAGTGGCATAGGCAATAAGTTAAGACCACGTTCACATCGTATTTTGGCTACAGAACAATCGGTTCATTCAATTCAAAATTCAATCGGCTCATGTGTTTTGTATGTTATGGTGAGTAACGACAAGCGAGAAAGGAAAACCATTGTAAGAATGATTTAGATATCTATGGGCTACAACATCGGCTTTCCATCACGTCAACTATGTACTCGTTCATCACCCTTATATAGAATGTAAACACAAAATCGTTAAAATAAATTCAGTTTATATTTCGTTACCTTATGAGTTGCCTAAGTTAGAGAGAGTAACCGAAGTTTTGTCGGATACTCTTAATGAACAATTTTAATGAAATATGATTAATCACGAAAATGCAAGGAAACTTTAACTGAGAGGCAAAAAACGTCATGGAAGACACTATCAATCAATATTTAATTCTGTGTATAATATAAATACCGGTAATTTAGCACTTCCGAGTTTAAGTTTTGTTCTCTATTTAAATCACTAAGGTTTGCAGTGATAAGCAAAGGTTTTCCGTTAGTGACAATCGTTAGGAGTTATAATACGGAAGCGGTGGTTCGTCAGATATAATGGATTAATCTCGTATTATATTGAAAGCTATCGCGTTAATATTTTCTTATGTCTTTACGCGGCTGTCACTGAAAGCAATGTAATATTATATTTTTCCTTCCTTAGTGACTTTTATCTTACATAATACTAGCTTGCCAGGCAGACGTTGTTCTGCCTTCTTCGACGATCCTTTGTCATTTGCTATTCAAAATCTTTAAATTCGCAATAAAAAAATTGTGGATTACTCCTGGGGAAAAAAAACTATCCTATCTCTCAAGTTGGGCCAAACTGCACACAGTGTGCAGATTTGATTAAAATCGGTAAAGTAGTTTAGGAGTTCATCGCGGACAAACAACGTGATACGTAATTTATATATGTATTAATATTGGTGAGAAATGATCATACAGTTCACCTGTTAGTGAGTGAATGCAGTGTCCCATAGACATATACATTTATCCTGAATTAAGAATCAAAACGTAGACTAATATGAAATGTCTCGTTTCCAGTAATAAGGGGCTACGGTTCTCTACACTCACCATACAAAACGCAGCAGTATTAAGCTGTTTTATTACATTGTTTATTCTGTGGTATTTCCCCAGTCCAAGCTGATCCATTCGTACTACAATCATTATATAATTGAGATGAGGCTTAATGTACAAAAGTCTTAAATCTTCATTAAGAATTAATGTTCGTAGCTTTTTGAACATTTGAACAAAACATTTATTCAAATTTGGAATTGTAAGCTGTTATTTAAAAAAAATAGTCCCGCTGGGTTTCTTGCAGGTTCTTCCCAGGACATAGGGGTTTTCCGAACCAGTGGTAAATTAACAAAGTGAGTTTCAATAAGTAATGTCTATAATTTATATTAAATAAAAAAGTTTTTGTTTTTGTTTATGACTATAAAAGATTATATTCATTCCGTCTACTACAAACGGGTTAACAAAGGTCCGGAAGGTGATTTCCGCAACAATAATATTGTAAGATGTAAAAAAAATTCGTGGAAAATTTAAATTATTAAAATTTTATATAAATTAAGGAAATAGTCTTGAAATTGACTTCGTTGTTTCTGAATTTACTTATATTTTTCACTCAAATATAATTTACACTACAAAAGAAACAATTCTCTCCGTGAGGCTCGTCTTAAGTCACTACGTTTAAAACTAGAAAAATCACTACGTTTTACGTGGGACACTAAATAAGTTTTCAGATATACAAAAAGTATTCTGGATACTATTAATATTTATTCCACATCAACTCTGAAAACACTTGCTAGTCTGGATCTGACAGGTCGGAAATCGCTTCGTCGTAGGCAGCCATGGCTTCTTTGGCGCTTGAAAAAAACTTGCCTTTTATTTTTTCTTTGACTCTTGGGAACAAAACGAAACCACAAGGTGCTAAGTCTGGACTGTAGGGTGGGTGACTTAGAGTTTCAACACCAGGTTCCTAAATAATTGCTTTTATTCTAAGGGAGTTACGGGAAGAGGCGTTATTGTGATGCAGCATGATTCCCCGAAGCCCGGTCTTTGGTCTACTCTTCCACACAGCTTGAAAAGCTTTGGGTAATGCAACTGTAGTATAACATTCAGAGTTGACTGACCTACAATTTTCCAGCATTGACGTCGACAAATGACCGCTCCGCGGAAAATAGCTAACCACCATTTTTTGCGACGTTGCGAGGTCTTTGCAGTTTTGTCGTAACTGTCTTTCTGTGTAGACCCATACCGATGATTACCTTTTATTTTCTGGATTATATTGGACATATCTACGAGCATGTCTCGTCACCAATAGCGATTTCTGTAACACGCCTAGATGCCCCGTTTTCAAAACGTAGACGCATTTCATGGCACCAATCCAAACGAATCTGTTTTTCGCTTTCAGAGAGAAAACTAGGGATCCATCGACAATAAAGCTTCCTCACTCCCAGATGTTGATGTAGGATGGTATGAATGCTCCCCGAATTAATGCCTACAATCTTTTCAATGTCCGTATATGTTATTCGTGAGTCTTCTCGCACGAACATTTCGATAGTCCATATATTTTCTGCCGTTGCTGATGTTTGCGGGGCCCCAGTTCTTTGGTCATCTTTAAAGTTAACCACCTAAAAGTTGTTACCGTTGTAAACTTAATTTATGATCAAAATAGATCATAGTGCGCAATTACTCGCGGTTAAGATCCATCGTTCGAAATGAAAAGCACGGGAAGCGTTGCAGAAAAATTAATAGAACTTTGTTTTTTTTTTAATACTGAGCAATTGGCTTATAGAGTTCCATTTTTAAATAAATTTACTTTTTAGAAATATATAACACGGGTGCATTCCATTTTTAAATTTCGATCACCTTAAAACTTATTGAGTGACTAACGTACGATATACCTGTACCTATCATCAATCTAACATACCATTTTTTTCTCATATTTCGTTTCTACATTAATAATAATTAATATTGAGGTAACTGCCTCATTTTATCCCAAGGGTGTAATGAGAAACGATTATGGGCAATGTCTAAAAGATCCCATGGCCCCATATATGTGGCACTATTACTTGCCTTCCATCATAAATGAGAAGTTCGTGAAGTGATATTTTCCACCACAATGCTCCCATGCTTGGTCGGCTTTTTTCCTCGGTGCTTTCTTTCACTGTGCTCGTCAGCAGATGGTAAATCAGCACTTAAATAGTCAACAATTCCATGCTTTCCGGCGGGGATCGGACCCGAGTTGAAATTAACGATGGAATACTATGACTCTAATAAAATTCATAATACGTAAAGTATTCAAACCAGACCAAAGCGTCTGGGACCAGCAGGGAACTACATACGGACATAATAAAATCAACCTTAATGACAAGTTCCTAGGTTTTAATGTTATTATATGATTCTTTGATACATTTCCTTTCTTCTTCCTCTTTATTATTCGTTTAACCTAAATACTGGGCATATTCAGGTGGTGACAATAATACAAACATTGTTGAGTACTAGCCTTCTTTCTTTTCAAAATACCTAATAAGCAGTTTGTCTGTAGTTCATTTTCACGTTTTCCTACACTGCCATATGTGTAGTAAAACAGCGCTTTAGTTTCAATTAAAACTTTCAGAGATGCTGGCAGGGTTGGACTCGGTTTTCATGCGTACGTGGTGATTACGTACAGACTCTCAAGCTTCCTCATGTTTAACTTTAGAAATCGATAGAGCTAGATGCCATATTGATGAAATTTAAATTTTAAACTGCTGTAGGGTGGGACGGTATACCACCACCATTTGTACAGAAAGAGGGTGACAAACGAGCAAACAGTCCACTCGACGATAAATGCATGATGTGACTCATGACTTGTAGACATGTAAACCTATCTTCGATTAATAATTAAACTCTAGATGCATTGTCACTCCTAAGGATTAACACTTTACAATGCCACATTTACATTAAAAAAAGATATCGATCATCTTTCATCATCACACCATTATTACAGTCTTTCACAAAACCACTGCTGAACATAGGCCTCCCCCAAGTAATGCCACAAAGCACGGTCCTGAGCCACCTGCATCGATCGACTTGCTGTATTTCTTACCAGGTCGTCACTCCATCTAGTGGGGGGCGCACTACACTACGCCTACCGGTACGGCGATGCCATTCGAGAACCCTTTTTCCCCATCGTTATATCCCATCGACATAATATCATAATATATTTATTTATGACAGTCGACTTGCCTAGGGATGACGATAATATAAGTACAAAAAATACAAAACCAATTAACATTGTTGCAAAATTCATTACAAATAAAGAATGTTCAATAAGGTAAACATGACATCTACGCTATACCGATATTAACTCATCTTTCTCAGTATATCTCCTCTAAGATTTTTTTTTTAAAACGTTACCCCTACACTAAGATTTTCTCTTGTCTCTTATCTTAGGGGCAGATTACAAACATAAATTGCACAAGGACAAACATCCAGACCCGGAATAACTATTTGTAGGCCATACATAAATTTGTTCCATGCGGGATTCGCACCCACGACCCCCAGCACAGCCACTCATTGCTAAGCCACGGCGCCACGGAGTTGGATTAGATCAACAAGATCTTGTTGATCAACAAGATGTCAAATCGTTCATTTTCTCACAGTCCATCTGATGTTAAATAGTGAATGCTGGGGTCCATAGACCTCTATCATCGATTGTAGAATCAAAGTTAATGCATCGTTTTGAGTAAAAAGGGCCTCCAGCTCTCTTCACTTACTATACGAAACGTAGCAGCATTAAGATGCTATTATACACTAGTATCCTATGAGAGCGTGTTCCTTCACCGGTAGAGCCGACCTATTCTTGCTACAAGCGTAATAAACGGACCGCCGCGTTGGTCTTTTTATTTTTTATTTTGTCTTCTTATACCTGCCTCTCGGGGGCAAGAACGAGCTATGTCGGTCTCATACTGACTAAAACCCTTACTTGATACAATGGCAGGGTCACAGAAACACTTTCGCATATATAACGACCCCACCGCCGGCGGTCGCTTCTCCTTGGGATAGGACAACTCCTTTCTCTTCTTCTTCTTAGTTGAGGAAGTAGTTAGTTTAGAACACGAAGTGCGCCTTCCTTCGTGGCCTCTAAATTCACCAACGCAACGGGCCTAACTATCCCGATGCAAAGAAGCCATGGGGCCAGGAAAGTCGAGTACTCGTAAGCATCAGCCTTTTCGACCTAAGCGGCGGACCAGTCTAGCTCAGCCGCCAACCAAGTTTCGGTCGCGGAGGGTAGGGAGAGCGGCGATAACGGCTACTAACCCCACCCCTAAGGTGAGAACCCACCCGGGGGGGGGGGATCGTTGGTATAACGGTCGGTAACGTGATTGGTGATCATGAGACCCCGGCTTCGAACTCTGTATTGGATCAAAAATCTGTTATAGATATATTTCTGTCAAAAAATTTCAGTAGCAGCTTGGAGTTAACACTTTTTTACCCCGTGCCTCGGAAAGCACAAATCCGTTAATCCTACGCCTGTCAGATTATTAGAGTGAGGGAATAGAGAGTGCACCTGTACTCGCACATTTACTGCGGCGTTATATTCCTGTCCTGCGGAGATGGTTCGTCTCCGTTGAGACAGACCTCCGTGACCGAAATTCGATCTGAATTGAACTGTGAATACATTTTAAAGCGTAAAAGATAACCACAGAATAATACGCCCTGATATTTTCTTGACATCTACATAAAACATATTTCGAGACTAATCTGTCTTGTGTATATGGCGACACATAAAGCCGTACATAATCTCAGTATTAATTTACGTAAAACGGCTCAAAAGATGTTTTGATTAATGAATTAATATGCGAAGGGTATTAAAATATATAGGGCTTAATAGATTAACCTGATAATCACTTCTGACATGGTTTATGTCTTAAATAAACGAAGAGTATATGCTTTGAATGTAAAGCCGTGAAGGCAAAACACAGACAAAGGTATAAAAATTATAGAAAGAAAAATAAACAAAGCTAATTACAACTATTCCCTTCAAACTGTCTCAGTGAGATCAAACATATGCTGATAATGAAGCAGATCGTAAATTACTATCACCCGCACAACAAGCAGGGTAACAATATGTTATTTTAACAGGTCAAAAACGTAAGAAAAACAATTATCTTATAACTAAATTATACAATACAAAATATCCTTACATATCTATATCATAATTGCTACTAAATTATTTTTTAATAGTCACTGGATATCTTACGCAAAATACATAACTATCGAGGCGTAAAAGACAAGTAGTGTAGTATTTAGTGTCGTATAGTAGCAGCGTAAAAGAATCATTTTCACAGTTACTTAGGATGTCTTAAAATGAAAAAACTTTGAACGGTTCATAAATAATTAAATTGATATTTCGTTTTAAATAAGGGGTCTTCGGGGCTCGTAAGCGCTTTTAAATATATGAACCCAAGTTTTTAAGCGTAAGTCAAATTCTTACTGCAACGGGAGAGGCTCAAATTCAATAACAGACTTATACGAGCTGATGAGGAAGAAGAAAAATTATTCATAAATTTTCTAATTACGCAAGGTACTTTATTTGACAAGATAATGTGCAAAATATTTAAAAAAAACTTTTGTGTTTCGTAAGCATGCAAGTCTTGATTAATTTGATTCTGTAAATCCTATTCAGATAATAAATAAAAATTAATCATAAATATTTAATAAGCCAACGATGGTATTGCCAGATTTTACTTACTTACTTACTTACTTATCTTCACGCACAATCCCTAACGGGGTAGCCAGAGAGAACAGATCGCCAAGTGTCACGATCCTTACATACCTCTTTCGCTTCTTTCAGGTTCTTTAACTTCTTCATACATGCACGTCTAGGTATCCGAGTACTCTTGACCCTCCCCTCTTCGAGCAATTTGCAGATTTTATTTTTAATAATTTTTTTAGGCGTCATTTTTTTAATTATTTCTCCCTTACAAAGAGGACATGGTGTTTTAAAACATTAAATAGTATTAAAATAATAATAATATACATATTAAAAACGTAGTATTATGTAGTAATCATAGAATTAAATACCATAACAGTACTGAATATGTCGAATGTTAGGTTCGAACCTAAGACTAGATTTCGCAGTCTATATCTTAAATCACTATGCTAATATGACTATTGCCAGTCACTAAAATATTATATATAAAGTTTTCTCATTCATAATTTATACACAAAACTTTGCATATGTTAGGAGTATCTGATTGAACGAGATACAATTACATATAATATTTTTCTTTATTTGAATTTTTAGGAAAACTTTCTACGAAATGAAATCAGTATAATATTGTACATTTTTCAAAGTATAATAATATTGTATTTCTTTGTAGGCCTACTGTTTTATTACATTCCGCACAAAAGGCCACATGGGTTGGATTCTCTTTTGCCTCCACCACACAACGAATATTGCGTTAGGAAAAATGTTTACTTAATAAAATATAAGCTTAGATCGTGTCTTCACACTATTTATAAAGAAGTTAGTGTGACAAGCAGACAGCCTGGTTATTGAATGCTGTGACGCATAGACTTCTGCATCTATCCTTGATAAGAATCAAAATATGGATGCTGTTACCCCCAGTATTACATAAGTTAAGATGACCATCATCACTTTCAATTTTAAACATCAACAAGACATTAATAGTTATATAGGAAATATTTTTTAAATGCCAATTCTGACAAACGAACACGTAGTACACTAGATGGTAAGTGTATATAATGTGTACACAGTAGTAATGTGTATACAGTGTATACAACAAAATCTGCTATCGATTCAGAATCAAAATGCAGATGCATTGTCACCTCTGGGAATTAAATGAAATGCCTCGTTACCAGCAAAAACGGTCTCCGATTTTCTTTTCTCACCATACAAAATAGCCGTATCATACTACCGTTTCACGCTGGTATTTTGTGCGAGCGTGGTCTGACTCGAGTTGACCCAATTGTTTCACAAATACAAGTATACATAGCTGAAACGTGACTCTATATTGTAAAAAATGGTAAAATTCTGATTCTACCACTTAAAATTTTATAAAAAACTCTCGATATTATATTGAATTATTCAAATAGCATATTCTTTATGGGTAAAATTATCGCATTACGTTAAATATTCTGTGCGTTCTCTTCGAAATAAATTTAGATAAGACCTTTTATACGGTAGTGCTCCTGGCATAATCTGACAGTAGAGATATCTTATTATTACATCCAGAAGCTATAAATTTCACAGGACATATTATATTGAATATTCATGCTAATATTGAGGTATTAATACGGTTATCGATAAGAAGGGATCATGGAGTACGACATAGACTTTTTAGGGTAAAAAAGGGTCCGAAAGAATTTTAAGAAACCGAAAAATTTATAAGCGAACCTCTATACTCAAATTGAAATTCTAATACGTCTCTTATCCGCCGTTACCGTTACAATCTAAAGTCCACTGCCTAACATACGCCCTTCCATTAGACTGCCTCATATTTGCCATAGTTGCCACGATTGGTAAGCGGTTTATCAACCGCAGTTTTTTATTTAATTCGTTAATTAGGAAGACGCTACTGCCAATCTCCTGAGTTGTTTCTCTCTGTCGCTTCCTACGACACTCATATGGATGTGTGGTTGTGGATACTCTTACACCACCACTACACAGTTAATACGGCACTTATTTGTTAGATGTTATTCTTATAAATCATGGATTCCATCTTATTAGCGATACGTCTAGATGTTGTTGCAAATAATAAATAGCGTTAGTTTGCCCTCTTATTTACGCCATTTATCATTAACTACGATTGAGGTATAATATTAAGTATATTGTGTACGTAGTACATGTTACTTCAACGTTAACAATAAAGCAGCGTTACTACTCGCACTAATATTTAGCGAAGTGCTTCGTAGCAAATGGGCTGGCTACGTAGCAATGCCGTTGAACAGTATAAAGTATGAGTACTTATGTTTCAAGAATACTCGTTGGTTGATTATTTCTATTTTAAAAACTTATAGTATTTTATTTTAATATAAGTACCATCAACAATTATTTTTTTTTATTTCATACTGGCGTCATTTAAAATAATAAGGCGTATTACTGACTTTCATTTCCAAAATTCTACCCCTTAATACTGCTGCCCGAGTCCACCCTTCCATACATGTTCATCCCTAAGATAATAATTTTTTACTAATGCCGAACAAAGCTCACTCGGCTAGCTACTTTAATGTTAACAGAACGGATATACGCGTTGCAGCTGTAACACGAGTGCGCTTAATCACACTGCGTACTCACGACCGCTTTGCATGTTTTATTGACCCGCAAGGTTTGCGGCTTAATATTTGTATGTAGATGTACAATAGCGTTATAGTCCTGTGTTAACACAGAACTAGCTTTAATATTATTTATTTTAATATTATTCGGTTCGTATAATAACTGTTCACATCGGGCTTCGTTCCTGGCGGCGTCAATAAAATTTTAAGTGCTGATTTACTAAATGCTCAGTGGTGAAGGAAAACATCGTGAGGAAACCACTACGTCTGACAAATTGTAAAATAATCAAGATATGTGAAATCCGCAAACAACATCCACTATTCTTCTTTCAAACTATTTTTTTTTGTTTTAGTGAGTCTATAAACTTCATTACAAAGTCAATCTCGCAGAGAAACTCGGAACAAGGCCCTCTCCACAGTTCGCTTAGCGATTTTTAGCTTCTCTCACGGATGGCACTAAAGGACTTAGTTTCCCGACCGTATTATTTTTTTAGTATCTGGTTATAAATTTCATTTATAATTTGTTTTTTATTACCATACTTAAGTGGTTAAGGCAGTTTTTATTTAAAACTCAATTTTGATTTCAACGATATAGAAACTTACAATAAACCAGAAGTTCGTTGGAATAAATGTAATGTTATTCGAAACTTCAGCTAGTTAGAAATTCATTTTAAATTACGTGGAACTCCGCCGTTGAAAAATTGTCTTGTAGCGTCTGATTTTAATTCAGCTCAGCACGAAACAGTAAACAAAATAGTACTTTGATTGAAATTCAAGAAAAAGGAGACCACGTTAATTAATTTTTGAAGAGCTCTTGCGGTAGCCCAGATATATTTTAGTGCGGTTGCATCATTAGTCTAATACTCTCCATAAACAGTGAATTCACATACATTTTATTTAATCTATTAGGCTAGAGCTATTATAGAAGCTATGCTATAGCTATATTCTAGCTTTAGTATGAATAGGCTGGCTCCTTCGAAGAAGGTTCACACCACAAAATACCAGCTTAAAATGGCAGCTTAAGCTTTCTCTCTTTTGTATGCTGAGTGTGAGAACTGGAGACCCTTTTTACTGAAAGTGAGTCATTCCATATTAGACTTCAGGGGTGACAACGCATCTACATTTTGATTCTTAATCGAAGAAGATATAGATGTCTATGGGCCACGTTATCCAATTTTTATCCAAAATTTTTCTATAAAAAACATTATAACCTATCAACAGTTTAGTTCCAAATGTAAGCTTCTCTATAGAATACCTCATAGGTGTATATTTTTTATAATTTCAACGCTTGTTCAGTGTTTGCTAATGCTAATTGAAATTAAGGTTGTTACTCAACTTTTTCAAATTGCTATTAGGAAGACGCTGCGGCTCATCTTCTGGTTTATTTCACTCTGTTGCAGTTTAGGGTGTGGACGATTTGGGGTAGTGGGCATTAACGCGACTACACCATCAATCGTTCAACATAGTGCAGTAAATAGTTGCAAATCGTTAGCCGTTCAGAACGATGGTTCTGGTCTTTTTTTCAAGATATTTCCCATTTCCTAATTCATTTCATATTTTACATAATATTTAATAAAACCCTGGGGTTTCCGTTAAGTGCGTTACCAAAATTAGCATAAAATATATAGAAATAAGTTTTTATTTTTTATTCTCTAAAAAAATTTAATTATAATTAAAAAGAAATTGATTAGCAAATTATATGTAGTTTTATTACCTCTGTAATGTCCGGGGAGTAAAATGGTTGTCAAACTACATTGCCGATGCTGGTGTCAGTTAGAAGTAATACAATTAAGAAATAAATATTTATTTTACTTGAATTAATTTTTTTAATGCTCGAGTTTTCTGAAAAAACAATTTTGTAGCACTGAATACTGATTCTGATAACGCACTTAACGGGAACCACAGGATTTTTGTTTCATGTGTAATAAGGTGCACTGTGTATTCTCTAACTCTCATAGTCTGATGGGACGGTAAGCTGACATGACCGGAGAAACACCAGCCATCAATTGAACCGCCATCTTCTTCACTTTGGTCTGCTAATGGGAATTTTTAACAAACGCAAATGATAACACATTTTAGCTAGTCTCGAGCAAAGCTTTCCTTTACTACATGCTAACTTTGATAATCTTTAATCCCAGTTGAACAACGATTCTGTTAACGCTAAATTCTATTGACTGGTACAAAAGTTGAAAATAACTGATACTAAAGCGATTTGGCAATGCCAACAATTTTAGCGTTAATTTGATTTTGAACAACGTAAAAATTAAAGCTTAAATCGTTGGAATGCAAATTCTGCAGGGAAGAAATTATTTATGCAAACAATATTTTATTCATAGAATACATAAAATGCATAAAATTTGTTTAATCAAGAACAAACCGCGGCACAATGAAAAATATTTATAGTCATAAACGATTCACAATCGCCTTCCATTTGGCATGATTTCGACACACTTTTACCGTGAGATGGCGATGTAAGAATATCCACTACCTCGTAGCATACCATGGGTATTGTAAGAGGCGACACAAGGAACAAGCTGGCAAAGTGAGCAACAGCCTCATTGTAGTAACGACTAAAAAACTGAAAATATTAATTGTGTGTACGCTGCAGTGGCAGCTGTGGTAAATTCTTCTCTTTGTGGCAATTTATAGAGGAGATCTACGTTCAGAACTGAACTTGTATTGGCTGTAATGATTGAATAGATAATAGATTAGACTTTTTATTTGATACACGCATTGCAAATAAAAAAATATACGAACGCAAGGAGTAAAAATATTCACGTTTAAGTCTAAGACTGCTTACACATTAACAATTAAGAAGCAGCACGTGCGCATCATTTATTAATAAAAAAAAAACAAAAAAAAATTAAAATGTTACATCAAATAGTACTCCAACTCACCATAATGTTTCAAAATCAGCACTGGTTTTTATTTGGAACCTTGTGACTTCACAGACAAGTCGATGTGTGATTGTCCAAATACGAGTAACTACCAGTTACAGTCGTGGAAACTGTCCATGCGGTCGGAGCTAAGTTCTGCAAGACCCGCCGCAGAAGAACACAAAAACTCTCCGATCACACTCTTAATCTCATGGCTGTTAGACGGGAGATGAGGCTACAATCGTCAACAGATTTGACAGCATACAGGCAACTTAACAGACAGATCTCCCAATGCACGCGGCGAGACTTACGCAACTTTAATACTGCTCGTATTAAAGAAGCGATCGAGCGGAACCAGGGCTCCAAAGTCTTAGCCAGAGATCTGTCTGCCAGAAAGAGCCAACTGTCAAAGCTGAAGACTGAGTGTGGAAGCATTGTTTCCGAGACACCTGAGATTTTGAGTGAGATTGAGAGGTTCTATGGGCAGCTGTACACATCATCGTTGGAGCCACACGCAAGTGTGAGTAATGATCCAAGAGCAAGTCTTACCCGACACTATTCCGATGATATCCCGGACGTCAGTCTGAGCGAGATTAGAATGGCTCTCCAGCACCTTAAAAACGGCAGGGCCCAAGGCGAGGATGGAATTACAGCGGAGCTTCTGAAAGCGGGTGGAACACCAGTACTTGAAGTCCTCCAGAAGCTCTTCAATTCCGTCCTCCATGGTGGCACTACTCCGGAGGCGTGGAGCAGAAGTGCGGTGATATTGTTCTTTAAGAAAGGCGACAACGCTCTCTTGAAGAGTCTCGTCTACGTGCTGTTTTCGAGAGTCATTACGAATCGTCTCGCACGCAGACTTGACGTTTTCCAGCCTCCCGAACAAGCTGGTTTCCGAAAAGGCTTCAGTACCATAGACCACATACATACCCTGCGGTAGATTGTACAGAAGACCAAAGAGTACAATCTGCCACTTTGCCTGGCGTATGTGGACTATGAGAAAGCCTTTGATTCCATCGAAATTTGGGTGGTGCTACAGTCCCTTCAGCGGTGCAAGTTGACTGTCGGTATATCGAAGTGCTGAAGTGTTTGTACAGTAGGGCTACGATAGCTATCCGAGTACAGCATCAGAGCTCGAAACCTATCCAACTGAAGAGAGGTGTAAGACAGTGTGACGTGATATCCCCGAAACTTTTCACCGCTGCATTGGAAGACGTTTTCAAGCTACTGGACTGGAAAGGATATGGTATTAACATCAATGGCGAGTACATCACTCACCTTTGATTTGCTGATGATATAGTCCTTATGGCAGAACCGCTGGAGGACCTTAGCACTATGCTCAATGACCTAAATGGTGTCTCCCAACGGATAGGTCTTAAGATGAACATGGACAAAACAAGGATCATGTTTAATGTCCATGTCTCACCTATGCCGGTAGTTGTTGGGAGCACTATGCTCAAAGTTGTTGACGAGTACGTTTACCTGGGACAAATAGTCCGACTAGGTAAGTCCAACTTCGACCGAGGGGTCAAACGACGGATTCGACTCGGCTGGGCATCGTTCGGGAAAGTACGCCAAAGCACACAAGATACTGTTGGGGCTGTCGCGAATCCGCCTAAGGTGTGAAACGCAACGTTTACGCATTATGGCGGTGAAACCATCTACGTGAGTCTCCGCAAACATAGCAAAAGCGCTACAGAAACGCGGCAGCCCCATCAATACCCGGAACGCGTTATTCTATTGTACGCGAAGATCACTGTATGCCCTCTGCGTAAAGTTAACCCACAGACTGCACGTATAAAATGACTGACAGTAAGCCTTGAAAAGCATAATCTTTGCTTCGTTACTACATTTAGCAAATCTGCGGGCCAACATATTACAGCGGACAGACAGCGACCTCCGCTCTATCATCCATAAATTCCTTAATTTCATAATAAACCTTTTTATACAAACTTAGTTTAATAAAGTTTTTGAACTTTGTGTATGACAAATTTTGTATGTTTTCTGGGATTTTATTGTTAAAGCGTATACATAGCCCCAAGAATGAATTACTGATTCGGTGGAGTAGAGTACCTGACACTACTAGCTTGTTTCTGTTCCTAGTATTTACAGAATGAATATCACTTATTTAATTTTTTACAAAAAAATGTCATTTTGCAATAGGTACGCTGTTTAATTTTATTCAAATTAATCTTTAAACAAGATTGAACTAAGAGGAATCGTTCTGAATGGCACACAATTTGCAACCATTTACAGGTCTATAATGAACGATCTACTGTGTAGTAAAGTTGTAAGAATACCTGCTACAAACCTAAACAAAAACAGTCTGCTTGCAGCTTGAAGCTTAACCCCAGTTAAACCCCTCGTTGCTAAATCACTGCAACATGAGCCAACCTTCAACTATTATTAATAAAAATAATTTAAATTCTATGCGGAAGAATTCGCTACTAAAAAGAGTACTTAATATTTACAGCAATACGTAAATAAAATTTATATTTCTGTCGGTAGTATCAAAATAACTTCCGTATATTGAGCTAATGCGGTACTTGCATGCCATTAGCACATGAGTATCCTCTTTTGAAAAAATTGTCCGTCTGTCTGCCGTACGGGCTATTCTTTGTAATTGCTGAAGCAAATCGAGGAACAGATAGAAAACCAAATGCCAAGAGTGAGTTGAAAAATTGGTAGACTTAAAAATATGATACCTTAAATCCAAATAACGCCACATTAATATATTCTACCTAAGCAACCGTAGACCGATACCATAGTACCGGTAGGTGTAGTGTAGGATGACCCCCACTAGATGGAGTGACAACCTGGTAAGACATGCAGGAAGTCGATGGATGCAGGTGGCTCAGGACCGTGCTTTGTGACATTACTTGGGGGAGGCCTATGTTCATCAGTGGACTCGTGAAAGGCTGGAGTGATAATGATGAAACAATTACTGGGTTTAAAATAGCGAGTAAAATGTTTACATAATTTTTTGAATCAAATACATTTTCAGCTTTAATTAATAACATCTAAATTATTTATTTATTCTATAAATTCAATATGGGGAAATCTATTAGAGGGACCCATGTTCAGCAGTCTACTCACAATATTAATTAATAAAGTATTGCTTAAAATTCGTAAAATCCTTTTTCTTGTTAACAAATCCTAGTTAAGTGTACACGTATTCAAGTTTATAATCAAGGCGATATCAAAGTTATCGAATTATGTTATCCCGGGGCGTATTTTCCATATCCAGTATTTAGCTGTCTTTGAGTAGTAACATCTTACACAGTATAACGGTGATATATCGCTAGTATTTCACATTTAGCAATAACCTTTGTCGCATCGCTGGCGGTAATTATGTTCTTGGTATATTATTCAAGAACATTTGTATACATCTATGGGTTAGCTGTGTTATCTTACGTAGTGTATTCACATAAAATATAATATAATATGTACTCTCGGGTTAATCATCTACTCTCGCTCTCTTTTCCTCGATCGCGACTTAGGTGGTATTATGTAATTAAATAATTAATTATCAGTAAATTAGGTGGTTTTATTCTGAGTATATCGCGCAACATTTGTAAATTAGATTTCATAAAGATATTTCCATAATTATGTTTATCGAGGTATATTACTGAACTTTATTTATATGATAAAGGTGACAAACGAACACACAGTCCACCTGATGGTAATTGGATGCTGTGACTCATAGACATCTACATGTAAGCTGCTATTTTTTTATATAAAAAAATTAATTTTACTACTTGAGGAATCTATTTCTGCGGTGGAGTCTGGGTCCAGCTTCCTATCTGTTATTGCCACCAACAGCAGTCCTTGCACTAATGATGTGACTCATAGACATTTTCATTTATCCATGATTAAGAATCGAAATGGAGATGGAATCTCAACCCTGAGAACTAAGGTGGTATGCCTCGTTTCCAGTAAAAGAGGTGTCGGGTTCTCTAAATACTTGTTTCGCTGGTTCTACTTCAGATATCCTCATTATTTATTCTATAACGTAGAAAAACCTCGAGCATAGCACTCTCCGTAACTCGCCGAGCAACCTGGAATTTCCTCATATTTCTTTGTTTGAAGTTGACTACAGGTGTCAATGGATGTGAATAGATAAAATTGTCTCTTACAATCAGATGGACTGTAAGTTCGTTTATCATTTATTTTATAATAAAATAAAATATGACAATACTTAATTTAAAAAAAAAAAACGCGACCGCACTGTAATAAGACAGTAAAAAGGCACGTGTTCACCAAACCCCTGTTAATACGTCTGCACGAACTGCGTCTACTTAATTCGAGGTGTGTGGTTAGATATGCTAATGCAAGGCATATAAATTCATTGAATTAGCGTTTTTGTGACAGCCTTGCATTAGTGTTAATTTACACATTAAGCTTTAAAAGTTTTCCTCCAGTTTTTACTTGTATACCTAATTATAGGAGCTCATCATAAAGTTTTGTACGAATAAAAAGATTATAAAGGCACGTGTATGTACTTTACTTAGGCGTTTTGACTATTATTTAATAAATTATAGTCAAAATGCCTAAGAATCAGGCATTATTTTGCAGTAAATTATTTCTTACATTAACGCGAATGCTACGCTTTTTTATAGAATAAGGTGACAAACGAGCACACAGTCAACCCGATGGTAAGCGGATGCTGTAGCCCATATACACCTACGTTTATCCTCGATTAAGAATCAAAATGCAGATGCGTTGTCACACCTGAGTACAAAGATGGAATGACTCTGGTTCTCTACACTCACCATACAAACATAGCAGCAATAAGTCACTCTCTCACGCTGGTGTTCTGTGAGAGCGTGGTCCTTCACCGGTCCAGCCGACACACGTATCACCACGTATAAAACCTCGTCTGCACGTATAATATGAAAAATTTGTTTTTAAATGTATGATATGGAATGCAGAACATTAAACACACGTTAAATACAACTAATTTTGTGGGTCTTATCAAGTTTCATTTTAAATCGCGACATTTCCCATAGTAACAGTTTGGTTGAGGGGCAGATATTTTTGTTTGTCTGCAGTCTTTAAACATGTTCAAGATCGCCCTCGCAGACATCATCAGACATCAGATTCGAGCACCAATTCCTACCAAGGATAATTCGTGAGGATATTGAAATTTAAAAATAAAACACACTTATTTCAATAGAGAAGATAGACGGATGCCACCATCTGCTTTGGATCCTGTAATTAACAAAATTAAATTTAAACCCAAGCATACCACTGCAATACTTCCAGATAGTGTAAGACTAATAAAACTAGTGTAAGACTAACATTTTTTACGTGGTAGAGCCATGCTGCAGTTATATTAGTAGTATAGTTGTAGCACGAATGGGTCGGCTCGACCGGGGAAGGACCACGCTCTCACAGAATACCAGCGTGAAATAGTAGCTTAATGCTGCTGTATTTCGTATGGTGAGTGTAGAGAACCGGGGACCCTTTTTACTGGAAATGAGGCATTCCATCTCAGTCCTCACGGGTGACAACGCATCTGCATTTTGATTTGTAATGGAAGATAGATGTAGATGTCTATGGGCCGCAGCAACCACTTACCATCAGGTGGACTGTGTGCTCGTTTGTCAGCCTATTCTATAAAAAAAAAAAAAAAAAAAAAGCTCGTTCTGCGTAGATCGGACCAAAAATTAATATTCAAAAGATGTATGTAGTCGGGCTAAGTATCCCGAAACGTTGGGAGAAAAGTTTTAACACGGTAAAATTCATAAAATTTGTTTCAATTAATTTCAACTGTGTTCAAAAATTTAATGTCATTTGTTGTGGTGATATGCAAATGCAGAGTTCTTTAAAAAAATCTTTAAAAATTAACTTCTGAGAAGTGTTCCTTAAAATCAGTAAAATTTGTTTCATCTCTTTGTGTATATTCATTACACTAATGAAATAAAACGATGTGTCTTATCGAATTGGGAGTGCACCTTACGAGGTGCACTTTAAATTCGGTAAAACACGTCGTTATTACACATAGTGCAAATAATTTAAGGAAGGTGGGCCCTCTTTAAACTGCGTGCACTACACTCAATATCAATGGTCAACTACCGCATCTCGCATACTCGCAATCTCAGATGCCTCGTTTAGAGGCGAAACACGAGTCGTATTATCGATATTAATGTCTTTCCTGGTGCAAAACTTGCAGGAAGTAAATGGATGCAGGTGATTCACAACTAAGTTTTGTGAGATTTCTTAGTGGAGGCCTTCATTCAGCAGAGGATACCGGAAGCGCTGAATGAAAAAAAGAACCGGGTCTTTCGTATTTTTAATTCAGTACATATATTCCGGTTTTTTAAATAGCTATACTTCAGTTCAACTTTATCTCCTTTTTTCCCTCTCTTTCCTCTTTTTGGATTTCATTTTAAACAAATTTATTTATACTTCTATAATAATGCATAAAATTTGTCGGTAATTCAGGTAATGCTACGTTTCAGGTAATGCTAACGTATAATGTAACGTAAATGCTACGTATCCTGCATGAAAAAAATTGAAATCAATAACAATAACACCGTTTATTAACACTACAACGTTGAATCATAAGGATTTAAATTAATTCATGGAGCAGGGAAGGTTCGTTTATTTGTTTATTTGTGGCAGCACATCAAACGTATACTGAAAATCTTATTTATATTTATTTACATATATGTACGGGACAGAATAAGCGTGATAAACGAGCATACAGTCCAACTGAATGCAATGGTCCATAGATATCTGTCCTCGGTCAAATATGAAAATGCAGATGCCTTGTCACACGTGAGTACAAAGATGGAATAGCTCTGGCTCTCTACACTCAACATACAAAACATAGCAGCATTAAGTCACTATTTCACGCTAGTGTTCTGTGAGAGCGTGGTCCTTCATCGGTTGAGCCGACACATTAGTGCCATAACAATAATATAACCGCAACTTGGCTCTACCACGTATAAAACCTCGTCTGCCAGGTATAATATTAAAAATATTACTTTTAAATGTAACGTGAAGATAAATCCTAATGAAGCAAAAATAACTGAATCAGCTATTTCACTGTGCAGTGGAGCGGCCACGTAGGGCGACGAATTTGATTAATAGTTCATAGCTCCGAAGCTTCGTCTCGAGTTTAATTTCAACTGTAAGAGAAATATAAGGTTATAAGACTGGTTCTCACGATCAAATTCATAAATATAAAATTTTATAAATATAACTTACAGTCAGGTTGTGTTGTAGTTAAGATCTGGCTTAAAGATTCGACTTAAACTAGGTTACTATCCCGTTGTAAAACCAGCGACAGGGGTAGCGTTGAAGATGCTCTCATCTGGTACTCCGATTGTCAATCCGTCAGCATGATGCGGTAAATCCTCCTTACAACGGGAGCGGCCCAGAGTTCAGCAATGAACTTTTAGGAGTGGATGTTTAAGAAGAAAAATTTATTATTATATACACAATTTAGAGCTTTTATATTTGTTCGTAACTGCCTCGTTGTTCTATTGGTCACCATGCGGGCCAGAATCAGTTAGCCTGGAGTCAAGATGTTGGTGGTATTTCACCACGGTGCCTCATAAAGCACGAAAAGCCGCTGATGGATCCACGAAATGATATGGGGTAGTTGACATTTGCCATCACACCGCCGCTAATAGGTTTATTAATGTATTCTAATATTAAATTAACTATTTCTGTTAGTCTACACTAAAGCCTTGCATCGGTGAGATGAAATTGTTTGATTGAGTCCTAATGAATATTCCTCAAAAAATATAAAGCCCACAAATCATCACGAAAAGATAAATTGTTAAAAAAATATTTTATCGCATTATCGTAATTAACTCATCCCTCAAAAAGTCGTATGCGTTAGTTAAGCAGTTTTTAAAATGACTTGTGTAGAGATATTTGCTAGAATAATGTGAAATAAAACAAGGAACTCATCCATACTATCATCTTGTGGGTGTCGTAAAAGACGACCAAGGGAAATAGAGCAAAACATGGGCATCTTCCTGATATCAACACAAAGTAATAAAATCTTTTGTTGCCCCCCTATTTGCCAAGCATGGTTACTATCGTTAAAATCCCCTTAAAGCTATACTCCATGGAGGAGATAGGTTCATCCGTATATTTCTGCTGGCGTTAACATCTTACGCACTGCAGTCGCTATACTTTAACAATATAATTTTTTTATCAGTTCACGTATTTAACTTAACCGCGATGGACGCGAACTATGTAAAATTATAATGTCCTTCAGACCGAATTTCGGTCACGGACACTCAACAGAGTCTAGCCATCTGCCATAGGACAGGATATAGTGCACTAGTGTGTGCGCAAGCACTATTTCTTACACTCATAGCCCGATGGGACTGGAATCCAACCGGAGATAGATCAGGCGCAGGACCTACGGCTTTACGTACTTTCCGAAGCACAGTGGTTAAACAGCGCCAACTTTCTGGTTACGGGCTGCTGATAAAAATCATAGAACCCAATAACTGACAGAAAACCCAATAACTGATATTGGCAAATCACACTTATATTTAAATTATGACTGGTTTGGAAAATACATGTGTGTAGGAAAGAACCAGCTACAAACTCAGTGGGACATTTTTTTTACAAAATAAGAACAGTATACAATCGTTTAATACGTTACACTATAATAAGCTTTGGTTAGTCTGGATAGACTCGGGATTAAACTCTGACCTTCGTTGATCCGCAGCACCACAGTGTTCGAGAAAATGTGAAATTTGTTATTGCTATTTAATTTCACAGTTTTCACGCATGTTTCTCATGCGATTACTTTATTGAGACAGACTCAAGTTAAAACCTGAAACCCAACTACAAATTACTTTTTGTAATAAAACTAAATGATTTTCTTTAATCTAAGTGGGCCCTTTGACAAATAAATCATAACAGAACTTATGATGCATATATTTATATATGGCCAATTTTGCATATAATGTGGCGTCAACCTGCTTACGACGTTCAATATACGGACGTCAAATAGGAGACTTAGCGCAATGTTCGCAACTTGTCATGCTGATCACAGAAATGTCAAAATCTAAAAAAAAATTGGACGTCATTTTTCTTCCAATCTTCCTGTACTGAATATTTACGTAGATCCGCTAATTTTCGTTGCTAAAATACTCGTAATAGCGCTGCTGCCGATTTGTGAATACTTTCATTTGTGGCCGTATTTGACTTCCGCACAAAATTAGGAGATGGGACGTTGCCATTCCGTCACCGTTGCCAACGTGTTGCTTGTATTTGGCGATATATGGTTATGACTGCCTCGTTTGTCTAGTGGTTTTAGTAGTGCGACTGCTGATCGTGAGGTCCTGGGTTAGAATCCCGGGTCGGGCCAAAAAAATCAATTATTGAGTTTTTCTGTCAAGAAATTCTCAATAGCTGCCCGGAGTCAGGAAGTTGGCGGTGTCTCAACCTCATCCCCGTGCCTTTCCGAGGCATGATATTTGATACCCGTCGCCTGATAGCATATAGATGAAATATAATGTAATATAATGAGCGATAAGTGAAAAAGTTGGAAAGTAGACAGTTTATTCAGTCATTAACAGAAACCGTCTGCGCAATAATGAGAGTATTCCGACGTCGTTAAAGAAATTATTAACACTTTGTCTAAAACCTTCTAATAAAAAGTAGAAGGTTTTAGACGAAGTTTTAATGATTTCTTTAACGACATCCGAATGCTCTGCCTTATTGCGCAGACGTTTTTTTATTAATGACTGCATAAGCTTTCCGACTTTTTTACTTATCGCTCGTTATATTTCATTATATTATATAAAATATTATATAAAATAATGAAATATATGGTATGGTTACATTAATGAACTGGGAATTAAAAGAAAGGGGAATGAAAGTGAACGCAAGTAAGACGAAAGTGATGGTTTTTGAAAGAGAAGAAAACAAAACGGTATGTGAAATAAGAGTAAAAGGAGAGTTAATTGAGCAAGTGGATGAGTTTGTGTATTTGGGATGTGTATTTAGCAGGGATGGTAGATATGATAGGGATATAGAACGACGAGTAAATGCAGGGAATAGAGTGAATGGGGCACTACTCTATTATGAAGAACCAGAATGTGTCAAAACAGACACGTTTGGTAATTCATAATGCTGTGTTAGTACCTACTTTAATGTATGGGAGTGAAAGCTGGGTGTGGCAGAAGAAGCACGTAAGTAGAATAAATGCTGTAGAAATGCGGTCTTTAAGGAATATGCTAGGGTTGAATCTGAATGACAGGGTGAGAAATTGCGTGATAAGAGATAAATGTGGTATGCAAGATGATGTTGTGACCAGGATTAAGAAAGGAATGCTTCGGTGGTTTGGTCACGTAGAAAGAATGAATGAGGAAGGAGTGACAAAGCAAATTTATATGGCAGATGTGAACGGCCGAGTCGCGAAGGGACGCCATAGAAAAAAGTTTATCGACCAAATTGGCGATATTTTGAAAATGGGCCACGTCAGAAGTACCCTTAACCGACGAGCATGTATGCGTAGATATATGGATGTAAAGAAGGCGAAAGAGGTATGTCAGGATCGTGCCAAATGGAAGTCCATAGTCTCTGCCTACCCCTCTGGGTGACAGGCGTGAGTGTTTATGTATGTATGTATATAAAATATTACATTATATTAATTAATCTAAAGCCGCTGCAGCTGAGCGCTCGCTGTAAATTTCACAGCACGCGAGCAAACCGTTCCGATTCAGGTCTGATTTTCCTAATTCGCACACATTCATGACTGCCTACATGATAACAGCGCTGCTGCATGTTGCTGCCCATAAATTGATAGAACTCACACACAAACATAACTGCGACTAGTTAGTAGTAGTAGTCATTATTGACAGTATATTTGATTGGAGACAACGTATTGAACGTGTATGTACTAAAATAAAAAAGTTTATAGAAAATGTCATTATCGTTACTATAATTGATTACGTTTAAAATAAATTTAATGTTATATAATGCACTTGTTCAATATGACCTAAGTAACTACGGACGAACTTAAAAATCATAATATCTTGGCCAAACCCATAATTTACAAGTAAAAATACTTAAGATCATATTTCCAATTAAAAAAGCCACGGGGCCAGTAAAATTAAACACACGATAGCACGAGACTGACTGCTACAAAGCATTGTTACGAGTACTTGTGGTCAACTTCGAAGTAAGAAGTGCCATAACATCACTTACCACCATCTGGACTGTGTGCTCGCTTATCACCTCATTCTATACTGGCGGCGGGCCCTGGCTTCACCTGGGTAGGGTTAATTATGTGGCGTTGTTCAAATTTAAAATGATTATAGAATTACATTACCATTTCTTTCATGGTTTTTTCAACGTTATTTTAGATGTTCAAGGTTTTTGGATAAAAGACAAAAGATAAAACCTAGATCACTGTGCTCTCTATCCGTTCGAGAAGTTCCATTACAAGCAGTTCAGCTATGTTGTTGTTATTCCGAAGATCAGCCTGAACATACAGATAGAAAAAAAAATGTTTAATAGAAACTAGTTATTTCAATATTATAGACACACACTCACATTTCATTTATATGTATAGACAAAAATTGGAACACAAACACAGAACATCCTTTGCGTTTTGAGAAACTACATAATCTCATTTAATCTGATAGCAGGTATGCAATTGCAAAAGTTATTAGATATATATGGGGGATTGTTAACTATTTTTATAGTATACAATCGAATACACAATCCACCTGATAGTAAGTGGATACTGTGGCTCATAGACATCTACATCTTTCCTCAATAAAAAGTCAATATGCAGAAGCGTTGTTCCTGAGGACTAAGATGGAACGCCGGACTCCAGTTAAAAGGTTCTTCGGTGCTTTACACTTACAACAGGAAACACAGTAGCATTCTGTGAGATCTTGGTCCTTTTCAGGTCGAGTCGACCCATTCGTGCAACAACCGTTATATATCATCCTGAATCTACCACGTATAAACGTCGTTTTCAACTTAAATATTATTGAAATAAAAATTGCAATATACCATAAAAACATTTATTTGCACGATACCTGTCTATTATAAGTTCTAGTATTTTCAGTTTCGCAAGAAAACGTTTTTAACATTCCACTCACTGTCATACATTTAACCGACTTTAGACTCGACTTCCGCTCTTATACTTTGAAAAGAGCTAAGTTTTAAATTTAATTGTTTAAGCGGATTACTTTAGCAACGGAAAAGTCCAAAAGTTCTTTAGAGATTAAATTGAATTAACTTTATTCTTTGTACGTTCGTTCGCCAAGAATTTCACGTTGAAAATTAATTGTGTCATCATTGTTACTTGATTAAATTATGAAAGATAAATTAAAACATTACTTTTAATATAAACGAATAGTAAAACTATTAGTTAATATTTATATACATATATTTATATTTATATATATATATATATATATATATATATATATATATATATATATATATATATATATATATATATATATATATATCGAACCAGTCCCAATAACAGGTGGAAACCACGTGAAGGAAGAACTACTCAGACTTGCACTGGGGATCAACATGACATGCGCTCTCCATCAGATATATATAGTAGGGCCATGCTGTAGGCATATTATAGTTTCAGCGCGAATGGGTCAGCCAACCGGAGTAGGACCATGCTCTCACAGAATACCGTGAAATAGCGGCTTAATACCGATGTGTTTCATTTGGTGAGTAGAGCGACCTTTGAAATAATACTAGTTTATTACGGAATTTATCGCGTATATTTAACTTTTTAATACCCGACGTTTCGAGAGCTTTACAGCACGAAACGTCGGGTATTAAAAAGTTAAATATACGCGATAAATTCCGTAAAAACTAGTATTATTTCAATGTGTAGTGTTCGCGTAAATATAAGAAATCATTAGAGCGACCTTTTTTACTGACAGTGAGGTATTTTATCATACTCCTCAGAGGAGACACGCATTAACATTTTGAATTTTATTGAGCATAGAAGTAGATGCATATGGGCCAAAGTCCATCAGGTGGGTTATTCTATAAATAAATAAAAGGATTAGTAAAAGATAACAATGTAATGCTATTCACCTCAGAGATAGCTAATCTTATGAAATACGTAAGATAAAATCAAAATCGTTAGGACTATTTCGCTTTCTAATTTGGCCTAATTTTAATAAAATTTACCTAAACGCTTTATTTCGGGCGAGTAACTTTAAGTTCGGTCGCCTGAAGCAGATTAGACTACCTTATTCATAGTTTAAAATTTAGCAGACGTTTATCGGATTTAATGATCGGAAATTAAATTTATGGGTTTACAGTAAGCCGACTTAAATGAAAACTTCATTAAAGAATTTAATTTTAACAAATGGGCGATTATTGACTGCAAATATTTTGATTTGATTAAATTACTTTACATGTGAAGTACGTTAGCCGAAATTTAAATATTTTTGATGGAAATATAATTTTTAAGTACAATTTTTTATATAATAACGATCCTTTTTGTCTGACATACAAAGTGTTACAGATGATATAATACTCATTGAACGTCATTTTCACGTTTACTCCTTTAAGAATTAGTAAACTCTTTTGGAAAATATCCGTGTCATACAAAAAAAAAACTTAATTATGCAAGTATTCAGAATTTTAGAAATTTCAGATAGTTAGCATGACTCTTAATAGTTCGATATAGAATTAAAAATGTTATTTTTTAATTTAATTTCAATGTAAATAATACTAATTTAATGTTATTTTCATGGTTAAGAAGCCACAGGATGGGATTACTTTTCTATCATTTGGAAAACTAACAGGAAAATTAGCGGGATATCTTTATAAAAAATAATTTTGCAGTTATGTAAAAAAATTTACCGGTAATTACCGGTGCGAGTATAGTGTGGGTTCAGCCCTCAAAAAACACGTTGGCCTAATGTGGTGTGTGGCCAAATCTTTCAAGATATGGATATCATTTTCAAAAATCCAAGCAAGACCTATGCCATTGGATTAAGAAAAGCTGGTAAAGTAGAACAAAAATTGATTCTTTTTTTTTCAATTCTAAACTATACATTTACTTCTTTTTACTTACGTAGTTATTTTTTATTGAAAATTGTTAAGACGCTTATCGTTATAGCCTGCATCGGTCTTTTCACGAAATTTCTTGGCTCTAGTTCAAAATAGAAATCAACTGGACTAAGCTTAGTTTGATTTGTGACATAAATCGTTTTCGAAGTCATGAAACGAAATTCCATTCGAATTTGACGACTCCGTAGCGCATGAGCTTAGCAATGTTTTGCGGAGCTGAGGGTCTCGGAACAAGTATTTGTATGACCTAATAATAATTTTTCCGCGTCTAAACGGTTGTTCCTGTGAAAATTAATGGAATAATAGTGTTTTTTATTTTCAATTTTACTGTAGTATTAAAAATTTTACAATAAATTTGAAAATCAAATGGCATTACTCCTTTTGTGGTAGGACTTCTGTATTTAATTATTTTAATTTTAATAATTTTATTGTAAGTTGGCCACATGTGTTCATGTTTTCGATGTGGTAGAGCCATGCTGCAGTTATATTAGTAGTATAGTTGTAGCACGAATGGGTCGGCTCGACCGGGGAAGGACCACGCTCTCACAGAATACCAGCGTAAAATAGTACCTTAATGCTGCTGTGTTTCGTATGGTGAGTGTAGAGAACCGGAGACCCTTTTTACGGGAAACGAGGCATTCTATCTTAGTCCTCACGGGTGACAACGCATCTGAATTTTGATTCTTGATCAAGGATAGATGTAGATGTCTATGGGCCACAGCAACCACTTACCATCAGGTGGACTGTGTGCTCGTTTGTCATCCCATACTATAAAAAAAAATGTGTTCTTGAATAACTATAGTAATGTATCTGTAAACATCTAAGTTTACGCGGGTGAACTCGGGGGTATACCTTAGTTAATAATCAAAATAAAATACCTAGTCAAAGCACATTTTAGTAGGTACCACTATATTGTTAAGAGAATTTCAGAGTAAAATTCTAAAAATACTGCTTAATTTCTACAAAATTGTGCATTTTGGTTTGTCCTTATCCCTATGAAGCAATTCTCTTCTACTCCAATATGTCGTCACCTTTATTATTTTACCACGAGAATGGGAACAATATTTGAGACATAATTTACAATATACTGTCACATAACTTGCAGTATAGGATGACTTACTGTAAATATCTATGAGTGCACGGCTACGTAGCGTGGTAGAGCCATGCTGCAGTTATATTAGTAGTATAGTTGTAGCACGAAAGGATCGGCTCGACTGGGAAAGGACCACGCTCTCACAGAATACCAGCGTAAAATAGTAGCTTAATGCTGCTGTGTTTCGTATGGCGAGTATAGAGGAACCGGAGACCCTTTTTACTGGAAACGAGGCATTCCATCTTAGTCCTAACGGGTGACAACGCATCTGCATTTTGATTTGTAATCGAGGATAGATGTAGACGTCTATGAGCCACAGCAACCATTTACCATCAGGTGGACTGTGGGCTCGTTCGTCACCCAACCCTATAAAAAATAATATAAATGATTTTGTGAAACAATGGCTATTTTAGCTGACGTAAAAAAAGGAGGTTCTGAATTCAACTTTAAGGACTAAGATGGAATGCCTCGTTTATAATAAAAAAGAGTCTCCAGTTCTCCTCACTCACCATAGAAAATACAGCATCACTAAGCTGCTTATTATGCCGGTATTCTGTGAGAGCGTATTCCTTCCCCTGTCGAGCCGACCCATTTGTGCTACATCTCTATATAGGTATAGCATGGCTTTACCATGTGGCTTTTGTTTAGTTTCTGAGCTTGAGCTTCCACTGCTATTATTTTTGCTAGTAAGTTATTATTCACAACTTAAAATTGTAAAGAGATAGGGCGCAGGCCAATGGCTTTATATGCTTTCCGAGGCAACGTTGTGAAAAACCGCCAAATTCCTGACTCCGGGCTGCTAAAGAGAATTTCTTGACAGAAAAAAAATTATGCATTAGATTTATATTTGGGTTTCGCAAATATGATCATATCTCCGAATTTCGCAAACAGCTCCAATGGCTCCCGATCCGCCTTCGCAGGAATACTCACATTCTCTCCGCGTTGTATAGTGTGCTGTTTAATTTTTCTACTCCTCTTTATTTAAAAAATCTTTTCCAGTATCTTTCTCTTACCCATAATCGGTTCCTTCGTTCTTCCGTCAATCTTTCTCTCTCTACACCTTTGCACTCTTCTTCCTTTTTCAAGAAATCCTTCACCGTAACCGCTGTGCGATTGTGGAACTTCTTACCTCTCCATATTCGTCGTGATAAATCTTATCACTCTTTCAAAAGTCTTGTTAAATCGTATTATTTAGAACGCTATTAGATAAATTACTTTACCTTTCTCGTACTCTATTTATTTAATCTATTATATGATATTTTATATATAACTTTCACTTATTTTATTTGTATGTATTTTTTATTATTATTATTTTGTATGCCCCCTCTATTTTAACTTTTTTTGCATCACTCCTCTACGCAAAGGTTGTCTGGAAGAAATCACTTTCAGAGTGATAAGACCGCCTATTGTACATACTTTAATTAGTTTTAACTCACCTTGATGTTTTTATATTGTGGGGTGCAAAAAAGAGTAAATAAATAAATAATCAATTACTGATTCTAACCCAACCTGAGATTCGAACTAGGAATCTCACGATCAGCAATACGATTTACGACAACTTGATGAACGAGGCAGTCAAACAGCCTCTCTTATAAATAACCAAGCGAAATTATGAATTTTTAATGTATATGTGAAATTAATGTAAATGTGAAAAAAATACCATACAAACACATACAAAATTAAACTGCAAAATATTATGCTTCTGAAATGAAACCGATACTGTTTTACAAAGTTCCAACAATAATTCTCGTATGTTGATAATGAAAATTTAAAATTAAAATTTTAATAAGGGACACAGAAATTTTATTTTAAACCATTCATTCCATTATAAAGTCCTCTGCTGAACATAAGCCTCTCCCTTTAATTACCTCACAGGGGAGATTCAGCCATAGTTGCCACACTTGGCAGGCGGGATATCAACCGCTTTTTTTTTGTAATTTTGAGTTGTTATCAGAGGAATATGCTGCCAGTCTCCTGGTTTATTTCCCTCTGTCGCCTCTTACAATAATCAAGGGACGTTATGAGGTAGTGGATATTTCTACACTGTTAGTGCATTATAAACGAACATGTGGCTCACCTGACGGATAACCTCGCACGCAAACGAACAACTACAACTCCAGGTGAATTGCAGGTACGTTCACTAATGTCATAATATCCGCGTTTTTAAGGACGTAGATTAATATCCGCATTTTTAAGGACTAGGATTAAGATATTTATACGCAGGCTTACACATTACAATTATAAAATACATGACTGTTATTTAAAATGCTGCTATTTTACACCAATATTCTATAAGAATGAAGTTCTTCCCTGGTGTAGATAACCCGTTCAAGCTAAGATCAATATAGCTGCAGCATGGCACTACTACGTATAAAGTTGATTTGTCATAGAATGTTGTGGACGTCCCACTGCTAGGCGCAGCCCTTCCCTCATTTCTGAGAGAGTTTTAGGGCAAGGAAGTGTCCGCCCCGCTGCCCAAATGCGTGTTGGCGAACTTCACATATCTTTGAAATATTTTTTTTCTTATTCCTCGGACATGCAGGTTTTCTCACGATGTTTCTGAGTAAATGAAATTAATATTTATTTTATGGTCATATTTGTATCTACTTATTTATAATTTGTTAAATTAATAAATAAGGAAGTATAATTAGAGTGGCTATTGGAAACACTTTTAAAGAAATACTTTGATTTGACGCTTGAAAAGCCAAAGAAAACAATTAAACCACCGAAAAGGTAATCTAAACTATTTCTACGGTTTTTATCGCGTTTAACTAACTTATTTTTAATTTCCAACGTTTCGGGTCCTTTACAGCCCCCATGGTCACGGGAGAACTGCTATGTTTAACGTCCCAATGTCATATTTAGCCCAGCTACCTCCAGTTTTTTAATATTAATTTGGGTCCCATCTACGCAGACGCTATACGCTTACGGTATGCTGAAGTCTTACAGTGATATGCTTGAGTTTGCACTTAATTTTGTTAATTATGTGATTTCAAGCAGATGGTAGCACCCACCCAACTTTTTTATTTAAACAAACTTCAATAGCTTCGTATATCATCTCTGGTAGAAATCGGTGTTCTCTTGCGAGGATTTGTAGTTCTTCAAATCTGATGTAATGGTGGGGACGATTTTGAACATGTTCACAGAGTGCAGACTTCCCAGAGCGTAGGTGCTTCACGTCAGCTATATGTTCTTTTACGCAGATTTTTATTGACCTTTTTGTTTGTCCTATGTAAAAGAGACCACATTCGTAATCTAGCTTGTACTTCTTGTAGTCTTACATCTTGTAGAGAAATATTTCACTTTATAGATGGTAAAAATTGGCTCATTTTCTTCGGCTGCTTGTAGTATATTTTAATGAAAGCTTGCCTCAAGATGCAGGCAACCTTGTCTGTGACTCCACTGACATATGGTAGTACAACAGGCACACGCTCTACTGTGGCTGGCTTCTCTCGGTCACTGTGACGTAGGCGCGGGACCTGAAGCTTGTTGTATTGCAATACTTGCCAAACGCGCTGGAGCTCGGCAGCCAGATGTTTTCTGCACAGATCCTTTGTGCTCTTTGAAAGAAAGATTTACCCACGGTAGCTAACTGTGATGAATTATGGTTAGATTCACCCCTTAAATATCGGTTTGTATAGATCTTTTTCCTATCCGTAGTGTGACAAATAGTGTTATCAGGATTTCGGATGTCGAAAACATCTAGGAAAGCTAAAGAATTTATTTGAATTCACTCCACTGTGAATTATTGTGGTTTAGAGTACGTACGACGTATAAATAGTTTATTCAATGTGTATTGTTAAAAAATAAAAAATCATTAAGTCAATCAAAATTCTAAATACAGAACCATTGTCGCTCCTGAGGACCAAGATGTCTAGATGCCAGTAAAATGTTTCTTTACACTAAACGTACGATACAGCAGTAACATGCTGTTATTTTACGCTAATATTCTATGGAAGCGTGGCCTATCCGGGAAATAGCTGCAGTATGGCTTACGTAAAATGAGGTTCGGGACATTTTTTGTGTCTCAGTCTGTATAAAATGTATAAAAGCGTTTATTGAAAGTTTTAGTGTTGGCATCTACACCAAAACGTTCAATAAACGCTTCCTTTTGACAACAATACAAACGATTGAGAGGGATATAAGGGTTGAACTTACGACTTGTTCTGTAACTTAAATTCTTTGCAAATTCTGAAAAAGTTTGAGATTTCTCTAGAGAGCCGCTTTTCAATGTGTATTCTTGATCGAACTTGTTTACTCAAAATATTTTTACAACGAAATACATTTATGTGTTACTAAAACGCTAAGGTTATTTTTTATTATCTGATATAAGCTGACTCAACTATGATGTTACGTTATAAAGAAATAATGATATCGACGAGGCTTTGAATGAAACTTAAGTATCTTACGTCACGATTGTACCACAGAATAAATAATAGTACTATGTAATTATACTGAGTTGCGACACTGAAACGTAATACTCTTTTCCACTAAGTCATTATATTCTAGACGGATAAAACTAGTGATTGCAAGAAAATATTAAAATACTGATTAGAAAATAAAATATTACCGATCTTTTTCTTTATTGTAACTAAATTGTTAAAAAAAGTACATTGTTCAATATTTTACAATTAATATGATTTGCCGCCGTTTTTGTTAACATTTAGTTAGTTTTAATTTGTGAGAATAAAACTAAGGTGATATTATTTATGGTAGCGAATTCATGTCTTGGCCACACTGATATGATGCCACCGCAGCATTGTTGTTTATTAAACACTCGCAACGAGACGCCTGTGTAAATCACTACCTTTTTGGTTGTTGAATGTTTTCCTATTTTTAATACGTTTAATAGAGTAAATCGTATTCTTCTGACCCTTCTGTCTTAAAAATTGATTGCATAGAACTGAACTAAACATGCCGAAGGGAATGGTTTTGAAAGGAAAATCAACGGATTTAGAGCGACAGTCAAGGGTGAGATTATTTCAAAGCGAATTTCAAAATCGTTGCCCCTTTTGCCACTGAAAAGTGAGCGTGAGTGTCTTGCTAAAGCACCAGGTATCAGCGTTGGTTCTGTGACAAAAATAACTAAAAAGTCTATCCTCGCCCTCAGCGCCAAAAAAGAAAGGAGATCTTTCGTAATAACTATTGTGAACGAATTTGATGCTGACGCAATACGATATCACATATATGACCACTATTTGAGAAATGAATTCCTTAAAATTAGTAAAAATTAGAACAATTGTAGAGTCATGCCTAGTATGTGTCCTAGTCTGTTTGTCACAGGTCTGTAGGTTTCTTTTTATTTTATAGAAGAGGGGGCAAACGAGCATGCGGCTCACCTGATGTTAAGTGACCGCCGCCGCCCATGATCAACCGCAACACCAGGGGAATCGCAGGTGCGTTGCCGGCCTTTTAGAAAGGAGTAAGCTCTTTTCTTGAAGGTCCCCAGGTCGTATCGATCCGGAAAAATTGCTGGTGGTAAACTCTCAGGCTCGGTAGCACTCCTGCTTATAGCATGATGCTATTTTACAGGAGCGACCAAACCATGGCTGAGATTTGCCTCTTTTATCTGATATCCGTCCGGGTCAGAGGTCAGCAGAAGATCCAACAGGGAAGGTGCATGATCCTCCACATCTGGAATCCACGTAAGCGAAGTAACCAGTTGTGTCAGACCATATGCCAAGGCAAAATCATGAACATATCTCCCCGCATGATCAGTTAAACGTGAACCAAGCCGGAGATGTAAAGTCGCCGGGGATTACGGTCTCTACGGACGGGATCCACAGATTGCTGTAGCAAAGAATCTGTAGCCATTTGGACATGGTCAAAGAGTCGGTCTGTTTCGGCATTACCGCTATGGGACCTATAGAGGCACATGTAGACGCGCGGATGCTCGTTGCTGTCTACGCGTAGCCAAAGGATGGACAGGTCCGAACCTTCAAGTCTGCTGAGGCGTCGAGAACAGATGTCCTCTCTGATGTGAACGCAAACTCCAGCCCGAGGCACAAAGGAGTGTTCCAGTTTGTACCCCGGGCAGGAGAGATACGAGACATCAGCCGGAGTGCACACCTGCGTCTTGGTCAGAAAGAGCAGAGCCGGCCTCGCTGTCTCGAGATGGTAGTGGACGGCGTTAAGGTGAGAGTGAAGTCCCCTGATATTGCAGAAATTCACGGACAGCGTGGCAGGGGTCGCCTTGGTTTTGTTGCTCCATTTTCCCCGAGCAGTTGTAGTCTTGAGCGGAATTTTGCCCCCGCCCCCCCCCCCCCCACCAGAATACGCGGGGCAGCCTGAGCACCCACGCTCAGAATTGGAGAAACATGGTTGGGGATGCTCAGCGAGGGATTCTCCAGGGGTGCTGGTTCTCTTCTGGGGTATATCTTCATTTAAATCCGCTACTATGTTAAGGGGGGTTGGGGGATTAAGGCATCCAACAACCTACGCTCACCAGGTGAAATGCGGAAGCAGAACTTCCACTTCACGCCGGTATTCTGTGAGGTCGTGGTAGTACCCCGGTTTGAGCCGGCCCATACGTGCAACAGCAAAGCTGCCGCGTGGCTCTACCACTGCTAGGTTTCAGGTTTGAATTCTCGGAGACTAGTTGACGTAGATTTTTAATATTCGGCATAGGTATATTATGCTACAGCAACATTTTAGTAAGGTTATTTGTAATGCGTTAATGTCATGCATCTAGCAACATCTACCACTTTTTTATATCGCTGATGTCTTCCGAAATATCATTATTATGAAGAGTAAAATTATCTTGGAATCATAATGTTGTGAGGAAATAAAGAGCGCAGTTTTATAAGCGTAAATGGTTTTTATTTTAAGAACACCTTGTGCACACCATGACAATTTATAATGAAGAGAGTGACAAAGTTATCAACACCAAAAATTGAATTAATGTGAAATTACATTGCCATATTCTCAACACAGAATTACGTTATATATATACATTTTACCATATTTAGTAAAATATGGTAAATTTACAGCCTATATACGTCCCACTGCTGGGCACAGGCCTCCTCTCATTTCTGAGATAGTCTTAGGACAGGGAAAATGTTCGCCGCGCTACCCCAATGCGTGTTGGCGAACTTCACATGTCTTGATATTTTTTTTCCTATTTCTCAGACATGCAAATTTCCTTACGAGGTTTTTTCACCAACGTTCACGTGGTGAATCAGGAATTAAAAATTCATTCAACAAATTCATTGGTGCTGGCGGGGATCGAACTTAAACGTGGGTACGTACAGGTAACATATACGTGGGTATACTGTGAAATTTACGGCGAGCGCTTAGCCCCTGAGCTACCACCGCTCTTTTTATGTTTTTTTTATATACTCTTGTTATTTATTCAAAATTAATGTTAAAATTTCGTTTTGACAAAATAATGTTGAATTTCATGGAATTCTATTAATATATTGCATAGTGTTAGTTTGCGATATTTAATTTTTATCATTGGCCCTAATAAATATTGATTAGCGCCATAAAATAAATGCTCATAATTTTTATGCTCGAGTAAACTTCAATATTTCATTTAAGATAAATATGATAACTACACTCATTTATAAACGGAGGAAGAAACATATTCGCCTTACAGTGGCATTAGTGTTTTTTTTATTGAACAGGATGACAAACGAGCACACAGTCCACCTGGTGGTAAGTGGTCGCTGTGGCCCATAGACACCTACATGTATCTTTGGTTACGAACCAATATGCAGATGTGTTGTCACCCGTGAGCACTAAGATGGAATGCCTCGTTTCCAGTAAAAAGGGTCTCCGGTTCTCCACACTCACCATACAATACACAGCAGCATTAAGCCACTACTTTACGCTGGTGTTCTGTGAGAGCGTGGTCCTTCCCCGGTCGAGCCGACCCATTCGTGCTACAACTATACTACTAATATAACTGCAGCATAGCTCTACCACGTAAAAAAACTAACTAGCAATAGTATTAATACCCAGTATTTATAGTAATAATGTCCTCCAGACCGAATTTCGGTCACGGCGGCCAGCCTCAACGGAGTCTAGCCATCGGCGCAGGACAGGATTATAGTGCCCAAGTGTATGCGCAAGCGCAAGTGCACTGTCTATTCCCTCACTCTCGTAATCCGATGGGACGGTAAACCGACACGACCGAGAGAGGGATAAGGCGCAGGACCAACGACTTTACGTAATTTCCGCGGCACGGGGGTGAGACACCGCCAATTTCCTGACTCCGGGCAGCTACTGAGAATTTCTTGACAGAAAAACTCAATAATTGATTTTTTTGGCCCGACTCGGGATTCGAACCCAGGACCTCATGATCAGCAGTCGGACTACTACTACCACTAAACCAACGAGGAAGTCAAGCCAAACAACCCGGTATTTAAGAGTATTATTACCCTTCATGCAACTCCTGAATGCGCGTTTACTAAGGAGGCAACAAAAAAAATAATATTAACATCTTTTATATTTCGTAAGGTGACGGAAATTCTCGGGATTTCTCTTTAGATAGTAACCGACATAGTCCATCGAATTGTTAAGCTGAAGTAGCATTGGGTCAACCATATAGCTAGAAGAACCGACAACTGACGAGGAAGAAAGATTCTCGAGTGGTACCCTCGTACCAGTAAGTGAAGTTTTTAGCAGCCCCTACCAGATGGAGTGATGATCTGGTAAGATATGCAGGAAGTCGATAGATGCAAGTGGCATAGGATCGTTCCTCGTTGTATTCTTTGAGGGAGGCCTATGATAAGTTGTGGGCTTGTGAAGGGCTGAAATGATGAATAATGATGACAATTTTTATAATAAACCTAAAAAGTAATAACTTTGTCCTTGCCAGGCGTTAAAGCCAAAATATGAAACGTGACATTATTTCCAAAGAATAGAGAGATAAAAAAAAACTCAAGCAGAATGTTATCGTAAACGTAAGGTGAAAGATGATCAATGAGGGATTTAGGGCTTACTTTACGATTTGCTTTGCGTCCTGACTTCGTTACATATTCGGAGATTCTGCAAAATTTCCCCTGAGTGCGCGGCTCTTTCAGCACTTTTGAAACGTAAATCAATTTAGTTAATCCAGAACTTTTAGAGGTTAGAACGTTTTAATACCGCAGGCAGGTATAATAAAATTATGTTGTTCAATGTTTAAACGATTACTCACCGGACACTACTGCTCATATCCTGCTTTGCTTCCCTCTGTAGCCTATTATAACACACACTGGACGGTATGAAGCAGTGAATATTCTTAAATCGCCTCTGTATGGTAATGCTATTTTCGGCATGCAGTTTAAAAGTTCGAGTTAGAGACGTATATTTACGCCTTTGACTCGAGCTTTTCACAATGTCAAACTTGTGCATAGTAAAATTTACGTATTAAGTTGCCACTTTAGTAAATAAGTAAAGATAATTTTGTAAATTGTATGTAGTTTTTTTAATGATGATAGCTTTTTAATAGCTGAGTTTTTGTACGATTAATTCGATCTCTATCCATACTAATATCAAAGTGATTGATTTTTGGCGCATTTACCCATGGAAGCAGTGCAACATTTTTTTTATTTATGTTAGAGGTTCCATAATGTATTACCATATTTCTATCTTTTAAAGAAAAGCCTATTGATAGACAAACATAGACCAATTCAATTTCGACCTGTGCTTAAATTCATAGCGGAGTCACCCGAGAGAGACAGACGCGAGATTTCCCAGTAGATGTAAAATGTTATATATATCTTCAATATTTATGAACCTTTCTGTTTGTCTAGTTTTATAAAAGAAGTTGAATAATCTAATACCATACGATAGTCGAATCGTTTCCTATGAGTATATATTGGTACTGGTCCATTAGATGCGGCAGATGCTGTGATACTTAAACTCTGTACGCAAAATAACGAAATCTAGATATTAAAATCAAGATTTTACTAATAAGAAATTTGCTTTAAAAGTATTTATAATGTAGTAATGTAATAGACATTGTTATAGATTAAATACTTTTGAAATTTACCGCTACCATTTACTATTATGCAAAATAAGATTAGGTTTTACGGTATTATTCTGTTGTTTTATACTGATATTTCGAAGTCACGCTGGCACTTGAAGTTATGTGCTAGGTACGTGACGCGAAATTTCAGTTTGTCAAACCTATTTTTGTCTTAGGTTTTTAATATTTTAGATAGATTTATTCATTTAATACGGAGAACTGCGTACATTTTAAGTTCTCAGAAACCATGCTAAGCTTATTTTAAGAATACGCACTCACGTATACACTAACGTATGCATCTAAAATATTTTTCCACCGATATGGTTTAGGGTGCATATGTGTGCAACAAGTACTAAATTTTACAAGTTTTTAAAGAAAGAAAGAAGAAAAATGTGTGTATAAGTGCATAGTATGATGTTTAGGATAGTTTTGGCATCAGTTTGAATGAATTCAGCGCTCGGTGAACAGTATCAGCAACATCTTAGTCCACCCGTAGCGACCATAGACGCCGAAAAGTGCCCTAATCTTTGAGAATCAAAAATTTTTAAATTAAAGGCGATTAAATCCGTAAAATTAGTTTTATTCCTCAGGATCAGCAAATCAGAGCTATCTAAAGCCGCAAAATCATGAAGCCAAAGCACATCATAATATTATGCCGGCTCTACATGAATCAACCATCACTCTAACGAAACATTCAACACTTGATATGTAGAGGGCTATAGGGGCCGAGTTCATCCGGCAATCACCGGCAGTGGTCATCACATCAAAGTAAAATAATTCGCACGAACCAACTGTCGTTACATCGGATAGCCTTATTTCGATGATATGTTCTCGTATTATGACTTTGGAGAGAGGTAAAGCCCTAGTGTGGGATGCTACTTGCGGTGACACTTTGGCGGCCTCTTATATCAAGGGTATTTCTTTTAGAGCTGGGGCGGCATCGGAGTCAGCTTAATTTAGTAATTGGCGCATTTGCGCCAATTACTAAATTCACCTCATATTTAAGACTCACACGTATGAGTCTTTGAGAAATTATTACATATTTTTGCCATTTGCTCTAGAGACTATAAGTCCGTGGGGTCCACGTGCAGTTAAGTTCCTAAAGGAACTGTATCCAGGACTGGTCGTCACTGCTGGTTATAAGAGGGTTGGTTATTTTCTCGCTCAAATGCTAAGTATACGTAATCAGCGAGGAAATGCAGCCAGCGTTCTTGGCACAATACCAGGTCTTTATGACAATTTAAATTTTTAGTTTTAGATTTTCTATATTGTATTTTTTATGTTGTGTGTTATGAATATTAATTGTAAATATTTTTAAATACAATATATGTATCAAAAAATTAATATTTTTTAAATATGTAGCATAAAAGTATGCACCATATTCATTTTCTGCTTTTATAATTTTTCTTTTTGGAACGGGAGTACGAACGTTTATAGTTCGACGGCTGGACTTGTAAAGTTTAGTACTGCATTGATCTCACATAAAATCTGCATAAATTATTTATTTCACTCTCAACAATTATTAACGTTGATTGCTAAATTCTCGCTCGTAATTGTGTTTGGCTTTTGTATTATTTGCAATGTAAATGAGAGCGACTAATTTGTAAAATGTGTTTGCATATTTGGTGATTTATTCGTTAACGAATGTAATTGATTTAGTTTGTGTGCGTGTTAATTTGATAATAAATGATGAAGTTTATTATCAAATTAACCTTTGAATTAGTATGAACTGGTAAACACAAACCAAAACATAAACACTCGCGCCTGTCACCCAGAGGGGTAGGCAGAGACTACAGATTTCCATTTGGCATAATCCTGATACACTTCTCTCGCCTCCTCCACATTCATATACCTATGCATACATGCTCGTTGGTAAAGGGTACTCCTAATTTGGCCCATTTTTAATATATTATCGCCAACTTGGTCGATAAACTTTCGCCTAGGACTTCCCTTTCCAACTCTTCCATTCACTGAACTGGTAACTAATTTTAATAACTGCGTCTTTGGAAATATGAAAAAAGTTAGATATCATATACAAAGTAGTTAAATTGTTGAATATGATTTTTTTAAAATTGAGAGGGCTTTCTCCAATTGCCACGTTTGGCAAACAGGTGTAAATAAAGAATGGTAAGGAAATATTTCTCCTTAGTTCTCACGGGTGCATTTTGATTCTTAATCGAGGATAGACAATAGGCCATAGCATCCATCTTACCAACAGATGGTCAGTGTGTTTGTTTGTCAATTTATGAATAAAATATAAATTTATAATACTTATTAGAAATAATACGTTAAGGGGAATGCCCACTCTTCATAGACACTTCGGCCATGAGTGCCCACATATAAAAGCATATATATATGATAATATGCAATTAAAACAATGAAATGGTAAAGAAATTGCTTTAAAAAAAGTCGGGGTTTTGAAAATATTTGAAGTTTTTATTTTCACAAATGCAGTTTTTTTAACAACTATTTTTATCGATTTTATCGCGTTTTATTTCTTTGATTTTTAATTCCAGACGTTTCGGGTTCTTTCCAGCACCCATGGTTACGGCAGACTGAGGTGACCGACGTCCCAATGTCAGTGTTAACCCGGAGTACCTTCAGATTTTTAATTTTTATTTATGGTCCGATCTACAGAATGAACTTACTGTGTCTTGAAGTGTTGCAGTCGTATGCTTGGGTTTAATTTTAATTTCATTAATTACAGGGTCCTAAGCAGGTGGTAGTACCAAGCCTCCTTCTCTATTGAAAAAAGAATTTATATAGTAGATATTATATAGAATTTTTATAATAAAATACACTTTACGACTAATAGTGATGACTTGCAATTCTAGCCCTAAGTAAAGATCAGCTAGGGCTTAACTTTATTCCTTCCATAATGCTGCTCCTCTGGTTATTACAGAGTTCTATCCGGTAGCAACCATTAAATCTTATATGCTCACCATAATAGTAGCGAGCTTGCTTTAATTGGTATGTGACACAAGCAATTAATATTAAGTCGCTGTAAGTTAAAACAGGAAATTCCCTAACATTTTAAAGTCTTCATTTATATTTCTAAATATTATAAATTCGAAATATTTTAAATTCAGTTTTAAAAATGCCATTCACCACCTCTACTACCCATATCGACACATAGTCACGGCTCTGGATTTATTAGCATATCTTGTCATTAACTGAGATTCACCATCTGCTGGAGACATTGCTGCGACCCTTAGACATCCACATCTATCCTCGATTACAAATCAAAATGCAGATGCGTTGTCACTCCTGAGGACTAAGATCATTTTCCCGTTTCCAGTAAAAAGGGTCTCCGGTTCTCTACACTCACCATACAAAACACAGCAGCATTAAGCTACTATTTCACGCTGGTATTCTGTGAGAGGGTGGTCCTTCCCCGGTCGAGCCGACCCATTCATGCTACAACTATACTTCTAATGTAACTGCAGCATGGCTCTACCAAGTACAACACACATACATGGTAATTGTCACTATGTATGTTTGTTATCGCAAAATGTAGTTAATCACAAAAGAGACATAGTCGTAATGCTGATGGAACTGTTACAACCAGGTAAAAAACATTGTGCTTTTAAATAATTAGTTAGCAGTACACTGTGTGATGTATGATCTAAGCTTTGTTGTTCTGGGTGCAATACATTACTCACTTCAGATTTCAACGAGGACGGACTAGATGATTCAGATGGTTCCCGTTCTGCAGTCGAACATGATGCTGTTCTATCAGTTCATTGCCAGCAATTATGATATACACGGCATGACAACTGAAATAATGTAAAATACAAAAAATGAAGTCAAAGTGAAAAAATAAAAATAAAATAGATTTGTTTATTTCAAACTCAAATATAAATAAAATATTTATCAAGTTAAATGTTACTGCACAATGGCGGATTTAATGCCCTATATTATTTAATAATTAAGGCCTGACAGACTACCAGTAGTCCAAAAACAATGAAAAATCAACTGTCTCCTTTCTTGGTAGTTGATAAAACTGGTCAATCTCATAAATAAGCTAGTATGTTTGTCAGATATAGCTAGGGCAGATGTGAAAAAATAAAACAAGTTCTTGAGTTGATATACAATTAGTGTAAAAACATGTATAATTATCAGATATATGGATCACATTTAATAAATTGAAAAATGTTAAACACTTACCTCACGTAGCGCAAATAATTCCTCACGTGGAAAATCGAACCCAAACAATGTGTGTGATCTTATTCTCATAAGTGTCAGTGCCACAGCTGATGTATACATGTTCAAGACGAACCATTAGTGCATTTTGCGAGTGCCACACTACACGTTCACTGTACTCGAAACTTGTACTTAATAAAGAAGCTACAATTATTATATTGATATTATTCAAGTAAACTCAGTTATAAAGCATTTCTTAGAGGAAGACATGCCACATCGTGATATGTACCAACTATTTACCTGCTGTGTTCGAACCAATTGTTGAGAGATCAACAATTGCATTTTCCAACAAAATAAAATATGTAACACGATAACACGCAATTGAATTCTTGTGACATAACAGTGACAGCTGCCATGATATCGATTTTTATTCGATTAATAATATCATAAAAAGAATAATCTTTGACGCGTTTTAAGTTCTGCACGCTTTTTAAAATATAATTTCCTTTATTTATTGAAACTCTATTTCAAATGTATTTTTAAGAACAGTTAGCTTGTGCTGTATTGTTTTGTTATGCTTTAGAGAATTCGTGGTAAATCAGCTAGAAATTAACTTCTTGAATTATCATAACATGATTCCATTTTAAATGTTATGTTAAAAACAGATAAGAATAACAGTTAACTTGTGCAGTAGCGTTTTGTTATACTCTAAAGAATTCTTGGTAAATCAGCTAGTAATTCGCTTGTTTAATTATCATAACTATAAATGTGAAGGTTGTCAATGAATTCAACCGAGCCTATAACAACGGTTGTTTTAGTTTTTAACGGTTGACTGCCGCTTTTGATGACTTGAAATGGATAAAAACCTATTTTGCGCAATAAGTTTTTTCTCTTTGGTAATGAATAAATCACAGAAACCCCCATAATGTATAATAGTCCTTTTTTTTAGATACAAGTAGCACATTTTAAAGAACCGCAAAAACAACTTTGTTATTTATACAAACACTATGAAAAACAAAATAATTTGTTTCTCTTTTTGAACTCTTCATGGGCCTGCGAGTCCGACTCGCACTGAACCACTTTTTTTCAACATTTAGTTTTATTCTAATAAATAGTTTTTTCGTTTAAGCGGAGCTCTTTTACTTTAGATTTATTACCTCTTTATCTATAATAATCAATCTGAGTAAGTAAAGTGTGTAAATACGATTCTTAAATTGTAAAAATAATAATTAAATTTGAACATCTTAGGTAGGTATTTAGTTTTATTTATTTAGAAAATATTAATCTCACAATCATTTATTGTAATAATATATAAATAATTTATCACACAGCTAACGCCCTCATTAGCAATGTAATGGTGAAAGAATTTGCAAAATCGGTCTAGTAATTTTTGAGATTAGCCAAAAAACGTATTCATTGAAAGTAGCGTCCTCTATAATAAAATTAACCCTATATTAGATATCTAAAATTATACATAACAATCTAGTGGTGAAAGCATTCCCTAAGTTGGTCAAGTAATTTACGAGTTTAGCGAATAAAATATTCTTTGATAGTAGCGCCTTCAATAATAAAATGCATCCTACGTTTTAAGCACCATAGCAAAAAACGATTCAACATAGCCTAACCCGCACACACAGTAAAAACATAACCATCCTTTTTCGTCTGTAATAAACAATTGGTTAATAACGGTTGCGTATCAACTGCTTTGGATAAATATCCATTGTCAACGGTTATTTTAAACCTATATCATAACATCGTAATAATTATCGAAAAATTATATAAGCATTGTAATAATGACACCATAAGTAATCGATCGAAAAGGGGAATCGATTTTTTTAATGATTTTTGTGATTGGCAACATTTTTTATTTTATTCACAGACTAATGAATTACGTATTTACCTAATTTTATTTTTATCTTTTCGGTACTTTTAATTTGTGCAAAAATATTCCCATTGTTTGAGGATAAATGAATACCGCGATTAATAACCATAAATAAAGATATATTTTTTAACAAATGCACATTGTTGGGCGTTCCATGGCCTAATATGGGCAATGCCCTTTAAAATTAAATCGAAGGATCTACCAAAAAAATAGCAGAGAACAGAAATTTGAAGTAAATCAAATTAAAAAACATTTTTCCGCTTTTCCGTTAAGGACGCCGTTACTTATTCATTAAGCACGCCGTTACTAATTTATTAAGGACGCCGTTATATAGTCTCGTAGCGAATTTACATTTTTGGAGTTTTTTCCTTTTTTTGTATAAATAAATAATTATTTGAAACTAAATGCACAAGCGGACGGACAGTAAACTTTTGTGTTTATATAAGAGAGGGCAAACGACCATGCGGCTCATCTGACGGTAAGTTACTACTGCCGCCCTTAACATTCGCAACACCGGAGGAATTGCAGGTGCGTTGTCGGCCTTTTATAATGAAGAAAGCTCTTTTCTTGACGGTCCTGAATGTAACCGGTAATAAACAATTTCAGAAATCATTTATATTAAAGAATAAATATTGAAAGAAGTGATAAAGAAGACAATAATTCAAAACCCGAAAATTATTGGATGTCACTTTTACAAATAAGAGAAATCTAACTACACTATATTGAAATCCATCAAGGCGTTATGGCTACAGTGTGTCGATGAAATAGATACATACATTTGATTATTCATTGAAATTATTTTAGCATTAGCCTATCAACGAAAATTATTTGATTTCAGTATAAAGAACCGTATTCAGTGTCATTTCTGAATGGGATTCTTATCTGTAGCTGACTTTAATGATGACAATGATCGGGACTATTTTAGAATTTTTGGTTAATTACATAGGTGATATATGTTAATGACTGTATATTGGTCCAAATATTTGAACAATTAGTTTCTACTGGGTTAACCTAGGTAAAAAAAAAAACTACATCTACGTTATTAATACATGAAAAATATTTTCTGAAAGTTCGTCATAAGAGTCTGTCTGTTTTAAAAATAAAATAAGTCAAGAAAGTATAGTAACCACAACAATTTCATTGGTGCCGGCGGAAATTAAATTCTCGGTTGCTCACCTAATGTGAAATTTACGGCAAGAGCATGGCTCCTGAGCTGCCACGTAAAGTCATGAATATATGTAATACATATACCTATCATATAATGTATCTCAAAAAACACAGGAAGCCATTATTGGTATTACCTTGGCGCTGTTCTTTCGTTAGATTTTCCGGACTAATCTATCATAAATGTTTACGCGGCAGAGCCACGCTGCAGCCATATCAGGTCTGTAAAACTAGTAAACAGTATACAATAGAATAGAACCATTTTCTTCAATATCGATTAGAAGAATACTTATTGAAAGACATTAACGCCCTTATTCATAAACATTTTCAAACGCTCGATTTGTTGAATAGTGTTTGGTCTCATTCTGATATTTGCGAGACACTTGTTGCTGGAAAGTGACAAAACACTATTTAACTAATTAAGTGTTTATAAATGTTTATGAATAAGGGGGTAAGGCTTTAACACTGATTCGAAAAAAAAAATGCAGCAAGAAATCCAACGTGACTTCCAAATATTCATTTGCAATTTAATATTTTATACAATTAAACATGAAAACATTTAGAAATAACATGGTAGAGATCACCTCTTTATCGGGCGTTATTACTAGTCATACATTCCTTAATAGTAGAAGAACCCTTATTAAAAAAATGTTCTTAAATTTTTTTAAGCTTCTTGATAGATAGGTTCAGCATATTTTCAGGGGTAGAAGCGTATGCGTAGAAGGAATTTTTGACTCTTTAAAGTTGAGTCATTATTATAACTAGCTTGAACTAGTATTTACAGAATGAGTAAGTCGGCTCGACCGGAGAAGGACCACGCTCTTATAGTATACCATTGTGAAAGAGCAGCTTACTTCTACTGTATTTTGTGTGGTAAGTGTAGAAAACAGGGAACTCTTTTACTGGTAAGGAGACATTCCAACTTTATCCTCGGTATTGACTACAAGTTTGCATTTCAGTTGTTAACCAAATGTAGATTTAGGTGTCTATAGGTCACAGCATCCATTTATTACCAGGTGAACTGTGTGCGCATTGAGTCAGTCATTCTGCGGTTGGGCTCTGTAGAGTCCTTATGTGTCGGTTGAGTTCAGTACTGTCACTCCACTCTCTTAGTTCATGTGCACGATTTATATTTTAGTGACGTCACCTCGCTTGCTCTGTATTTGATCACCGTATTGGTGTTCACATATTGGTGCGCAAAGCACGCTATCCCAGGTGACAGCGGTATCACAGAGAAGCCTTTTGGAAGCATTGTGGTGCAAAGAGTGTTTTGTACGTAACTCTCTTTCCTGGCTTCCCGGTTTTCAGAAAACCGTAGTTAGAGTGAAACACACTCGCTACCTTATAGGCAGCCATCTATTTAAATTTTTGTGTTGTTTGTTGTATTAGGTAACAGCTAATTACAGCTAGCGAATAAACCTACTAGATGTATAGGCGTTTATTTCAGGCACACACCTCCCCCGCCGAAAGGTGAGGGACCTTGGTACATAGCTGTGTTAATATGTAATATAATGTATTAATATAGGACAATATGATGTCGTTTTCATACGACGAACTCGCCGACTTTCTGCGTCGAGCCTTCCTTGAAATTTGGTCTGCGTTCTTAAAACAGCGCAATGATAAGCCAATATTTCGTCGATGGTTGCTCATCCGATCCAGTGACGACTAAGGCCGGTGTTCTTCAATGGTCTGTTCTCTCCGCAACTCCTTTCCTACTGCATATTACTTTGCTTATGCTCGATATCTATCGGTACGCAGATGATAGCACAGTTGTGGAGAGATACCAACCAAGTCCTCGGGCCAGTCGCAATCAAATTCAGTCCGAAAGGGAAGCTATGGTAGAGCGTGTGAATATCACACTACAGGCAGTCTCCGAATGGGGCGATGCCAATCCTGTAAAATTCAACGCCTCCAAAACAAAAGCGTATCTCTTCACTGCAAAAAGGAGCCAGCTTACTTTGGATCCTTCTTTCCGAAATGTATCACTGGAATACACCGACCACCTCCATTTGCTTGGGTTGTGATATCCTCAAATCTGAACTTCGGGTGTTTCATTGAGTCCAAGACCAAATCAGCTGCAAGCTGTGGCGATACTTCACGCCGGGACTGATGCTTACATTATATAAAGCCCAAGTCCGGTCATACATGGAGTATTGCTGCCATATATGGGCTGATGCTCCAAAATGCCACCTAGCAGATTTGGACTCAATGAAAAGGCGTGCTAAGAGGCTTATAAATGACTCAAATTTGGTGAAAACCAATCATACCAGTAGTCAGCCTTTCGGTCTTCTACAGGATGCATTTCGGAGGGTGTGCGCAGGAATTGCATAATTTAATTCCTCCCTCTCCCATCCACCATCGAACAACCAGACGTTCGGCCAGTCTCCACCCTTTCGTTGTTGACTTACCACGCATTCGAACCAAATGGTTTGCTACGTCGTTCATCATGCGTACAGCAAAGGAGTGGAATAAATTGCCAGCATCTGTCTTTCCATCCGATTACAATGTGGGTGTCTTCAAGGCAAGAGTGAATAGCTTTTTGTTAATTCAGTGCACTTTACCATCTTAAGCTACATCACCACTTACCATCAGATGGGAAGTGCTGGCTTAGAATAATTTAAAAAAAAATTCTTGAGGAAAACGCCTCTCTACTCACTCTGCTCCGGTATTACAGGTTTCATTCGCGACGGTAAATAACGTTGCCTCTCCCGCGCCCTCCGCAATGTTAAACCGCGGCCCTACTCCGGCCTTCTCGGATACCGATTCAGGCTCCGACGTGCATCATCCTCGTCCAAGGCTATAATCGCAAGCGCGCAATTCCAAAAATGGTAACTGAGACTAATTCAATTGACATAGGCAAACATCGTTACGCAAGTAACGATGCAGAAAGACTTAAATCTAACCCTTTTACCTTTAGCTTACGGCCTATCAGGCCGCGAGCCCTGAGACTGATGAGGTTGTAAAAGCCAAAAGGCTAACATCACCAACATCATTGAAACCAGTCTGTGTGTTTACTTGTCACCTTAACCTCCGAAAAAACTTTTGAAGGTTACTTGATTTGATGATTTTTAATGTTTTCGTGTAATGAAATCTATACATTTTATTATTTTAAAAAATAACGTGAGAAGTAAGCGGCGTAGAAAGCAGTATTTCTCGGCCCCTTTACAACTTGTGATTTATAGTTTGTTGTTATTAAAAAAGTTCTTTGTACGTGCCGCGCAATACATTTTTAATATCTTCTTGATTATACTTTCTATTGCCAACTATCATTTTTCTTTATAAACTTATTCAGCAAAAATGCACAGACTTGAAAACTGAACAGAGATTCGAGTCTTTTTTCAACGTAAGGAAGCTAACGAAAATTGAAATAGTTTTACAAAATGTTCTCCATACCACGTTCATCGGAGACAATATGTGTAAATAGCAATGACTCCTTATTTTCACAAACACTCTATGACGGTGCCATAACAAAGAATAAAAACTTAAAAAGTGGTTTAAATATTAAAAAATATAAAGTTATTATGTATTGTGATTACATAGGTAAAAATTTGGGCATGATGTTAAATAACCATTTAAAAGGACAATTGATTAGTAATTATTGTACGCCTGAAGCATCCTTTAGTCATATAATGAATAAAGTTTTAACTAGTAAGTTTTGTCCTAATAGCACATTAATAATTCTTGTTGGGAGAAGAGGCAATGTAAAAAAATCAATTAATAAAATATATTTTTATATTGATTACCTCAATTCTTTAAATGTACATAAAATTATCTTGTTTACATTGCCTTACATACAGGGTTGGCCACAGGAGGATAAAATAAGATATGATTTAAATTTATTAATAAATAATTTATCATGTAACAATAATTTAAATTTGACATTTAATTGTAACAATTATACCAATAGAATTAATTTAATAGATATTAATGTTGCGCGGCTAAGTTGACATGTGGCACTATCGCCATCTAGTGTCGGGTAACGGAGCGAGGGGAGAGCTTTCCAGAAAATGACATCACACTAATCTTTCAACCGACAACGCCATCTGTTGTCGAAAGGAAGAAGCTTCTGGAAGCTGACTCTCGAACTTTCGGCGCTTTGTTGATTGGTGCGCGTATTTACTTGATTGTTCTGGATGATTCGGTACTAATGTGTATTTATAGGCGCTGCAAGGTGCGATCGAGGAAGTATTAAATTTGGCGAGACAAGCGAAGCTTCGGAGCGGATTAAAGTGAATCAGTGTGATTAATTATTAGTGTTTTTAACTTTAATTTGTGTAAAGAAAATTAAAGTGTTAATTTAGGTAATTCTATCGGCAATTTTTATTGTCACGAACCTCAAGCTTTGCAAAGCAAAGAAGATTTGGTGGTGCAACGCCGCAGACGTCGGAGGGCCAGCCGCCAGCTGCAGGCCCGTCAGTAGCTCCTACATCTGCAGCACCTGACTTAGGTGCTTTGATGGTGATGCTGCAGGAGAAGGCTCGCCGACAGGAGGAACAGGTCCGTCGTTTGGTAGAGCAGCTGCGGGGCAGACAAGAAGAACAGGTCCGTCGTTTGGAAGATCAGCTGCGGGGCGGACAAGAGGAAAATGGCCCGTTGGTTGAAAGAGCAGCAGGAGGAACAGGCTCACCGACAGGAGGAACAGGCTCACCAGCAGGCGGAACAGGCACGCCGATTGGAAGAGCAGCTGCGGGGCGGACAGGAAGAACAGGCCCGTCAGTTGGAAGAGCAGATGCTCCTCATGAAGGACCTTCACGCTACCTTCGGGAAGAAGATAAAGGAGGTGAAGGATAGGGTTGTTCGGCATGACAACTGCCTCTCGGAAGCTGAAACAAAAATCGCGAAAGCTGAAAACCGAATCGAGAAAGCTGAAACTCGAATCGACCAAGTAAACAATCGGGTTGACAACGTAATGGCTGACATGAAGAAATCACTGGACGAACTCAAACTTGGAGATGGAGCTACAGCTCCCGTAGTAGCTACAACACCCTCGCTACGTGGGTTCTAGGTGCCACCGTTCGACGGTACCTCTTCCTTGTCAGCCTACAAAATCCAGTTCGAGGCTGTTATGAAGTCGAACGGCTGGAATAAAAGTCAGGCCATGACTGCTCTCACACTAGGCCTGCGCGACCAGGCCTTAACGGTTCTGGAAGCTCTTGGTGAGGAAGTGACTTATGAGCAACTCCTTGAGGCGTTAGAGGCGAGATATGGCGACGCTCACCTGGAACACGTCTTTCGTGCGCAGCTTAAAGATCGCGTGCAGCGCATCAAAGAAAACCTGCAGCAGTGGGCTCTAGAGGTGGAGAAGCTGGTGCGAAAAGCATACCGGTCTGTACCTGCGCTCATTGAAGGGAACCTGGTGCAGACATTCATCGACGGCATCCGTGACCTGGAAGTCAGAGCTGCTGTGAGGTTCGGGCACCACGAGACGCTTAAGGACGCCTTGGCCCATGCACTGGAGGTGGAAGCCGTGCGGCAGGATCATCGTTCCCATCGCGTCAGGGAGGTTGCAGCAGCTACAGTTCACGACCGCAACAAAGGATACAGCCCTAGGTGCTATGGCTGTGGGGAAAGGGGCCATCTTCGATCCAGCTGCCCTAAGCGAACCGCAGAAAGGGAAGGTGAACGATATCAGGTGGGTAGTGCGGCCAACAGCACCGCCCAGCAACAGCAGGGAAACGAGTAAAGGCCAGAACTGCGGAGCGGGTGCTGGCTGATGTTAAAAGAGCCCCCAGGATCTCGATCTCACAAACCCACGATAGGAACAGTCTAATCATCAAGGGCGAGGTCAACGGAATGCCGTGTAAACTAACCGTAGACACTGGAGCCTCTCTTACGAATGTTAGTTCCCAACTAATAAGTCAGTTCCTTGGGGACTCCGCATACAACCGAGAACGCATTAATTTGGTAACAGCCACCGGTCAGCGTATACCCGTCCGTGGAGAGAAAGAGATGGAGTTGAAGCTAGGCAACATGATCTACCTGCATAATGTCATCGTGGCTGATATAATGGACGACTGCATCCTGAGCCTAGACTTCATGAGGAAGAATGGTTGTGCGATTGACGTTAAGCAAGGTATCTTGAAATGTAGACAAGAGGAACTTTTTGTGGAAGGAGCGTTACCAGGGAACGTGTACAGCCTTGAGAAGATTGTTCTTCCGCCGAGATCGGAAACAATTGTGCCGGTTAGTCTTCCTCGGAATCCTGGGTAACCTCATCGTTGTGTACTCGTGGAAAGGTTAGAAAATGACCTTCCATGGAAAGTGGCTCGAACCTTGGTCAGAACCACTAACATCTCAGGAGTACGTGTGCTGAACCCTTGTGGCCAGGAACAAATTATAGAAAAAGGCACACTGGTTGCTACTTATGAGTAAGTGGTTTGGTTACGTCGGTGCCAATATCTATCGACTGGGACCCCTAGCAAGGATGCACAAACGAGAGTGAGCACACTTTTAGAAGACTGTCGCAGCGTTCTCTCCCCGAATGAAATTGTCAAAGCGAAGAAGTTGTTACTCAAGTATGCCGATGTATTTTCATCAAACGATGCTGACATAGGAAAGACTGGCTTAGTTCAACACAAAATAAACACAGGTGAAGAATTGCCTATCCGTCAGTGGCCAAGAAAATTGCCGGTAGCACGTGAAAAGGAAGCAGAAACCATGATTGAAGGAATGGTGAAGGATGGTGTTATTGCACCTTCCTCTAGTCCGTGGTGTTCACCCGTGGTGTTGGTAAAGAAGAATGATGGCAGCATGCGGTTTTGTGTTGACTACCGCCGTCTGAACGACGTTACGAAGAAGGACAGCTATCCCTTGTCAAGAATTGATGACACGCTGCTCATGCTTACAGGAGTAAAGTGGTTTAGCACGCTGGATCTAAAAAGTGGCTACTGGCAAGTTGAAATTGACCCTAAGGACAAGAATAAAACTGCGTTCTCGACGGGAAAGGATCAGTAGCAATTTAAAGTAATGCCGTTTGGGTTGTGCAATGCTCCAGCAACGTTTGAAAGGCTGATGGAACTTGTACTCACCGGGCTAATTGGCGATGCCTGTCTGGTCTACTTGGATGACATCATCATCTTGGGCCGTACGTTTGAAGAACACCTTCAAAACCTGGAACGCGTGCTCATGAAGATTCAGAGTGCCAACCTCAAGTTAAGTCCGAAGAAATTTTCACTATTCAAATGGCAAGTCGACTTTTTGGGGTATGTAGTATCGGAAGAAGGTATCCGCACGGATCCAGAGAAAATAGCTGCTGTCAAGGATTGGCCGGTTCCAAAAGACAAGACGCAGGTTAGAGCATTTTTGGGTTTGTGCTCCTATTACCGGCGATTTGTGAAGAACTTTGCATATATAGCCAAACCTCTGCATAAGCTAACCGAGGAGAAGCGACATTTCTGCTGGGATGAAAGTTGCAACATCGTATTCCAGGAGCTCAAGGACCGTCTGTGCAAAACACCTATTTTGGGATACCCTAATGCAAGCAAAGAATTTATAGTTGACACAGACGCAAGTGGTATAGGACTTGGCGGTGTGTTGTCTCAACGGAATGGTGACCAAGAGGTTGTGATAGCGTACTTCAGCAAGTCTTTGTCAAAACCGGAAAGGAACTATTGTGTCACAAGACGCGAATTGCTAGCTGTGTAAAGTCGTTGCAGCATTTTAGCAAATATCTTCTGGGGCGGAAATTTCTCTTACGAACTGACCATACTGCACTAAAATGGCTATTGCAGTTTAAAAATCCAGAAGGACAGGATGCGAGGTGGATTGAACTACTGCAGGAATATGACTTTGAGATCGAACATCAAAGCGGGAAATCTCATGGCAACGCAGACGCATTGTCAAGAAGACCTTGTCCTGAAGATTGCAAACATTGTACTAGGCAAGAGAGTAAGGAAGTGGTATCCGTGAGGATGCTCAGGGCAGGCCACCTCAGCAACGAGTGGAAGGACAGCTTACAACGTGCACAGCAAGAAGATCCGGACATCAAGCCGATTCTGGAATGGATGAAGGCCAGTGCTTCCAAGCCCAAGTGGAGCGAAGTCTCAGCGATGAGTTCGACCACTAAAAGCTATTGGGCCCAGTGGGACAGCTTGCTGCTTCAGGATGGAGTTCTGTGCCGTAAATGGGAAAGTGTTCGGGGAGACAGCTGTCATTTGCAAATGGTTGTCCCTAAAGCTAAAGTACTGGATGTTCTACAGCAGTACCATAATGATTATTCAGGAGGCCATCTAGGAGTTAAACGAACTCTACTGAAGATCCGAGAACGGTTTTACTGGGTCCACTGTCGAAATGATATCGAGGACTGGTGTCGCAAATGTACAAGTTGTGCGGCTGTAAAGGGACCTCAGACTCGTAGTAGAGGTGCATTGAAGTTGTACAATGTTGGTGCACCATGGGAGAGAATTGCTATTGACGTGGTGGGGCCGTTTCCAGAGAGTGAAAGCGGTAACAAGTATTTCATGGTTCTTCGCCATTCCAAATCAAGAAGCTTCAACAGTTGCAGATAAACTAGTTCATGAAGTCTTCTGTCCTTTCGAAGTAACTTTAGAGATTCACAGCGATCAAGGAAGGAATTTTGAGTCTCAAATACTCCAGGAAACTTGCCGAGTTATCCTCTCAGCAATCCGGGCCAAAATAGCCGCTTTGGCGCATCTGTCAAACCCTAAACGAGTGATATATTGCCTACGTGGCGCGCGTCATTAAAATGGCAATATCTTAATATTTATGTACGGGAACTATATAATATGATATGTTGTTAGAATTATTGTTAAATAAGCTAATAGAATATGTATAAATGTGTACGTTCACCCTTTTGGTATGTTATAAATTCGATGGTAAAATTGCTAGAAGCGATTTTTTTCAAGTTTGTTGAATATAAAATGTAATCATTAAAAAATTAAGCAATTATTTCAATAAATTTTTACTTCATTCACTATACGATAACACACTTTATAATAATGAATAAAAAAAACACAACTCTACGTACAGATTTTTCACACCACAAGCTCGACAATAATGTGGGCCACTTAAGATGACCCGAAACAGGCACAAAAAAGGCACAATTTGTACTTCAATTTCGACGACGCCTGAGGCACAATGGGCTTTAAGTCTTAACTTATTCTATAGTTTGGTCTTTGTTCTTAATATAAACAGTTTCAAATGTTACAACTATTTAGTTATTAAGAAATGAACGAGTTGTAACAAACACTTGAAAAAGTGACCCTAAAAAAATGCTTTCAAACTTTTGCATTTGTAACGAGCAATTTTGTAATTTATTTACATGTGAATATATATTTCTAGATTTAATAACATTCCCTAAGTTAAAAACAAAACAAAGAAGGCATCTTTCATACAAAATTATGTTAGAAATCATCAACTAAAAGTTACACATTCACTACAAAAAGTACCAATTATGACGTAGTACCCAGCTATGCTAGTATGGATACGCTCTGTGGTGACTCCTTTAATAATTGTAATCATGAACATAAAATTAAAATGAAATAAAAATTAGTTACTTTTCTTTGCTTTTTTATATTTTTAATTAACATTTGAATGTTATTATAAAAAATGTTTACAATTCTTTTTGCCAAAATAAAGGTTTTTATTTTTGATATTTAGATTTTTTTTAATTTTATTTAATTTGAAGTGACCCTAGCCTAGTGATAGCATGTGTGTGAGATCCATAACAAAGGTTAAGCAATGCACGCGTTAGCTTGCAACTGGATGAGTGACCGTTTCGTACTTTGAGGCTATTCCAACTATAACACTGCAATTAGCTGAGGCTTATTGCTTAGCAATAAAAACTACTACGTACAAAAAGCAATCTCTTTCAGATAACCTCGGGCTAAGAGTGAAAACAAAGAGTGTTTCACTTGTCAATCAAGTGCAAAAAAAATATAATGACATGCACATACAAAAAGTAAAATAATTTACTGACAAAAAAATAAAACAAAACAAATAAGAAAAACAAAAAAAAATCCACACCAAAAATTATCGTAAAATATACCAACACTGGCATTCCCAAAATCGTATCCATACTATACAACCTGCTCTCTAAGATGGCGGATTTCGTGTAAATAACTTTACGAGCCATGCCCGTCCACGACCGCCAGGTGGACGCGAGATTTAAGCAATTTGTTATTTTTAGTTTTATGAAATATTTAATCGAAACTATACAATTTTAATTATTGTTACGTTCGTAAATAAGTATGTTAACAATATTAAAACAATGTTTACCATCCACAATTGTACTTTTAATTTAAAACAATTGAAATTAATACGAACATGGTATCAACATGGCGGTCGAAATGTCAAGCAATGTTTGATAAAACGGAACAATTTATGTACAAATCGTCATCTAATATGTTTTGAACTAATGGAAAAGTATTTATGACTTACCCATTCATGTTTATCTTTAATATTAACTTGCGAAATCACTTTCAACAATTAATACTTTGCACGTAAACACACGACACCGCGTCACAGAACGAGCATCTGAACGGAATAAATGTATTACCATTTCACAGCTTCTATGATTCGTTTATGAAGCGTGTGTGATATTAATTGCCGTCTTTGTTTAATTCTCTGCATGTTGTACCAGTTATAGGGAGATACGTATACTTTTACTAGGGCTGTTTCGAATCTGAAGTTTATAAGTAAACAGCAACCTTCTGATGGTTGTGGACAGATGCGTACTTTTTGACAGCAACCTTTAGAAGGTTTTGGACTGACGAGAGGTTATGGGTACTCATAAAACAAGAACGACTTCCTATCACCAGCAATCTGATGGAATGGTAGAACGATTTAATCAGACGTTGGAGAGGTACCTAGCAAAAGTTGTAGACAATCGGCAACGAGATTGGGACAAGCACATACAACCGTTTTTGTTGTCGTATCGAAGCGCTGTTCACGAAAATACATCAGTGACACCAGCTTTCGCAAACTTTGGGAGAGAATTACGGCTGCCTGCGGACCTGATCACCGGGATACCACCTGATGCTCCACGCAGTATAACCGATTATGCAAATGACTTGCGGAACAAAATGAATGACGTTTATGAGCACGTCAGACAATCGGGCCAGCAAATGTCTGAAAAGATGAAAACCCGGTACGACCGCAAAATGAACCACAAAGGGTTCGACGAAGGTTCACTAGTGTGGTTGCACAATCCAGTCCGCAGCAAAGGGAAATCTCCTAAGCTCCAAGTTAAATGGGACGGCCCGTACCGGATTGTGACCAGGATCAACGATGTAACCTACTGGATACAGAAAGGTTCAAGAGGGACTCCTAAGATCGTCCATGTGGATCGCCTAGCGCTTTATTATGGGGCCGATAATGCTCGGGACGAGCATGTCTTAGGAGAGGGCAGTGTTGCGCGGCTAAGTTGACATGTGGCACTAGCGCCATCTAGAGTCGGGTAACGGAGCGAGGGGAGAGCTTTCCAGAAAATGACATCACACTAATCTTTCAACCGACAACGCCATCTGTTGTCGAAAGGAAGAACTAAGCTTCTGGAAACTGACTCTCGAACTTTCGGCGCTTTGTTGATTGGTGCGCGTATTTACTTGAATGTTCTTAATGATTCGGTACTAATGTGTATTTATAGGCGCTGCAAGGTGCGATCGAGGAAGTATTGAATTTGGCGAGACAAGCGAAGCTTCGGAGCGGAATAAAGTGAATCAGTGTGATTAATTATTAGTGTTTTTAACTTTCGTTTGGGATTCAAATCGACAATCTGTCGATTTGAATCCCAAACGAAAACGAACAATTCATTTATACTGTTACACGCCTAAGTTGACGTCATGTACCCGGCACTAGCGCCATCTAGTGTCGGGGACGAGAGCGAGGGGAGCTTTTCAGAAAATGACATCACTAATCTTTCAACCGACAGCGCCATCTGTTGTCTAAAAGAAGAACTAAGCTTCTAGAAGCTGTGACGCGAATTTTCTGCGCTTGGTCGGTTGGCGCGCGTATTTACTTGAATATTCTGCAATATTCTGAATGTTTTCGTGGAAGAGCCCTATATAAAGGCACTGCAATACGCGATCAGGAGAGTATTGAATTTGGCGAGACAAGCGAAGCTTCGGAGCGAAATAAAGTGTATCAGTGTGATTAATTTTTAGTGTTTTAAGGTTTAATTGGTGTAAAGCAAATTAAAGCGTTAATTTTGGTAATTCTATCGGCAATTTTTATTGTCACTGGTTGCGCGGAAAACCATTCGTACTTATTGACGGGAGGAATTTGCCAGATCGTTTATCCTTTTCCAAACGATATCATTCATACCCTCCTATTGACACAACGGGGTGGTGGGGTGGGAGGGGAAAGAAGACGATTCTAGAATATCACGTAATCATCGCAACCGAAGGAATAACCGACCGACGCGCGCTCTCTTCCCACCGCGCTCGTCATTCGAACCACACCTCTCTTCCCGCCGCGCTCGTTGTTGGAACCACATCGCTTAAACAATAGTGTCATAGTAGAACCGCTTTAGCCTGGAAGCAGTCGAGCACCAGGAGACCCGCCTCACCTCGTGTGAGAAATAGTCGCGCACCGCACTCTCTTCCGACGCGTCGTCGGACAAGAAAGGCAGAGGGTCTACCTAGAAGAAGTTCCAGAAGTCGCAGCAATATAGTGCCTGAGCAGCATAGAAGAACCACCCCGGTAAGTGAACATTCCTAATATATTTCCTGCTTGATATAATTGTGTTTAATTGTGTTAATCCGCTCCAATTCTGTTTTTTTTCCTAATCAAGCAGGATTCCCTTCATAGATTTGGCAAAATAATAGTTTAGTTTTAGGGAAGAGCGAGTGCACTGTACCGCATGCTATAGTAGTCGCTTTTACGTAAGCGTGGAAACAATCGCATATACAGTCCACTTTAGTTAATAGCTCGCGTAATAGGCTTAAGGTAAACCGGGGAACTAGACTTCGGTAGCCTTAGGCTCGTCGCTCCACCAGTCACGAACCTCAAGCTCGTAACATTAATAATTCAATTAAGAATTTTTGACTACAGATAGGTATTACCTTTCCAAATATAATTTAAGACAGATAGCAAATGTGCTGTCTTATTATTTATATATTAATTTAGTCAAAGATTTAGCTACCCAGACATCTGCTCCTATTGAGCGGCATAATGATTTGACTTGCGATTTGGAATCCGTTCCAAGTAATTTAAATAAGAAAATGAGACAATAAAGGTAATCTCTAGCAGTTATAATAATTTAAATTATTTAGAATGTAGCTTACAAATCCTTAATAGTTCCAATTGTATAACTCCACAAAATGATATTAAAAATTACTGCACTTCTGGTACATCAGAATATACAAGGCATGATTGGCAAAGAGCTAGAAAATTCAATTTCTATCTCTTTGTATTCTTTATGTTCCTAAAGCAACAATATTCATATTTTATATATTACTGAACATTGGTTAAAATCTCATAATTTATTGTTTAACTTCAGTAATCACTAGGTAGTCAGTTCTTTCAATAGATAAACAATTTTAAGAAGTGGCTCCTTAATTTTAGCTAGTAAATTATTATCATGTAAAGAACGTAAAGATATTATGAGCCTCTCAGTTGAGCGAACTGTAGAAATGGCATGTGTTGAGTTTAAGCACCTCACTGTTGTGAGGGTTTACAGACCCCCATATTCTTTATATGATACTTTTGAAAAAATTATGGAGGAAGTTTTCGCTAAGCGTAATAAACAGAATAAACCTGTTGTAATATGTGGAGGCTTTAATATCAATCTCGTAGAAGCTTCCTCCACCAATATTAAATTTCGATCATTGTTTAAATCTTATGGTCTTTTTAATTTATTTTTGGAGCCAACACGTATTACTGAATCTAGTGTGTACATGTATAGATAACATTTTTACAAGTGTTAAGCCGTTCAATAAATGTATAATTCAAAAATTGAGCTCTGATCACTGTGGATAATTAGTTTCATTACCTTATGTTCACAAAAAGCAAGTATATAAAAAAGTAGTGTTTGTTCCAGTAATTTGCACATCGTTTGTAGAAGTTTAGAAGTAACATAGTAAAAAAACTTCCATTACTTTCATACCAAAATAATTCATATTTTTTGTATGGAACATTACTTAAGCTCATTTGCAATGAATTTAATAATACTTTTACTTCTAAAACATTCTCCTTGAACAATCGCGAGGCATTTAATGAATGGGCGACAGTAGGAGTACATAAAAGTAGACAAAGGTTATATGAACTTTACAATGAAAGGTCGCCGATCTGCCGTCGCCGAATCATTACTTAAACAAAATGTAAATGTGTGTACAAAGAATTTTACATTTCATAAAGTATCATCAAAAGATATTGTGAAATATTTTTAGAATATTGATATTAAGAGAACCGCCGATCTGTGGGGGATTTCTGTTAAAGTTATTGCGTCTATAATAGATGCGATCGCACCTCCACTATCTATTATTTTTAATACTAGTATCGAATCTGGTGTGTTTCCTGATTTGATGAAGCATAGTAAAGTAATACCTTTATTTAAATCTGGTAGTACATTAGACCCAACAAATTTTAGATCTATTTCTGTACTGTCAACACTTAGTAAAATTTTAGAAAAAATTATTCTTGATGAAATGTTAATTTTTTTAATGTAAATAATTTACTTCATAAAAATCAATTTGGTTTCACAAGGGGTCGCTCGACAACTGATGTTGGTGTTGATCTGATTAAATATATATTTAATGCATGGATGCTTAAAGCAAAAAGTTGTCATTAATAGTATGAGTTCTTCCGGGTCAATTGTACAAATGGGCGTGCCTCAGTGCTCAATTCTCGGCCCCTTTCTGTTTCTTGTATATACTTACCTTACATAGTAGGGGATAACCATGATATAGTATTATTTCCTGATGATACTTCATTAATTTTCAAATTAAAACGACAGTTATTAAATTACGACGAAGTAAATAATGCTATAGCTAAGTTAGTTAATTGGTTTAATGTTAATAATTTGCATTTGAGTGGAACTAAAACTAAATGTATGAAATTCGTATCTCCTAATGTTAAACATGTCAATATTAATGTAATTTTAAATGGGGAGGAACTGAGTCCTGTTGATACCACCATTTTTCTTGGAATCTCACTGGACGCAAAGTTTCAATGGCTCCCCCATATATCAATACCAGCTAGCAGACTTAGTTTTGAAGCATATGCTGTAAAAAAGATTAGAACTCTTACCAGTGTTGAAACAGCTAGAGTAGTTTACTTTAGCTATTTGCATAGCATTATGTCGTACGGTATTTTGCTATGGGTCGGCTAATTTTGCACGCGACTGACACTGAAATTATATTTATTTTACAGAAGAGGGCCGTTAGAGTAGTATATAATTTAAAACGAAAAGAGTCACTGAGACAAAAACTTAAGGAAATTAATATATCAACTCTGGCCTCTCAATACATTTATGAAAATGTAATGTACGTACACAAGAATAAAAGTAGTTTTACGAAAATAAGTGATATTCATTCTGTAAATACTAGGAACAGACACAAGCTAGTAGTACCAGTTACTCGACTCCACAGAGTCAGTAATTCATACCTGGGGCGATGTATACGCTTTTACAACAAAATCCCAGAAAATATACAAAATTTGTCATACACAAAGTTCAAAAATGTTATTAAACAAATTTTGTATAAAAAGGGTTATTATAATATTAAGGAATTTATGGATGATAATAACCGCTGGGAAGGGTGGTTGCTACCAAGCTATTTCTAATTTGTCTTGTGTTGCTAATTGTAAACATGATTGTAAGCCATTATTGGAAAAAAATAGTCCCGCTGGGTTTCTAGCTGGTTCTTCCCAGGACAAAGGCATTTTTTGCGAACCGGTGGTAAACGAAAGAAGTGACTTTCAATAAGTATTGTTATAATCTACATTGAATAAAAAAGTTTCTGTTTCTGTTTCTGTTCTGTCAGTGATGAGACAATTATTGAGATGTGGCTATTGTTTGTACTCTATAATGAATTTAACAAAATGGATACTTTTAGTTTCACCTTGTTTTTTTGTTAACTTGTTGTATTAACTGTACCAAAATACCTCGAGAACCGACAAATAATTGTTCCGAGTCTGGATGTTTGTCTGTGTGAAATTTATGTAAACTTCCCTTACGATACAGGAGAAAATCCTAGTGTGTAGGTAACGTTTTTGCTTTGCGTATTACGTAAACAGATATTACGCGACATATTTTAGTGATTGTGCTGGTCATACATACAAAATGCACCGTACGAATTGAAAATTGAACGAGTTTAAAAGAAAAACGCTTTCATAAATATTAAAAATTCAGCAGGTCGTGTAAAGAACTCTTTACTTGTTCATTAAGTAAGTCGTCTTTTATAAACTTGAAAAAAAAAGCGAGATTTGAGCGCCGCTCTCGTTATATAATGTGAAAGAGGCAATATTTATGAAGAGAAAAAAATTTGAATTTCTTTCTTGAGAAACGTTACGTTGAGTAATTTTAAACTTTTATTTTTACGTTTGTATTTCCTTGAACGTCCATAACTTTCAAGATTTGATTTTGCACAGATAATATAATTTAAAAAATTTACCTTTTCTGCCCCTAAAACAAGCGAAAACAAGTTCGCTAAGATCTACCTACCTACCTACGAGATCAGACGTCCCGCGCCTTTGATGCTGCTTCTAGATATTTTAATCAAATTTAAACGAGAAACGAGATTAGAATCATTTAAAAGTCATAAAAAAGATCTTCCTAGAAATTTATAAAGTCACCTCTCACGACACCTACGGGGTGATATGGTAAGATGGATTTTCTTCCACTACCTCACGCCTAATAGAATTTTCTTTTGAATATCAATATAGTATATTATTTCAATTAAGAGTATAGTAAGGTCACGCTGCAGCTATATTAAGGTACTAAAGATGTCGTGGGTACAAGTACGTCGGCTCCACAGAATGAAGACTACGCTCACACAAAATACAAGCGTAAATTAGCAGTTCAGTTCCGCTGTGTTTCGTATGTAGAGTCCATCCTACGCATATGCATTTTAAATTGTAATGTAAGATTAATGAAGATATCTATTTGCTTTGGTATCCACTTACCATCAGGTGAAAAACTGTGCTTGTTTGCCATCTTTATTCTATAAAAAATATTTAATATAATTCCATAGAATAAAGAAAAAATCATCATGATAGGGTCCTACGCTCTTCTTCTAACAACAAAATCTGTACTCCAGTTCACTTCACCGAGTTCTATGGTAACTCCATCACAGTTCATGCTACACGCCTTTGGAACTCCTTGCCCGATGACATCAGAAAAGCTCCCAATAATTACGCTTTTAAAAGTTGGTCCGTGATCATTTATTAAAGACAACGCATTCTACATGACTCATCTATTTAATATGTATTACGAAACAGACGTATATATTCATAGTCATTTGTATATACTAATTATGTATGTATTTAAATATGTTTACTTGTATGTATATCCATTTATTTATATATTTGTATATATGTAAGGATAGATCATATATGTATAGTTTATTTAATAGTAGTTTGTATATATTATGTAGTCAATTATCATTTCTATTGTGTTATCTTATTCTATATTGCCACACCTACGTCAAATTCTCACCACTCCATGGGTTGACTGGTAGAGAATGCCTCAAGGCATTAAGTCCACCCTTTGTATTCTTTTGTTAAGGATGCAGTAAAGAATAAAATAATAAATAATAATAATAATAAAAAATCTTTCAGGTCTAACGAATATATTATCGACTATTGTGGTCACTTGTCTTCAAAGGCCCATTTCCTAAATATTCTTATCCAATACTTGACTACTATCCCACATAACAATAAGTCAAGATGCAACTGAAGATGGTGAAGTACCCTAAGTTAGTTTAACAAAATAAAGTCTGTACTCTCTGCCTTGAAGATACCCACATTGTAATCGAAATAATTGTATTATTTCTCCTATACTCGGGATCCCATTATGTTACTATAAATTGTTTGTCTAATTTAGGAAGGGTCTTTAAAAATATTATATACATATTTCAGTATACCTTATTCCATTTAGCCTTTATAATAAAATCGTTAATATTCCATTCGTTAATTTCCACACCTGAGGACTATGATAGAATACCTCTTTTACAGCAAAAAGAGTCTCCGGTTCTCTACATTCACCATACGAAACACAGCGCATTAAGCCAATATTTCACGCTGATATTATGTGAGAGTGGGGTCCAACCCCAGTCAAGCCGACCCATTCATGCTACATCCATAATGTAGCTGCAGCATAGCTATGTGCAGCATATGCTACGTTTGAACGTATAAGTAAATTTAGGCACATAATATACGTATTTCTGAGGAATCTGACGTATTACTGCGGTATAATATGTTGGCGGTGATCGCAAGCATATCCTCGTAATCTTAACATTTCATCGCTGAAACATTCTTAGGCATACTTCGCTCGCCGAAATATTAATTATTTATATAACATTAATAATTCATTAATAAATAATTCTTTTTCGGAATCAACCTTTTGGCTAAAACGCCTGTAATTATTAAATTTATTAATTTTTTAATATAATAATTTATTTAATAATTAATTATTTGTCTTATATTGAAGTGATATTTAAGCATTGTTGTAAAATTAAAATAAACCTACAACTTTTGCCACCACTTAAGAATGTGGTGAAATAATTGACAGATTTCATAAAAATTAATTTATTAGAAAAATGTAGAGATTAGTGTTTATTCCTGAAATATAAGTTACCTATATATTATAATAAATTTGTAAAAAAAATGTGTGTTGATTTTGACGAATGAAAAAATACTAAACGGATTTACATGGAATTTTGTATGTAGGCAGTAAAGGACTTTAATAAACATATTATAGGCATCCTTTATTCTCCTAACAAAAAAGTAGAAAAAGTGTTTTTCTTTTTTTTAAGTTCATGTCATTATGGCTGCTGATGGTTCTATTTGTCCTAAAGAGAATTTAGCTATACGTTTAATAAGCCTATAGAAAAGTGTGTGTGTGTGGAAATTAAACCCACCGTGCCACTAACCAGAAAGGACAGACAAACGTCTACTGGGTCAGCCAGTCTATATATATATATATATATATATATATATATATATATATATATATATATATATATATATATATATATATATATATATATATATATATATATATATATAAATCAATTGCTGTCCTTTAGTCTCGCCAAAAATAACAAACGGCTAGAAATTTCGATATATTTTTTGTGTATATTTGAATAAATCCCTATATACTTTTAATTCGCATTCAGTTCCGGTAGGTGGCTCTTTTGCCAAGATCTAGATCACCCATGCGAAACCGGAGAGGAGTATTTTATATTAATTAGATTAAAAAATGAATAAACTAAACAGCGTATATTTTTAGAGGAAGAAAAATTAAAAAATATATGTAGAAAATTAAAGAATACAGCACTGACGCATAGTTTTGTGTAAACACATACACTAGAAACGATAAAACTTATAAAAAATCGTAACTTTCAATAATAATGTCACTGCGTGACCATCTGCGTAGGAAATTAGTTTACATTAGACCCAACTAGCGACATCTGGTGAGCGTAACATCGTTAGGTCCCATTCAAAAGTTATGAATTTTGAAAACATTATATAGCCACGCTGTAGCGTTTATCATGTTGTGTTTATTTATTATTATACTTAATTTACTACTATGAGCCGTGGTAGCTCAGATGGTTAACGCTCGCGGTAAATATAACAGAACGCGAGTAACCCGGATTTGATTCCCGCCGGCACCAATGAAATTGTTAATTGCAATTTTAAGTGCTGATTTACCACGTGCTCGGCGGTGAAGGAAAACTTAATGAGGAAACCTGCATGTCTGAGGAATAAGAAAAAAAATATTTCGAAGACATGTGAAGTTCGCCAACACGCATTGGGGCGGCGCAACGGACACTTTGTCCTAAAACCCTCTCAGAAATGAGGGGAGGCCTGTGCCCAGCAGTTGGACGTATATAGGATGTAACTTTACATTACTTTAATTTACTACCACGTGCGGGTAATACGGTCACCTTAAGCTTTGCCGCCCTATAAAACCAAAACTAGGAGGATGACAAAGACAAAACACAAAGTCGTATACTATAACTAATATATTAAGAAAATAATAGCAAACAAGCTTTGACAATAATTAGGAACACTTCGAAAAATCAACTTAAAAAATATTAACTACACTACACAATACCAAAATCGACTAAAATATTTATTTTAATGTCAACTGTCAAAATGGCGTCGATAAAGCAGCGCCTTTCTGACCTTTTATTATTTGATAGACTCATGAAGAGCTATCGTATCACAGAGGCATAGATGCAAACGAGGCTATATGTTTTGAGTTATAAGAAAGTGACCATATAAACCGGATGATTATATTACCCTCACGTACTCTATATTATTTTGTTACTGAAATGTTTTTTGAACACATACAGCCCTTGTGATATGTTTTCTTGCTTTCCTGCTTAATCTTCCTCTTACGAACCGTAGCAGGTATTTCAATCTTTACTTTATTTGAAGATCTGAAAATCACCAGCTCAAAATTCTAATAACAGTTGAAGTAGACGTTGTAGACGTTGTTACATTTAAAACTTGTGAATACGTTTAGGAGCATTTATAAAGCGCTATTGTAAAGCGAACTTTATTCTTGTAACATAAAACCAAGTAGTATAGTTTTACATATTTTCCTAAATTAAAATTACTTGTACTGTACTGTGCATTGTAATGTACAAGTCCTCATACGGATAAAGTCGACGCCATTTTTGAAAACGTTACGAAAGTTTGGCATATTAGGTGGTTACGACATAGCCGAGGAATTGACGATTGATCACAAAATAGTTTTGACCCATTCGAAAAAGTCCCATACAAAAAAGCTCGATATTTTGGTACTACACGAAATCATTCAAAGAAACATAAAGAATCATGTACTCATTTGCGATTCTCTATTGAAATGTAATGAAACCGAACCACTTTTGAAAAGATTAATCACTGGTGATAAAAAGTGGATCACCTACAAAGTCAAAGGGCAGTCAAGCTTCACAGACCGTAGCGAAACCCGGATTAACGCACAATAAGATGATGCTATACGCATGATGGCATTGGAAGGGTGTTGTTTATTATGAGCTTTTTTCGCATTTTTTTGATCAATAATCCCAAGATTTTTACAGCAACGGGGTTATGTTACTATCTACAAGAAGACAAGTTATCAAACAAAATGGTGTATATATTTTATAATTTAATGTAATTAAACTTTAAAAAAAATTTCTTGAAATTTTATATAAAATACGAAGAAACTTTTTCGCCGACCTTATTATTTCGCCTCAATAATTTACAGTTATTTCGATATAACAGACAGAGACTTCAATTTTGTTAATAAGTTTATATTTGGTATATTTGCGTCATTATATTAATATCTGTCATGTAACAAATTATAGCTTCTTGTATCGTATAATTAACATTTTCGTCACAATATAGTCGTTCATCAAGCCCCTAGACATTTTAACAAAGGCTGAACCTCGGTTCCGGCCTTTTGTCGGAGTCTTTTTTATATGACACTTTGTTTTTAAATGAGCATAGAAAGCATTAATTAAAAATCATATGGGCCACTGCTTTACACTAATGTCGCACCGCAATTTTTGATATAATATATGACGCCAACTTTATAATGGTACATCTTCAAGCGAATAAATACGTAATCGTAAAATTATTCCCCTCATAATTTAGAGGTTTTTGAATTTATTTGTCCGTCGCACTACTCCAATACATGTGGGTAAACTTCACACGTCTTTAAAATATTTTATTCTTTAGACATTCAGGTTCCCTCTCAACTATTTCCTTCACTACCGACCACGTAGTTAGTCTGTATTTATACTGCAGCATTAAAAATTAAAACAGCAAAAAAGTCCCACTGGGTGGTGGCTGGTTCTTCTCAGGACAGAGATTTTTTTCGAAGCAGTAGTAGGGTAAGAGAATGACTTTCAATAAGAATAACATGTTATCTATAATGAAAAAAAATCTATTCTATTTCAAATTGCAAATAACAATATCACTGGTTTGATTTAACTTGGTTTGCTCGTGTACTCTGAAAATAGCAGCAGGCGTCTCTGATATATCGGGGTTTCTCGGGTGGATAAAATCCATGAATAACGAAAAATCTAGCGCAAAACAAGGTCACTGAAACAGTTAATTGTATATGTAAACTGCAGCACGGCAAAGACCTGTCACATTTGTCGCACAACCATTTGATTTGATGTATTACGTTGCAAATTTCGAACACAGCGGCTCTTTGAAATTTTGTGTCTTTGGAAATGTATCTAATTTAAAAATAATATAATAGAAATCTTTAATTAAAACTACTTTTACGGATTTTATCCCGTTTAATTTAAATTATTTTTAATTCCCTACGTTTCGGGTGCTTTCCAGCACTTATGGCCACGGGGGACTGGATGGGTGCTGGAAAGCACCCGAAACGTCGGGAATTAAAAAGAATTAAAATTAAACGCGATAAAATCCGTAAAAGTAGTTTTAATAAATGTGTTTGCGTAAATATAAGAAATCATTAAATAGAAATCTTTGTTAGTAGGCTAAGTTTGTCCATTTTTGGTTAGTATGAAATTTAGGATTGTTACATCTATGATGAAAAAAATATAAAGATAAATAATATTCGATGATCATGTTTCATATTTTCGTCTAACTCACGCGATTTAATTCAATAAAACGTCTTAATTAATTTAAAGCGCAATTAAATTATATTATGCGCAAATGTCATATAAATTATTCACGGTGATTGACATCGCAAATAATGTCTGGCATTATCCGCCTCTAAATTTAACAAATTACACTGCTAATGTTTGACAGCAGGAATAAATTTAACAAACTATGATATGCAATTGTCAATGATTAGGTATTCATTAATTATTTAATTATTATTTATGTCCAAATAGTACACATTTGAACGTAAAGTATAACCAACAATTGCAGATTAGAGAGACTTGATTCTCCAGCATATGTTGTAAGAAAGATTAGAATTCTCACCAATATTGCGACAGCTAAATTAGTTTATTTTTGTCACTCGTACTTTCATAGTGTAATATCTTATTAAATTTTGCTATAGGGTAATGCGACTGACATTGATGTCATATTTGTTTTTCAAAAGAGAACCGTACGGGCGATATGTAACTTAAATTGTAAAGAGTCCCTTGGAGTAAAAATTAATGTAATATGCATAATATTAGCTTTGTCATCGCAATATATTTATAAAAATGTAATGTGTGGACATTGAAACCTAAATAGCTTGCATTAGAATAAAGTTTCATACTTTAAACACTAGGAACAAATGTAAGCTTGTAATACCAGCTACTAGACACCACAGAATTAGTAATTCCTATATGCGGCATTGTACACGCTTTTACAAAAATATCGCAGAAAATGAACAAAATCATAATAAAAAACATAAATGACATAATAAAAATACTTACTTACTTACTTACTTACTTACTTATCGTCACGCACATTCCCTAACGGGGTAGCCAGAGAGAACAGATCGCCAAGTGTCACGATCCTTACATACCTCTTTCGCTTCTTTCAGGTTCATTAACTTCTTCATACATGCACGTCTAGGTATCCGAGTACTTTTGACCCTCCCCTCTTCGAGCAATTTGCTCACATGGTCTTCGAAAGTTAGTCTCGGTCTACCTCGACACCTTTTAATATTTACTTTCGCTCTATATATTTTCTTCACCATTCGGTCTTCACTCATTCGTTCAACGTGCCCAAACCATTGGAGTACGCCCCTATCAATTTTTGTGATAAGGTCATCTTTCAATCCTGCCATATTGCGAATCTCTTCGTTTCGCTTTCGGTCGGCTATGGTAACGCCACACATTTTACGAAGAGATCGCATCTCCACTGCATTCAACTTGCTTTTATGCTTCTTCTGGCATACCCAGGTTTCGCTGCCATATAACAAAGTCGGTACCAAAACTGCGTTATGTATTGCAAGGCGTGCACTCTTCACCACGCCTTGCCTTTTGACTAATGCATTCAGGGCACCATTGACTTTGTTTCCGGCAGCGACACGCCTATCCAGATCTAAATCACATCTTCCATCCCGGCTGAAAGCACTCCCCAAGTATACAATTTCATTTACCTGTTCTAGACATTCCTGATTTACCCATATTTCACATTTCGTTCTCTCTTCGTCCTTTTCAAATACCAGAACCTTAGTTTTATTAGCATTCAAACGGAGACCTTTAATTTCACATTCCTCTTTCATACACGTGACTAATGCCTGCAGTTCTGCTTCTGATGGTGCAATAAGCACTGCATCATCAGCATACAGCAGACAATTAACTTTTATGTCACCCAATTTCACACCCAAACAGCTATCTTTCAGCTTCTGTAAACAGCTGTCGAGATACAGTATGAACAGCCAGGAAGACATGACACAACCCTGTTTTACGCCTGCTTGGACGCTAAACATGGGTGACAGGTCATGCCCTACCCGCACACAGGCTTTACAGTCATAGTAAAGTGACTGCACAGCCCTTAGCAATCGACCATCCACACCATATCCCGGCAACAGTTCCCACATTTTCTTCCTTATAACCTTATCAAATGCTTTCTCCAGATCCACAAAAGCACAGAAAATCCTCTGGTTAACACTCAGAAGCTTCTCCGTGATCATGCGGAGAGAAAACATTTGATCCGTGCATCCTCTTCCAGGTCTAAATCCGCATTGTGCCTCCCATAAGAATCTTTCCGATTTCTCTTGCATCCTGCGTGTCAAAATCTTCGAATAAACTTTACTTGCTAAACTGGTCAAGCTGATCGCCCGATAGCTCCCGCAGTCAAAATGTGAACCTTTACCTTTACATAAAGGCACAATGACCGCGGATCGCCAATCATCCGGGACATCTCCCGTCCGCCAGCACAAATTGCACAGCAGATGAAAGCTGTCCCAGACGCGAGGCCCACCGTACTTGACCATTTCAGCAGTAACTCTGTCTAGTCCCGCAGCCTTACCACATTTCAAACTTCGAATCGCACGTTCAATCTCTTTCATGCTGATGACCTCAGTGTCATCGAGGTCCGTGTCTGGCGTGTCAGTCACGGCGTCACCCCCGGATCCTTCACTGAGATCATGACACGCATACAATTCTCTATAAAATTCACTCCATCGCTGCATGACGTCCGATTTCTCCGAGAGGACGTCATTGGTTCTCGAAAGCACTTTGTTCATTCTTAAAGCTGTCGCACCACTCCGGGACCTTCCAACCTCTTTCCAGAAGAGTTTGGAGTTTTCCCTAAAGTTGTGCGACAACCTCTCGTCCGCTTCTATTCTACACCTTTCACGTACTTCCTCAATCAATGTTTTCGCATGAACTTTCTGCAGCTTATATCTTTCTTTCATCTTCTCTCTCATATGCTCATCGTTACTAGAGGTTAAGTAGTCTAACCATGCTTTTTTCTTCTTTTTTACAGCTTCTTTCACTTCGTCATTCCACCATGCATCTCTTCTTTTACTACTACCTCTTTTTGTCTTACCACATACTTCTTCCGCTGCACTTACCATTCCATCCCTAAGGTTCTGCCATGTTCTCTCCACACATTCTTTCCTGCCATCGATGGTGTCAAGCTTTTCGGCTACCCTCGTGTGATATTTGTCCCTAGTATCCGCTTCCTGAAGCTTCCAGCTTCGGATGCGACAGACCGACTGTGGTTCTGTTACTGCCGTCCAGTGGCGCCAACCCGCGAACAAACCCCTAAATCTAGTAATTACTAGATAATGATCCGTTCCCAGGTCAGCACCCCTGAACACTCGTGTATCCATCACCTGTTTTCGCAGTCGGTCATCCACCAGGAACAAATCAATCATACTTCTCTCATTCTTTCTTTCTCTAGTGTACATATGGATCTTCCTGTGATTAAACATAGTGTTTGTCACAAGAAGACCCTTTTCCTTGCATACAGCCAGTATAAGCTTGCCAGCATCATTAACCCTTTTATCTCCAAACTTTCCAAGCACCGACTCGTATCCTGGTCGAGCGATGCCTACCCATCCATTCAAATCACCACATACAACAGTTCTTTCGTTTCCCTTAACCAAATCTAGAACTTCTCTTACATTCTCCCAAAACTCCTCCAGCTCAGCCCTGGACGACGAAGCTACCGGCGCATAAACAGCCAAAAGGAATAACTTCGTCAGTCCCATTTTGAAGCGAACCCAGAGAAGTCTTGAGTTCACAACCTTGTATTCAGTCATAAGATCGACCAACCGGGACGACAACAGCACTCCCACTCCTTGGCAGGCGTTCTCGCTTTCCGGGACTCCGGACCATATAGCTAACGTCCCGCCAGGGAGCTCTTCAATACCACTGCCTTTCCGTTTGGTCTCCGACATACACACGACATCTAATTCTCTTTCTTTCATTATTTCGATCAACTCATTCGTCTTATCTCTCATGCCTCCTCTAACATTCCACGTGCCAACTCTGCACTCCGTCCTCCACCTTCCGCCGTGTCGGGCTGTGCGTGACGGGTGGCGGTCCCCATCGCCGCTTTGCGCGCTGCAATCCACACCAACGGGGACGAGCTGGTGTGCGTCGCCTTGGGGGGACGCCCTAACCCTCGTTCGCATGGGTGCGCAGCTGTGTAGAATTGCAGCCCTGAAAAGGGCTGGCATAATAAAAATAAAATCTTTTATAAACAAGCTTAAAGGCTTTATTAAAGAAAATTTGTACAAAACGGGTTATTATAATATTATAGAATACATAAATGAAAATAACCCTCGGAAATGAGGTGGCCCCACCTAGCTGCTTCTATTAAAATTCATTTAAAAATTGTACAAGAAAAATAATTATAAAATGAAATATGTTTAAAAAAAGGTCCCGGTAGTTTTCTTGCTGGTTCCTCATAGGACAGAGTTTTTTTCAGAACCATTGGTAAATAAAAAAAAATATTTTCAATAAGTATTATGTAATAATCTATATTGTATAGAAATCATTCTATTCTATTATTCCACTTTAACGACGTAAAAAAATAATTTTAATAAAAACGATATTAAATTACGAACCGATAACTATATAATAATTATATGACTATGATCTAGTATTCACGCTAGGATCACCACAGCTCATAATCAATGCGTAATATTTTAGTTTTATAAAGCAAAGGAAAGTAAAAACACATAGACTTACGAGTATACGTCCGACCAAGGCAAAGGCTCCTCACCGATTTTTTTTAATTTTATACAGGTATTTAAAGCAAGAAATGAGGTCTAATATTTTATACTCACCAGATGTCGCTAGTTGGGACTAAGGTGGGCTTATTTGTTATGCAGATGGTCACACAATATCATCATCAACCAAAATTTTCTAACATTTGGAAAACATGTTTTACCAATCTACAGAAATTACACGTACCTCCTTAATACGAGTAGCTTATGTAAGAGTAATTTTCGTTATCTCCCGTTAATCAAATAAAGAAGTAGTTATCATCGTTTTTCAAACAACACTATTTAACTAAGAAAAAGTTTTTTTTCATCACATTCATCAGGGACTCCGAAAACCACGGGACAACAAAATTACAGATTTACTTGCTTATTTTACTGCAGAGTTATTCTAAAACTGTGATATCTCTTAAGATATTCATTTAAATCAAATGATTAAGGGCAGTTTTGTTCAAAATAAAATACTTGTGATGAATAACGTATTTTTTTCGTTAACGATTAATACCATGTTTATAAAACCACTTCCGCAAATAATTCAGTATTTTAGAACAAATTACCATAAGAAAGGTTATAGTGAGTCCTTAAAAGATAGACATAAGTCATCGCGCACTTTTTTTAAATTTTTTTAAGAGGAACAATTCCGTCAAACGTGATTGTTCCGTAACTTTAACCGTTTACCCAGCGATGCAACGATTCTCTGTTCCTATCAATCGCAGTGTGATGTTATATAGCCTATGGACTTTCTAGATCAATGGGCTATCGAAAACAAAAATAATTTTTAATTCGAATTTCGACTAGTACATACAAAGTTTGAAATGGTATTTGAAAAAAATTTGGAAGGCAAATAAAAATTGTTGCGAAATAATTCTGCGATTCACTCAACTGCAACGAAGGCTCGTTTAAAGTTTGAACACGCTTACAATTTCTGATCACTCAACTCACAATTGCAGTTTCAAAGTTACCTATTTAACATATTAAGAAATGTTACTTTACAGTATTTATATACCTATTTTCGATATCTGTTATATTATATAAGACTTCTTACGTATTAGAGCCATGCTACAGCTATATTGTGGTTGTGGTACGAATAGGTCGGCTTCGGCGTTCGGCGGCTACGAGTAGGACCACGCTCATGCGGAATATCATAAAAAATAGCAGCTTAATTGTGCTGTGTTTCATACTCCAAATTGTTTTTTGTTCTTTCATGGAGAAAAGTACACGTTATTACTACAACATTACAGCACCGTAGAAAATGTACAAATTATTTATTTTATTAAAAATATATACACATATTAATTATATAATTATAAACAATATCTAACTTCCGCTAAGTTCAAACCTTTAATAAACAAAGATTGTTTTAATAGAGTGTTAGGAATTTATGAATAATAATAGCCCCTTGAAATGATCACCACCATGCCATTTCTTTTGTGGTGTTTATGAATTATTTTGTATTTTATGAAATGACCGTAAACTAATTTTTAAAAAAAAGAATATGTCCGGCTAAGTTTCTTGCTGGTTCATCTCTGTATAGAAGTATATTCCAAACCAGTGGTAAATTAAACATAAGAGTGACTTTTAATAAGTTTTATTTATATTCAATATTGAATAACAAAGTTTTTATTTCTATTATATTACAAAATAATATGTAGTTGATAATAACCACCGGTCATGAAGGGATCGCTACCATGCTTTCTTTTATTAAATGTAAAACATCGTAAGGATTTTCGAAAAGGTCCTGCTAGATTTTTTGCTAGCTCTTGCTAGGACATGTGCTTTATTTCAAAACAGTTGACTATTAAATTACTCTTAATTATTATTAATTAACTAACTTAAATACAAATTATTCTATTATTTTGATTCTATCCTTTTTTAATAAAGATTAATATCTAATTCGCAACCATCCGCATTAATTAAAAACAATGATGTGTTTTACCTGGATTGAAGAGCACCTCCCGCCCTCCCTCTATTGCGTGCACTAACCCCGCCACCAACTGGTCCCAGCACCACTACTCCCAACACCACTACTCTCGGCACCACTACTTCCAACACCACTATTTCAGGAAAGACACACAATCGACGATAATACGACACGTGTTTCGCTTCTACACGAGGCATCTTCGAGAGATGTAGACTTCACGGCGGCTGACCGCTAAGTAAGAATTAGATATTAATCTTTATTATAATGAATTTCCGCAAAGTAACGCCTGATTCTATCGATTATCAATTCTTTTTTGAAAACGTTAAGAAAGTTTGGCAAATTATCTGGTTACGACATAGTCGAGGAATTGACGATTGATCACAAAATAGTTTTGACCCAATCGAAAAAGTCCCATACAAAAAAGCTCGATATTTTGGTACTACACGAGCTCATTTAAAGAAACCTTAAGAATCATGTACTCATATGCGATTCTCTATTGAAATGTAATGAAACCGAATCACTTTTGAAAAGATTATTACTGGTGATAAAAAGTTGATCACCTTCAAAGTCAAAGGGTAGTCAAGCTCTACAGACCGTAGCGAAACCCGGATTAACGCACAATAAGATGATGCTGTATACATGGTGGGATTGTAAGAGTATTGTTATTATGAGCATTTTTTTATCAATAATTCCAAGTTTTCTACAGCAACGGGGTTATAATACTACCTACAAGAAGACAACAAGCTATCAAACAAAATGGCGCACATATTTTAAAATTGAATGTAATTAAACTTTGAAAAAAAATGTCTTGAAAATTTTATATAAAATACGAAGAAAATATAAATTCGCCTCAATAATTTACAGTTATTTCGATATAACAGACAGAGACTTCAATTTTGTTAATAAGTTTATATTCGATATATTTGCGTCATTATATCTGTCACGTAACAAATTATAGCTTCCTGTATAGCATAATCAACATTTTCGTCACAATATATTCATTCATCAAGCCCTTTGTAACAAAGGCTGAACCTCGGTTCCGATCTTTTGTCCGAGTCTATTTTATATGACACTTTGCTTTTAAATGAGCATACGGAAGAGTTTAAGAAAAATTATGTGGACCATTGTTTTAAACTGATCTCACACCACAATTTTGATATAATATATGATACAATATAATTATGACGCTAACTTTATAATGGTACATCTTCAAGCGAATAAATTAAAATTATATCTCTTATAATTTAGAGGTTTTTGAAGCTATTTGCCGTTGCACTACTCCAATACGTTTGGGTGGAATTCACATGTCTTTAAGATAGCTTATTTCTTAGATATTCAGGTTTCTTCACGATGATTTCATTCACTGCCGAGCAAGTGGTTAGTCAGTATTTAAACTGCAGCATTAACAACTAAAACCGCAAAAAAAGTACCACTGGGTATCTACCTGGTTCTTCTCAGGACAGAGATTTTTTTTCGAACCAGTAGTAGAGTAAAAAGAATGACTTTCAATAAGAATTACACGTAATCCGGCGTTATTATCAATAATAAACTATTAAGTGCAAGCAGGCTCCAAAGATTACAGGATTAAATTGAAATAGAGAAGGCATCTCAGAATAAAACATCAAATAATGACACATAACCTGACATATTCTTACAAGAGACTTATAGATTTGAATACACCTCACCCGCCAACTTTACTATATGATATTCAGACCCGCCAACCACCTGGTTGATCGATTGTAGAAAGGAGAGGGAATCAAGGCATGTATTTCTTATGCACACTCCGAAATTCGTCCTATAGAATAACTAGTTTGGTTACAAAAAAATCAAGATCACTCTTAAGCCTCTCCTCCAAGTCTATAAATATCAATTATCTGAAATTCATTCCTATGGTTTGACGGCTTTGTACCGCAGCGCACCGATCTGGATGTTAGCTTGTGAAATGTTAAATTATGTAAACTGCCTTTACGATACAGAATAAAATCTTAGTCTAGGTATAATGTTTAAAAAAAGTAATGAGGTAAAATAATTAAAGATACAATTTTCTTTATAACTTTGTTCAAAACTAATGAAAATTAGTTAAATAGGTACACAGTTGAAATAAATAAATTGCAAGTATAATTTTTCTCTGGAACAGTCTTTCACGTTGATTAATCAGCGGGGAAAAACCAGTCACATGGAGGATACCGCGAGGATTTAATTAGCGACAAAGAAGCTCGTATTTTGTCACACTTTTATTTATTTTATGTTCTGAACATTTATTTCTTTGATTCTCGTTGCGTTGAAAAACAATTAAAGGTAGAAATCTTATATGCTATTGGTCTCCTGATGAATACCAAATGGAGTAAACTTAAGCAAATTGCATTTGAGATAAAAATAAAAAAGCGATTCTGCATTGTCTGATAGAAAAGTTCATAGTTTAATTATAAACCAAAAATATTTTATATAATTTTATGTTAGCATGTGCTTCAATCATACATATACCAGCATATAAAATATTGGTTTTTTACCGAAAATTAAAATTTAAAGTATGATATTATGCATGTACGCACTTCACTAGATTTTTTGTAAATACAAAAGGTATTACTACTACTAAGGCAATCACACATAATAACAATTAATCATTATTATCCCATGCGCACTTGTTTACATGGTCCTCCAAAAAAGAATAGAATAAAAATAATAGAATAATTTTTGTTTAATTTCAACCATTAATAATACTAATTGAGAGTAATTTATGAGTCAACCGGATTGAAATAAAGCTCCTGCCCGAGAAGAGCCAGCAAGAAATGTAACGGAATTTTGTCGAAAATCTTTACGATGTTTTACATTTAATAATAGTATCGATCACTTCATGACCGGCGGTTATTATCACAGATGTATTATTTTGTAATATAATAGTAATAGAAACTTTTTACTCAATATATATTATAAATAAAACTTATTAAAAGTCACTATTATGTTTAATTTACCACTGGTTTGGAATATACTTCTATACAGAGATGAACCAGCAAGGAACTATGCCGGACATATTCTTTTTTGAAAAAAAAAAACAATTTATGGTCACTGAATTACACAATAATTAACACCACAAACTAATTTGGAAATGGCATGGTAGCGATCATTTCATTCCGAATAGGCTATTATCATGCATAAATTCCTTGTTAATATAATAACACTCTATAAACAATATTTGTTTAATAAAGTTTTAAACTTGTCAGATATTGTTCATTTTTATATTTGTATATTATTAATAAAAGAAATAATTCGTACATTTTCTACGCCGTTGTAGTAAAAGCTTATACTTTTCTCCGTGAAAGAATTACGAACTATTTGGAGTATGAAACACAGCAAAATTAAGCTGCTGTTTTACTACCGTACTCAGCGAGAGCGTGATCATACCTCGTTCGATCCGACCCATTCGTGCTAAAACCACAATATAGCTGTAGCATGGCTCTAATATATTAAATCGACTCAATTTATTCAAAAAAATATACATCGTAAGAAGTTTTATATAATTATAGCAGATCTCAAAAATAGGCATTAAAATACGGTAAAGTAACATTTCTTAATACGTCAAATAGGTAAGTTTGACACTGCTAATTGGAACGTTCAGAAATTGTAAGCGTGTTCAAACTTTAAATGAGCCTTCGTTAATTGCTTTAAAGTGAACTGCGGAATTACTTCAAAACGATTTTTATTTGCCTTCTAGAAAAAAAATTAATAGCATTTCCAACTTTGTGTAAATAAAAAGTAAAAAACAGAGCTGAGAGTATGGTGGGATTGTAAGGGCATCGTTTAGTATGAGCTTTTATCGCCGAGCATAACCATGAATTTGGATCTTTACTGCCAACAACTGATTGAAGGGAAAGGCCAAATTGCCCTCTAAAAAGCTTAGGGTGCTCAGCAGAGCGAGACAGTTTTTCATGCTGGCACATCGCTTGCAACTTTGCAAAACGCAAGTTCGATCTCACATTGAATACTATTCGCAACTCTGGGCCGGGGCACCCTAGTGCCAGCTTTTTCCACTTGACCGTATCCAGCGCAGAAAATCGTCGATATCCGAGTTCTTTCTGATCGGCTCGATTCACTGGTGCTGCGTAGGGATGTTGTATCCCTTTGCGTTTTCTATCATATCTACTATTGGGAATGCTCTTAGGGTTCGTTCGGATTAGTTACAGCCGCCAAATTTCACGAACGCGCATTTTGTCAAAGTTCACGATACAAACCTCAGCATCTAGATGCATGGTGGTCCACCACTGTGCGTTTTACTAGGAGTTTTCTTCCTCATAAAACCTCTCTGGGGAATTGTTTACAACCGAAAACTTTCCCGGACAGATCGACTTAGGGATCTTCAAGAAAAGAGCTTACTCCTTTGTCCAAACCCGGCAACGCACCTGCAACTGCAACACCGGGGGGTTGCGGTTGGTCATGGACGGCGATAGTCACTTACCATCAGGTGAGCCGCATGCTCGTTTGCCCCCTCTTCGATTAAAAATAAAAAACCAACATAGTGTGGGTGGGGGTTAATCTACTACTAGTGTTAACTTAATTAATTATTAATTTTTCATGATGAGCTTCAACTTAAAAACACTAAGCTAACGGAGCTTACTTATATATATAATTATAGTGCAGCCCTAACTGAATATAATATAGAAATGAGGAAAACCAAGAGAGCATCGTGGGGGAAGCTATGCGAGAAAATTGAGTCTTGGCCTCACAGTGCAAGTCTACAAAAATGCAATCGAAAGCTTTAGCTTTCCGAATCAGATCAGGCTTCTTAAAAGCCTGATGGTAACTTAACTACTAATGAACATTGGAAATACTAGCGTCAATCCACTTCTCAGGGTCACATAATACTTTTGGCTTAAACTCTTTCGGAGCCTCACAACCATCAGGTGGGTGAAGGAGGATTTTTTCACCCCTTCTTTGGACTATAGCGGTTGATCTAATATTGTATAAGATGGCAGACCTTCGCATTAACATACTAGGTTATGCTGATGACCTTGTGATTATTGCGAGGGGATTTTGCCAAAGAACTTTATCGTTAATCATACAAAGAGCCCTAAACACCATAAATAACTGGTGTAGTAATAGCGGTTTATCGGTAAATGCTGATAAAATTTGTTATAATACCCTTTAACAAAGACAGTTGGACAAATTAATTACACCAAAACTCAATGGTAAAGAGGTACCATTCTCCACTGAAGTTAAGTACTTGGGCGTAAAAATCAACCAAAAACTAACGTGGAATTCTCACCTTAGCAACGTATGCCATAAGGCAAAAATTGCTTTAGGTACGTGCAGTCGTTTGGTCGGGAACAGCTGGGGCTTGCATCCCAGTATGATCCTATGGGTGTACAGCAGCATAGTGAGCCCTACTAAGGCCTATGTCCGTTACAGGACCATAGACAGTTGGTCAGAGCCATAGAGAGATCATGGATCCATAGAGAGATGCTTAGCGGGTCAATTATGGAAATTATCTCCCTTATAAAATACTCTAAGGAGGGAGGGGTATTTTAAATAATGGGCTTTAATAGATTGTTACGGTATTGGTAAAACTAGAACCACCGTCTATTCTTATAAGATAGAAGTCATAAGATTATTTTGGTACGAAATACTCAGGAGACGAAAGCAACATGGTCCATCTATCGCCGCGAATATTTTTTTGTAATTTTAAACCTCGTTAAGTATCAGAAATAAATTATAAAGGAAAACAACACACATTGAAATAAAAAATAAAATTTGTTATAACGACGTTGAATAAATAACAAGTGAGGATTACAATCTCCTACTGCGAGGGATAACACCATAGAGCAACACGGGCCGCCGGCGATCGGAGGAGAGTAGCCATAGAGTTTTCCCGGATACAGAACTGTCTGTAATTGTTTTGCGGTTGAAAATCTGCGCACACAGAAACAATTGTCTATCACTATGAACCTCACACATTACAATATTGTAACATATCGCTTGGTGACAGCGATCACTCGCATACAGACTCAGATCAATTAAATAGACATACAATTAACTTTTTTAGATACATACTCCCAAAGAACATTTATATTTACAAGTATATTATTTCTTAGACACGTCTTCTTTCACCGACGAGCACGTGTTAAATTAGCATTCATGATTAGTGCCAGCGGGGATAGAACCCGAGCTGCTCTCGTATTGCCAAATTTACAACGAGCACGTTATAGTCTTAAACATATTTTTAGTAGTTCGTTTCACTTCAAGTACAGATTATTATTAAATTATCATTGTAAGGAAAAATAAAAGAGAAACGTTGCCATAAAGTATTTTAAGTCCAATACGAGAGTAAACAGTAATATGACGGTGGAACAGACTTGCTCTGTTTCATCGCAGCAGCCAACGATATCCTCTTATGGAACCTTAAGTCATTGAGTCAGAGCAAATAGATCCGGTGTATCTAGACACGCTATCCGTCCCACATTCAATAACTTTCAGCGATATTGATAAGCGCTCTTGCAACGTGGCAGGGTTTTGTGAAATTGGTCGATATTTATTATTTTAAGACCGTCTGGATAATTTGATATTTATTGGCTATTTCCTGATCTATACTCGAAGCTTTATAAGATTATATTTTGTTAACATAATATATTTTCCGAATTTATTTTTATGTAAATAAAAAAAATTGTTTTTGCTATTTTACCTTGTTGGTTTGTCTTTACGTAATGATGGAGATATACATGCATGAGCAAATATAAATCTACTTCAAAGAAAGATGTCCCAAAATCCTTATTATCCCGACTTGCGTACCAAATGTTAGTAGTCAGTTCTTATTTTTACAGAAATAGGGTAATAAACCAACACAAAGTCTGCGTGATGGTAAGTGGATTCTGTAGCTCATAGACACCTGGCACCCGCATCTATCCTAAGTGCGTTGTGTGCGTTGTCAGCCTTGAGGACTAAGACGGAATGCCTCTTCCAGTAAAAAAGGTCTCCGGTTCTCTACACTTACCGTTCGAAATACAGCAACATTAAGCAGCTATTTGACGCTGGTATTCTGTGAGAGCGTAATCTCTCCCAGTTCAAGCCGGGCCATTCGTGCTACAACTATACAATTAATATAGCTGCAGCATGGGTCTACCACGTACGAAATATATTATTTATCATAAAAGTGTACCGCACCACGTATTTTTTTCAAAGGCCAGCTAATATTTATCTATAACTACGATGATAATTGTTTATCTGAGATATTGTATGTTCTTGGGTGTCTGACTGGACTGAGATATTATACGCAGATCAAGAGGAAAACATAATACTCAACTTTTATATATGTATACTAGTTGAACCCCACAGATGTTGTCCTACCGGTTAAGTTATAATCATAGCTTGTGTTCAGCAACGTTTTTTTTACTTTAGCGCATGCAATTTAATTTATTAATCCTTTAGCTCGCAACGATAAGCTGACTCAACGATCACTTTAAAAAACTTGATCAAAAATTAGTTATTTTTTATAAGATTGTATTTATTGCTTACAACGAATAACTAAACGCAATTGTAAAAAAAGTTTGACATTTCCGAACGCATTTTACGCCAATGTTGCGCAAATGGCATCACAGTTGCAGACTCCGTGGATTGCAGGTAATTTAATTCGGTAGGTTTTTTTTATAGGATGGAGTGACAAACGAGCACACAGTCCACCTGATGGTAAGTGGTTGCTGTGGCCCATAGACATCTACATCTATCCTCGATTACGAATCAAAATGCAGATGCGTTGTTACCCGTGATGACTAAGATGGAATGCCTCGTTTCCAGTAAAAAGGGTCTCCGGTTCTCTACACTCACCATACGAAATACAGCAGCATTAAGCTACTATTTCACGCTGGTATGAGGTGTGAGAGCATGGTCCTTCCCCGGTCGAGCCGACCCATTCGTTCTACAACTATACTACTAATGTAACTGCAGCATGGCTCTACCACGTATAAAATATATACGGCGATAGGTAGGTGGGTATGTAAAATAAAATGTTAAATTTACATAAACATTTTGTTTTACATATTGGTGTTTTGTCATGCTTTAGGTATGGTTTTTTTATGTTTGCTTCAGACAAAGCCAATATGGTAAAGAACACGCAAAATTATGGCACTAGTTCCTCCAGAGAACACTCCATCAGATAGTAGCAGTACTAGCAATGACGATGAAGTTATAATTAAAGACAAAACTTAAGAACGTCATCATCATCATCATCATTACAGCCCTTCACAAGTCCACTGCTGAACGTAAGCCTCCCCCAAGTAACGCCACAAAGCACGGTCCTGAGCCACCTGCATCCATTAAGAACGTGAAAACTCTAATTGGAGCTCCGAATCCAGGTCACACCCTTCTTCATTTGGCTCTTCAAACTACTAAAGATGTCCAAAATCAGAACACATTTCATTGTTAGTAAGTTCAAGTGGTGGTTTTAGAATGAATGGGTCGGCACAAAATACCAGCGTGAAATAGCAGCTTAATGCTGCTCTGTTTCGTATAGAGTGTAGAAAACTACAGACCCTTTTACTGAAAACAGAACATTTCATCCTAATCCTCTGGAGTAACAATGGACCCAAATTTTGACTCTTAAACTAGGATAGATTTAGAGGGACCACAGCATTCGCTTATCATCATGTGAACTGTGTGCTCGTTTGTCGAATCCGGGACCTCGTGATTGACATTCGCATCTACTAGCACTAGACCAACGAAGCAGTTGTAAAAATATTGGGTAATGAATTAATTCGCAAGGATTTTAAAAGTTGTATGATCATGTATATTTTTTCAGTATTTTATCTTAACAGAAAAAAATAATCGTCCCCAGGTGGGCTCAAACCACCAACCATTTGATTAACAGCCGAACCCGCTAGCTGATTAAGCAACGGAGCCTTATATCTGTAAGATATTTTTATTACTTGCAATATAAGTTAATAAATCAGTTCGCGTCGTATAGTGGCGGTTTAAGAACACGTGTATGTGCTAAGAATATGGGAAAAAAGGAAGAATTTAATATATTAAACGAAGAGTTACAGATTTTTAGGTTATGGGGTTATATTCACCCTTACTTGAATTAATTATACATCGTCATCATTACCATCATAATCATGATGATATATCTCCCCTACAGACTGACAAAAAGCATGGTATTGAGCTTCTAGCCTCCTGCACTCCTCATCTATAATATTTCGTGAGTTCACCAAGCACTCTGAATGACAGTACTAGGCTGCCACTCCTTTCTACCCCATCCAGTGTAAATTATTCAATCACATACATCAGTAAAATATATTACTACTTTTATGCACCGGTAGGGTTGATGAATTGTTTCCTGTGATTTTTTAGGAATAAAAGTAGAAGACAAAATTGAATAAAAGAAGAAGTGAGTACATGACTCTAAACCCCCACTCGTTCGAGCAGTATAAAGAACCATGCTGGCTATAAGAATAATTGACTCAAATTAAGACAGACCACCGACTTAATTAATTAATTGAGTCGGTGGTCTGTCCACATACATACACTGCGGCAGATTGAATAGGAGACCGAAGAGTACAATCTGATACTTTGCCTGGCGTATGTGGACTAAGAGAAAGCCTTTAATTCCGTCGAAAATTGGGCGGTGGTAAAGTCCCATCAGCGGTGCCAAGTTGACCGTCGGTGTATCGAAGTGCTGAAGTGTTTGTACAGTAGGACTACGATGGTTATCCGAGTACAAAACCAGAGTTCGAAACCTGTCCAAATGCAGAGAGGTGTAAGACAGGGTGACGTTATATCCCCGAAACTCTTCACCGCTGCATTGGAAAACGTTTTCAAGCTACAGGACTGGAAACGATACGGTATTAACATCAATGGCGAGTACATCACTCACCTTCGATTTGCTGACGATATAGTCCTTATGGCAGAATCGCTGGAGGACCTAAGCACTATGCTCAGTAACCTCAATGGTGTTTCCCAACGGATAGGTCTTAAAATGAACATGGACAAAACAAAGATCATGTTTAATGTCCATGTCACTCCTATAACCAGTAGTTGTTGGGAACACTATGCTCGAAGTTGTTGACAAGTACGTTAAACTGGGACAAATAGTCCGACTAGGTGAGTCCAACTTCAACCGAGAGGTCAATGGACGGATCCAACTCGGCTGGACGGCGTTCGGGAAATCACAACACATCTTCTTCATCTAGTTTTCAGAGTTTGAGGTATACCTTAAAAAACTAGATTGTACAACCAGTGCGTGAGTTCACTGCTGGCCGTAAGAGGACGCTCAGAAAACTTCGAAGAACCGAAAACTGATGGGGAAGAAAGATTCTCGAGTGGCAGCCTCATACCGGTAGGCGTATTGTACGTATATAGGGTGACTTCCCACTAAACGGAGTGACGAACAGGTAAGACATGCAGGAAGTCGATGGATGCAGGTGGCTCAGGACCGTGTTTTGAGGCATTACTTGGGGGAGGCCTATGTTCAGCAGTGGACTTGTGAAAGGCTGTAATGATGACGATGATGATGTAAGTCAGTTATTCTACGATTCTTAATCGTTGTCTTGTTTATGTACATTTTCTTCCTATTGGATCGTATTTTTCATCTATTTTGGTGATATTTTGTATTATAATTGCTTGCTGAGCTCTATGAGTATTATGTAATGTAAAGTTGTTAACGATAAATGCTTTTTTTTCTTTCAATAACTTTGAGAGTTACTTCTTTTTAACATCAGAGATTGTATGATGTTTAATAAAGATATATCTTCTATTTTCATTTAGGCATAGAACTTGAATGTCAAAAATCAATGAATTGTTTCAACCACTGAGCCTAAAAACAAATTAGGTTATAAATTTTGTTCAACTGCACTTATTTTTGTCAAACGATCGAGTATACACGGCCGAACGATGAGCAGTTTGCGAAATAGAACATTTAGCTCTGGAACGGTCCAGCGACGGACAATTGGATTCATTACAATATACTGAAAGCACGTAGAACTACAAATGGTTTACAAACGGTTGTTAAACGTGAAAAATGGTTAACAATCAATTCTATTCTCGAACTATAAACTTAATATTATATTTTATATTTAAAACGTCTCACTGCATTTTATTGCTAAACAAAAACTTGTAATGCTAATACTAATGGTATATTACAACGATCATAAGGCATGCAGCCTCAGTACCTGACTGCTACGCAATCCTGCTACACCAGGTCGCTACCCTAGACTGCTATCACAGGATACTACACCGGGCCGCTACGCCAGGTTGCTACACTAGGCTACGTCGGCTCAGTTTGGAACAGTTTTTAGTCAGCTGATTGTGATGATTATTGCAGTGTCACCCAACATTTAATCTAATTGCAAAAAACTGAAAATTAATAAAGTGGGTACATATAACCCATTTGTTGCGTCATAATACAACACATGCTATTAATGTTGTTATACTCACAATTTAAGTTCGATTTCGTTTTCCTTTTTAGATTTTATTAATTTTCTTTCATTTTTTTCTTGGTCGTAGCGTGCAGAATGTAATTACTAAGTTTATAGAACTTTATAAAATATTTCTAAGATCGTGTTAGCAAGCAAACATTTTTTCATTTCTGAAAGCGTAACAGTACTCACAACGCTTGGCATGTGGATTAGTAAGTTCAGAACTAATACTTCTTCTTTTTTTATAGAATAAGGGTGACAAATAAGCATACAGTTCACCTGATGGTAAGTAAATGTTATGGCCCATTGACATCTATATTTATTTTTGATTAAGTGTTGGGATGCGTTATTACGTCTGAGGTGTAACATAGAATGCCTCGTCTCCAGTTAAAATGGTCTCCGTATCTCTACATTACCACACGAAACGCAGCAGTATTAAGATGCTATTTTACGCTGGTATTCTGTGAGAGCGTGATACTACCCCGTTTGGGTCATGTCTATTCGTGCTACAACTATGATATAGCTGCAGCGTGGCTCTACCACATCTTTAAAGAAGCAAGCATACCCTTCATCCGATTGAAATTGGATGCTTTGGTCCAAAAGCACCTTTAACTTCAAACAAAAATAATGCAGATGCGTTATCATTCCCCAGGGCTTTGGTTCTGTGGAAAAATTACTTTTAATAAAAAACTAAAAGCTGACTTGACTGTAGTACAGCATGGCAACTATGGCAAATATTCCCCTGTGAGGAAATCTATGGCTAACGGCAAAAATCAATATGTGGATGCGCTGTCACTCCTGTGGACTAAAATTTAATATCTCGTATACAGTAAAAATTGTCTCTGGTTCTCTACACTCACCATACCAAATACAGCAGTATTAAACTGCTATTTACACTGGTATTATCTGAGACCGTGGTCCTTTTCCAGGTCTACCCGACTTATTTTTGCCTTACCACAAAAGATATATATTTTTGCAGCTATCCGCAATGCGTCAGCCGGTATATGCGGTATTACGGTTACAGCACGAATTGGTCAGCTCGACTGGGAAATGACCACGCTCTCACAGACCAGCGTAAAATTCAAGTAAAAGTTGACACGTGGTAGAGCCATGCCGCAGTTATATTAGTATTATAGTTGTAGCACGAATGGGTCGGCTCGAACGGGGAAGGACCACGCTCTCACAGAATACCAGCGTTAAATAGTAGCTTAATGCTGCTGTATTTCGTATGGTGAGTGTAGAGAACCGGAGACCCTTTTTACTGGAAGCGAGGCATTCCATCTTGGTCATCACGGGTGACAACGCATCTGCATTTTGATTCGTAGGCGAGGATAGATGTAGATGTCTATGGGCCACAGCAACCACTTACCATCAGGTGAAATGTGTGCTCGTTTGTCACCCTATCCTATAAAAATAAAAAATAAAGTAAAGTTTCATATGTTGAGTGTAGAGAAGAACCGGAGAAGTCTTTACTGGAAACGAGGAACTTCATCATAATCCTTAGGGTTAGCAACACATCTGGATTTTGATCCTTAATTGAGAATAAATGTAGATGTTTATAGGCCACAGCATCCACTTACTATCAGGTGTACTGTGTGCTCGTTTGCCACCCTTATTCTATAAAAATACATCTAGTACTTCCTCTACCACTTCGCTTTTCTTTTCGACACCTTACGTACAACTCAAGAATTGTTCGTAATCCGTATCCGGATAAGTGAGCTGCAGTGGCAATGGACCGGTTATATATTTCGAAGAACCGAATCCGCATACGCAAGTTTTCAGTATTTTTATTCTAAACTTGTTACTGTTAGTTAATATTATGTTGTGTGCACATTTCTTGGGGTACCATTCAGATTGTACTTATGCACCTATTGTGTTTTTTTTTTGATGAAATATTTTTATACAGAATAAGAATGATAAACCAGCAAGCAGTCGATTTGATTGTAAGTAGATGCTGTGGCTCATAGCTCACTACATCTATCCTTGATTGACAATCAAAATGCAGAGACGTTGCCTAAGTACTAAGATAGAATACCTCTTATCCAGTAAAGTGGGTCTCCGGTTTTTTAAAACTATAGACCGATTTCCTTGTCGTGCCACGTTACTGTTTTCGAAAATCTCGTACGCAGACTCGACGACTTCCAGCCTCCCGAACAAGCCAGTTTCTAAAAAGGATTTAGCACTATAGATCACATACATACCGGCAAATTTTACAGAAGAACGAAGAGTACAATCTGCCACCTTGTCTTGCGTGTATGAACTATGAAAAAGCCTATAATTCCATCAAAATGTGGGCGGTTTCTGCAGTCCCTTCAACGGTACCTAGTGGGCTGTTAGTATATCGCAGTGCTGAAGTGTTTGTTAAGTATGGCTACGATCATTATCCAGGTACAAAACCAAAGTACGAAACATATTCAACTGCAGAGAAGTGAGAGACAGGGTAACTTAATATGCCCGAAAATCTTCACCACTGCATTGGGAGACGTTTTCAAGCCACCGGACTGAGGATACGGTATTAACGTCAATGGCGAGTACATCACTCATCGCTGGCTTTGTGTAGTTTAGAATACAAACATTTTGTATACAAATAATATGTTATAAAAATAAACGGAATATCTAAATAGGATTTTTTTAATCTAGTTTCAAACAGAAATCTTTGCTTACAATATTTATCAACATGTTCAATTAGTAGGAAACATGCAAAATTTCTTTTCTAGCGCATAAGAGCACTGCACTTTAGAATTTATTATACGGCAAGTTTTTCGGTTTGCAATTCGCTACTAAGGGCCTACCAACTTGATGCCATTAATTATTAATTTTCTATCTTCGACATCATTTTTCACTTCACCTCAGTACTATCTCATATTTTGACCCTTAAAATTAAACCATGTTATCTTTTTACTTAAAAAAGTTCTAAAAGGCAATAGACTTTTTTTAGTAGATTTACTGCGAAATTGTGATAACCCAATTCTTTATTTGACAAACTGCGCAAAATTTGTCCAGCAGCGTTTGAGCGTACATTGACAGCGCTGAATGTATTCAATCAAATTACGACTGGCTGGTTCAAAGTTTCAATGTTGAGTGTAGTTTATTGACCTTTGACATTAGTTTGCTTACTTCAAAAATATTTGGCGCCATTTTGAAACGCGAATACTTTTGCTGCACTTCTATTTTAAGTTTATTTTTATAAATAGAGTAAAGGTGACAACAGAGCAAACAGTCCAACTGATGGTAAGTGGACTTTGTAGCCCATAAACACCAACATCTATCCTTGATTAGGAATCAAATGTAGATATAAACAAAACAAGGGTAAGTGTGAGTGGAAGCATTTTAAGTCGGGTACTTTTAGCTATCACAGTTACCTGTAACCTCCAAGAAAATAGCCTACGCTTTTTTTAAAGGCCAGAAAAAGTGGCGTCAATGCTACTGCAATACCTCTGGTGTTGCAGTTGTCCATGGGCGGCAATAGTCACTCATCAACAGGTGAAACTCAAGCTTGTTGTTCCCCTGTTTAAAAATATTCTGAGTGATTTACCACTCAGACGGTTGCAGAGTTGCAATTTTTTGGTCACTGGGTCATGGAGCATTCGAAGAATAATATAAACATAGGTACGTAGCGTATTTTGCTGGCTGTGTATTGCAACATACTCGTAGGTTTGCACTATGCGCTAGGCCTAAGGCTAGGTTAAACTACAAGGAACCCTTATATTTTCGCCGTATGCGTCCATCTGTCTGTCAACGGTTTTACTTAGAGACCCTAGGTGCTACATAGCTGTAATTTGGCATAGTTATATATTATAATAATCACGCTTACAAAATCGTGAAATATAATCTTAAAAAAACCTTTTTATTTTGGGTACCTCCTACACAGGTAAAGGAGGATGATAATTTTTTTATTATATTCCATCGTATTTAGGTCTTTCTACAACACATAAGGGTTATAGAACAACATCTTTTTGATCCAGGGGTCCGTTTGCAAAAAAATATTTGATTTCTTATATTTACGCGAACACTACACATTGAAATAATACTAGTTTTTACGGAATTTATCGCGTATATTTAACTTTTTAAATACCCGACGTTTCGAACGCTTTACAGCACTCGTGGTCACGGGCGGGACTAAGATGTTCAACGTCCATATGTCATAGTTAACCGCGGTTACCATAGATTAAAATTTAACTTTTGTTCCGATCTATAATAATATTCCACAACTATCATACAACGCCATCTAGTCCCAAGCTAAGCAGAGCTTGTGTTATGGGTACTAGACAACCGATAAACATACTTATATATTTCTAAATACATAAATATTATAGAGAAATTACACCCAGACACAGAACAAATGATCGTGCTCATCACACAAACATTTGTCCTGGGTGGGAATCGAACCCACGACCTCCGGCATAGCAGTCAGGGTCACTAACCACTAGACCAACAGGCCTGTCAATTTCAAATTATCTGCGCGGAGAATCGTAAGGAAACGCCACGGTAGTCATGGATACGTCAGATTATAATTCTAAAATACAAGAACTTTTGTCGGATGTAAGTACTTATAAAAAGGTTAAAAACGACCCAACAAATAGCACACTAAAAACAACTAGTGACCTCATAAAGAAACACTCCGAAAAATTAAATCTGGACGTAAAATGGATAATACCTACGTGCGTCAAATCACCAAAATTGTATGGGTTACCAAAAATACACAAGCCCAATGCTCCATTACGTCCCATAGTGAGCCAAATCTATTCACCAACTTACAGATTGGCTCAACACTTAGCGAAAATACTCTCACCGCTCAGGGGACATACAAGAGCACACATAAAGGATTCCTACCATTTTGTCAGCGAGATTAAAGACCTACGTCTGGCAGACAATGAAACTATGGTCAGTTTTGATGTGCAGTCATTGTTTACATGCTTACCTGTTGAAGACTGCATCTCAATTGTAACTAGAAGGCTGGAAGAAAACAACATGCCCGTAGAATATGCAGTATTACTCAGACACTGCCTTACATCTGGCTACCTATTGTGGAAGGAGGAGTTCTATAAGCAAGTAGATGGTGTGGCGATGGGCTCACCTGTATCTCCCATTGTCGCCGACATATTCATGGAAGACTTTGAGGAGAAAGCCCTGCTTAGTTCTCCCATAAATCCAAGGTTCTACAAGCGGTATGTAGACGACACTTTCACAATTCTACCTTTAGATAAAGTAACTGCATTTTTAGACCATCTTAACTCTATAAATTCTAAAATTCAGTTCACAATGGAGTTAGAGGCAAACAATTCCTTAGCTTTTCTAGATGTGTTAGTAATTCGGAATCCTGATAACACCTTGAGCCATACTGTGTATAGAAAAAAGACCCATACAGATAGATATTTAAACGGTGATTCTCACCACCATCCTTCACAGTTAGCTACCGTGGGTAAATCTTTGTTTCAGAGAGCACGAGGGATCTGTGACAGTAAACACCTGGCTGCAGAGCTCCACCATGTCAAGCAAGTTTTGCATGACAACAAGCTTCGAGTCCCGCGCCTACGTCACAGTGAACGAGTGAAGCCGGCCACAGTCGAGCGTGTACCTGTTGTACTGCCATATGTTAGAGGAGTCACTGACAAGATTGGCTACATCTTGAAGCGCGCTTCCATCAAAACATACTTCAAGCCGCTGAAGAAGATTGGCCAGTTTTTACCATCGGTCAAGTGTAATGTCCCTCTGCAAGATGCAGGAGTGTACAAGCTTGATTGTGAATGTGGTCTCTCCTACATAGGACAAACTAAAAGATCAATAAAAACCCGCGTTAAAGAACATATAGCTGATGTGAAGAATCGACGCTCCGGGAAGTCTGCAGTCTGTGAACACGTACAGGATCGCCCCCGTTATTACATCAGATTTGATAGACCGCAGATCCTCGCTAAAGAACACCGATTCCTTCCAAGGATGATTCGCGAGGCTATTGAAATCAAAAAACATCCTAATTTCAATAGAGAAGATGGCTGGGTGCTACCATCTGCTTGGGATCCTATAATAAATAAAATTAAATCCCAACCCAAGCATACAACTGCAGGACTTCAAGATACCATAAGTTCATACTGCATAGATCGGAACAAAAGTTAAATTTTAATCTATAGTAACCGCGGTTAACTATGACATATGGACGTTGAACATCTCAGTCCCGCCCGTGACCATGAGTGCTGTAAAGCGTTCGAAACGTCGGGTATTTAAAAAGTTAAATATACGCGATAAATTCCGTAAAAACTAGTATTATTTCAAAAAATATTTGGCTTTAAAATGATATTTTTCTTTAGAATCACGTGACCCTCTCCCCTTTACCAACTAAACCGCTGTTTTTGGAAATATGTAAAGTATACACGATATTACTATATATAATGAATTTATAGGAAAACTGTCAAAGCTAAGTAGAATTAACAAGTTAACGAGCAATGGTCGACCAATTTTACATATGCACTTGGATTAGTAAAAATTTCGTAACAACTCCATAGAATATAACTTAAAACTAGCTGCGTTTTAACTTTTTGATGCTATTGAACTCTGTAAGAAATAAAAATTTTATGAAGGAAACGACTTACGCATTATTACTAAAGCTTTACTTTTTTGCCAAATAGGTAGGGAGGACCTTTAGTACTTACTACCTTCGCTTATTTTTAGGTGGTTGTTATTGTTGGCTTCATTGAAAGTATTCGTACAATCATTTAGCCTTATACAGTTTTATTCATCGTACTATTGATTTACGTGGGCGACGCTCAGGTTTATTTGAGGTAGTGGTGGTTTACGGGAAGGTTCATTACGGTCATATATATATCTTAGGGTTGCACTGTCGAGAATATATAGATAGATAATATGACCATCTCCCCATCAATGTACGTCCATCAACTATGACCATCTTTGTATGTGGTCTCGTACGTACCTGGCATGTGAATGTTTGTTGTAGTTGTATTATTTTCGAAATCGATTTTTTTAACCTTATTTGAATACTACTCCCTATAAGTCTGGAAAACAAGCCAATCAGTTATCATATTTCTTTTGGGGCAATTTCAGTCATTATAGTGGTCAAACCACGAACTCACTTAATATGTGCATTATCAAGTCCCAACCCTTATATTTTCACAGCCTATCTGGGTCTAACTCCATTTCTTACAGTCTTCAACAGAATTGTTTTTTGGTTCATCTGTCAATATTTGAGAAACGCTCGTACTACTAATGCCTAGCTTATAAAATCACAGCAATTTTGTTTTCTTTAACGTCCTACTCCATAAAGTAATTTTATAATCACTGTGAGAAATACTAAGTAATAAAATCTTTGGAAAATCGATCGAGATTTCTCATAAAAAACGCATTCCAAATTTGAAAACTAAAATCACCTTCTTTTTTGCATTTATTTTAACATTATTCATCGCTAGGCTATTTATACTCGTCGAATAGACTTAAATTGGCATCAAAGCTACTAGAAACTACTTGCGAAAGTATACTCTATCCATATATAAGAAATGAGAACTGTTGTGCCTTTTATAGGTATTTTATAGGTAGGTACCAAGGTCCTTAAGCTTAGTAACGCATAGGCATTTTGATTCTTAATCGAATCTAGAAGGACATGATATCCACATACCAAAGGTTGGACTGTGTACGCTAAACTCGGTGTAAACTAGGAAATGCCTGTGAACCATTATGGAAAACGCTGTTGATATGATATGACGTGAACCTAAAATAATACTACGGACCCAAGGAAAACTTTTATAAATTATTGTTCCCAATATTCGGTGAAGCGCCTACAATAGAAACAAGTCACGTAGCGACACGCACAGGCACCTACAGCGGGAACACTGTCCCCGTACTAACTGCTCCAAACTAAACGCCATGATTGCAAAATATTTAGCGAAGTTGAAACTTGTAGTTTCGTGTGAAACATTGAATATTTATTTACCTTATTAATTTTCAGGTTTGTCGTTGCTCACGAGGGGATGTTTGTAAAAGCAAAAACTAAATAAAAAACCTCAGTTTTTTATTTAGTTTTTGCTCTTATCAGAAAGATGTTGTTGCCAATCTTCTGTCTCGGTTTCAGTTCAGGAACCAACAACCGTTTGGAAAGAAAGCTTTTCGAGTCGCAGCCTTGTTTTGGTAAGCGAAATGTAGGGCGGTCCCTCACTAGAAAGAGAGACGACCTACTAAAATATGCAAGAAGTCGATGAAACCGGTGGCTCAGGACCATTCGTTGGTGCATTCCTTGAGGGAGGCCTATGTTCGGCATTGACTCAGTCCAACACCGATTGTTTATAATAATTATTACAAAATAAACCTGAAATCATCATGACCTTTAGGACTTCTAAAAACAACACTGATTGACTAGTAATTATGTAATAAACCTAAAATCATCATCACATTTAAGACTTCTAAAGGTGATGATTATTTTAGGTTTATTTTATAATAACTAAAGACAATTGGTGTTGTGTGATAAAATTATAAAAATATTAGGTTAATAAAACGTAGACATTACGGAGAGGAGTGCTTTGCGAACTGAGCGCTGTGTAAACCGCTCACCCGGCATGGAGCACTCACACCGCAGGATGGTCGGCAGTGTATTCCCCCGTCATCGAGAGTCCAGTTAGACGCAAACAGCGAGCCTAACAGATAGGTTCTCTCTGCGGCATGAGCTAGTGAGTCGTCATCTCTGTGCGGAAATGGAAGAGACGACTGATAGAAGTTCCCTTAGACAGCCTTGGCAAGAGACCAGAATGCACGGGTTCCCGAAGGAAGGCGAACTAGCTTCTCGCCTAGACTCGACTAGACCTTGCCTTGGCAATGACTCTTTTGAAGGACTTGGAGGCGGAATTATTACTTCGAGAATATTCCTGTAGTTCCTTTTTTTTTCAGATAATGTTAAATTTTCCCAGATCATTCTTTTTGATATTTAGTGTGTAAAATTTGTGTAGTCAGCTGGAAATATAAAACACACAAAATATTTGTTTTCGATTAAAACATATAAAAAATGTCCCCCAGACCGAATACCGGCCACGGCGGCCTGCCTCAATGACGCAGGATAGGATTATAGTGCCCAAGTGTTTATGTTCTCACTCTCTATTCCCTCTCACTCTCACTCTCTATTCCTTCACTCTCATAGTCCGATGGGACGGTAAACCGACGCTACCGGAGAGAGATCAGGCGCAGGACCAACGGCTTTACGTGCTTTCTGAGGCACGGGGGTGAGGCACCGCCAACTTCCTGACTCCGGGCAACTACTGAGAATTTCTTGACGGAAAAACTCAATAATTAATTTCTGTCCCAACCCGGGATTCGAACCCAGGACCTCATGATCAGCAGTCGCACTACTACAACCACTAGACCAACGAGGCAGATTAAAACATATATTGAAGTTTCGACAAATATTCTCATATTTCCTATTTACAACTGAACTTATAATTTTTAGTTTAGTCTTGCACATTGGTCCGTCTTGCATTCTCTGTCTTAATTTCGGTCTTGTTCTTTTACATTCGGCTTTAGTCTTGGTCTTGCTAGTGTATCTATGATCTTGATCTTGGTAGTGTAACTATGATCTTTGTATTGGTCTTGGTCATTATCTTTCAAAATTCAAGACCAATACTGCAATATCAAGACTGCAAGACAAAGACTGCAAGACCAAGACCAAAACTGCAAGGCCAAGACCGACTTATTACATCAATTTGCAGTCGTAGGTTAGCTTTCTTTTAATTTTTTTTCGTTTTATTTTTAAAAAACGTAACCCCACACTAGTATTTGTTCCTATATCGCGTGGGTAGTTTATATATATAAATTGTACAGGGACAACATCTGGACCCATAAATATTATTGTAGCCTATACAAATACTTGTTTCGTGCGGGATTCGAACCCACGCCACGGACCTTAGCGCCGCAACTCATTGCTAACGCGTACATACGTACGTAAATTGCGGCACGAAGCCGTCAATAAACCTTACTCTATTACATATGCCTTCAGACATACAGCGATTTAAGCGTCCAACATAACAACGCAAGGAGCTGCTGAATATTATCTGAGTGTCTACTCTGTGAATAGTCCGGTATTACGAAAAAATTAATGAAATGAAGAACGAAAGAATAAATGGGATGGGGAGTGTCGGTGTGTTTTATTTGAAACTGGTGATACACCCCGGATTCATCTATTGAAAAAACTCAACAAACAACAAGAAGCACTTTGGGTGTTAGGAGTTTTACCGCAAGAAGAGTGAATAAAACAGGAATAAGCATTTATATGGACTTAGTTTTACACGGAAGTAGGTGCCTGCAGTTCACATGAACTCACTTTACGAGAATGACTTCATTTGAATAGTCTCACTTGTAGACGCGTTGAAGCTTATTAGTGGAGTTAGATTATACTGAATAGGTATATATTTATCTTATTTTTTAACTAACGGCATGCACCGTCTTCGCTTGGACATGATCTACTAATGTGGTGTTATTAAGATATAATATTCCCAATCAACGTCAATTTGAACTCCGCCATTGCCGGTCCCAAGCCCGGATGAGAAAGGAGGAGGGGACGGTTCCGCCGGAGAGAGTGGGTGTATCCGGGGGACTAACACACCCACCTGCGCTAGGACCTGCGCAGTCGAGCGCCGTACGCGGGGATGAAGGAGTCCTGGAGGGTTGAGCCGATCGTCGCTGGGGTATATAGTGGCGAGAGGCAACACGCCCTCTTTGGTCCGGATTTCAAGCTAAACGGTAGCCCTATCTGCTAGCCACAGATAAGGAAATGGCCAAGCGCCCCGTCAGAGGGTCGCAGGCGAGGGATGTGGGGGCTGCCTAGTTTTCCTGAAAAGGGGGGCTGGGTGGTGGTAAAGGCCATGCTGACGGAGCAAGTGACAGTTTATTTGGGTGGTGGGGATGGGCCTTGTCAGCCCCATCTACCAGCTGGATCGAGCTCCCGATGTCGCGCTGTGAGCCAACTTCACGTCCCTATATTCTCCCGGTAATCCTAACGCCTGAAATAGGGCGTTCCCAAAGGTGCGGGCTCCATGGAGGGTGGGAAGCCGGGGGGATGAAAATTTTTAAGAACAAATACTATGGACAATTTAAGGCCCAAAAAGAAAGAGGGAGAGGTGTCAGAGGTGCTTACCAGAGACACCAATGAACAAGGGGGAACCGTCACTAAACCGGCGGTTCCACGGACAGTACCGTCCAGCGCAGGTGCCCCCATCAAAGGGACAACTACCTCGCTGAACGTTTCCAAAACCAGTTCCAAGGAGCTGGGGGGGAAAAAAGAACAGGAGCCCGCGAGTGACAAAACTGCGGAGCCAATACGAACTGACGACCTTTTCTCTGCTGCCTGGCAAGTGGTGAGCCGTAAGGGGAAAGGCAAGGCACCCAAAAAGGTGACTTGCCGACCTGACGGACCATCAGGAGGGTCTATCCCTGCAGGCAGTAGTGGAAAGGCCAAAAAGAAGAACAAGAAGCAGCGGGAAAAAGGCCGAAGGGAACGAGCCGCACTGGCTGCTTCTGAAACTAAAACCAAGGAGGCTGGGCAAGCTACTGCGACTGGGGTGCTTGGAGCTGGAACCAGTAGCCGCACTGAAGCTGGGAAGGATAAAAATCCAGACCAAGTGGAAGTCGCGGCCGCAGGAACCAGTTCTAGGACATCCGCCAGGAAGCAGCGAGCGGCCAAGCGTCCTGGGAAGAAAGAAAGAGCAGCCAAAAGGATGCTGGAAGAGTCCACCTCGCCTAGAGGGGAGCACAAAAAAGTGCGACTCGGACAGCAACCAAAGGCTGCAAATACGAGCTACGCTTCCGCTGCTAGAGCAGATTTGGGTGTGGCCTTAACGTGTGCGCGTTCAGGTCACATTACGAAGGAAGTAGCAGACGACATCCTCGTAGCAATACAGAGGAAGATAATCAGCGAGGCGTGGAGTAGTCAGGACCCGGATGCGTCGGGCCCAGTTTTTAGGGGCAAACCCGTATATACGGAGGGTGTCCTGAAACTGTGGTGCGACGATCAGAAGGCTCTGGACTGGTTGAAGGGGAATATTGCTACCCTCGACCTTAAATCCAACACCTTGCTGACTATAAAAAAACAGTCAGAGATACCACAAAGAGTCAAATGTGGTATCCTAATCCCTGATGCCCAAGGAGCCTGGAAAGACTCACGTGACATTGGTCGCGTGCTGGCGTACCAGAACCGCTGGGTTAACATCAGGGACTGGCTGTTACTCAAGGCTGACAAGCAGACGGACGGGTGGTTCCTCGTTGTTTCGGTGCCGGAGGATCACATCCCGACCCTGATGAAGGCCGGACGCCGTCTCGCATGCGTATGCGGGGCGGTATACGTAAAATTCCAGGGTCGTGGAGGTAAATTCTTTGATACTCCACCGAGCAAAGAGGTAGAAAACAGCCCGGAAGTCATGGATACCGGAGCCACGGTTACCGGTACAGTGGAATCACTGGAGGCCAAGCCCAGTGAAGAAACGGCCTGCACAACTGAGCCAAAGCCCCCAGTGGAGACCGGGCTCAGCGGCAGCTCACTGAGTGACGAAGAGGACTGCATTTTGCCGACCACTTCCGACTCGGTGGCTGACGAAGAGACCCGAGATCTTCTGGCAGGCCTATTTTTGGGAGGGGACGGGGAGGACGCGATCAATGATGGCGTGCCCTTCGTCCAAAACTAGCCTAGTGCAAGCCAACCTCCACCACAGCGAAACTGCGTCGGCTCAATTACGCAAGTGGTTAGAGGTTCAAAAGACTGCCATAGCCTTAATCCAGGAGCCGTGGGTTGGGGCTGGTAAAATTAAAGGCCTAAACAACCTAAAAGGTAAGCTATTCTACAGCCCTGAACACGACAAGCCTAGAGCGTGTATCTACACTACTAAAGATATCTGTGCACAACCATTAACAGATTTCTGTTCTAGAGACATGTATGCCGTGGCAATACAACACACACAGGAGAGAAGGTTAGTCGTCGCCTCGGTCTACATGCCGGAGGAAGACACTCCTCCCCCTCATGACCTCGGCAGGCTGGTGAACTTCTGCGAGAGGACCGGACTAGAGGTTGTGATCGGGACGGACTCCAACGCACATCATCCCCTTTGGGGAATGGAAAAACCTAATGAACGAGGTAAGGTTTTAGTTGAATTTTTATTTAGTACTAACCTAACCATTTTAAACATAGGTTCTGAACCTACATTCATAAACAAACGCTGTCGCACTATAATCGACCTCACACTTGCAACAGAGGGAGCAGCCAAACTAATTACGGAATGGCATGTGTCGAAAGAGGCCTCATGCTCAGACCATAGATGGATCTGCTTCGCACTACAGGTCGATATCCCCTCTACACCACCATGGAGAAATCCCCGCAAGACGGATAAAACAAAATACCTAAATAAGTTGACGTCTTCGCTCGCGGGTTCTGAGGGGATAAATACTATAGCAGATCAGTCGCTCCTAGAAGAACAGGTAGCAGCTGTTACTAAGGCCATGATAGATAGCTACCATGAATCATGTCCAGAAATCACTCCACCAAGGCATGCCGAGGTAAAGCAACAATGGTGGGGTGTAGAACTCGATAGGAAACGCAAGAAGGTAAGAAAAGCCCTAAACAGGGCCATGAATACCTCAATGGATGAAGACTGGCTACTATATAAGAAAGCTAAGTCTGAATACAAAAAATGTATCAGGTATCGACGCTCGACTGGGTGGCGTAAATTCTGTGGCAACATAGAAACCTGCAAACAAGCAAATAGGATAAGGAATATTCTAGCTAAACAGAACACGTCGGGATCCATGTCTCTAAAGAAACCCGACGGTAGCTACTCAACATCGCCGGATGAAGCCCAACGCATCCTAATTAAAACACACTTCCCAGGTTGCTGCTTAACCCAGGAGGCAAACCGGCATGACGACATACTGACACCAACAGTAGAAGACTGGAATTTAGCACAGAGAGTGGTAACGATGGACAAAATCCATTGGGCCATTCACAGTTTCCTCCCCTACAAGGCGGCAGGACCTGACGGCATATTCCCGGCACTTCTACAGTGGGGGGGTAAAGCCCTAATAGTCAGACTTGTTGCCATAATGAGAGCCTGTCTGGCTCTAAAATATGTTCCTAGGGGATGGAGGGAAGTGAAAATCACATTTATACCCAAACCAGGTAAGAGCGATTACACTGACCCTAAATCCTACAGGCCCATTAGCCTCACATCCTTTCTCCTAAAGACGATGGAGAGGATGTGTGAAAGGGAATTAAGGGGGTCGGCGCTAATGAACTTACCACTACACGACAAGCAACACGCCTACAGTCTAGGCAAATCAACAGAATCGGCACTTCATCAGGTAATTACTAAGATTGAAGGGGCCATCCAAAACAAAGAAATATGTCTAGGTTCCTTCATAGATATAGAAGGTGCTTTTGACAGAACAAACTTCTCCAGCATAAAAGGTGCACTCAGTAGACATAAAGTTGAACCGGCACTGATTGACTGGATAGTTTACATGCTCAGTACACGAATAATAAAGATTGCTGGTGAATCTCAACCAATCCTAATTAAGAAAGGTTGCCCGCAGGGTGGGGTCCTCTCACCTCTCCTGTGGAATATGGTCATTAATGAACTCATCAGCAAATTAAATACTAATCACTTTTATACAGTAGGTTATGCTGATGACCTGACTATACTGGTCTCGGGAAAGACAGCTAGCATAGTGTGCGACCTGACCCAAGCGGCTCTCCGTATAGTGAAGAGATGGTGCAGGGAATACGACTTAACCGTCAATCCAAATAAAACGGTTTTAGTAATGTTCACACAAAAACGGATGCTGAATAACTATCACCTTCCAAGTCTTTTCAGCACAAAACTCCAGCTATCCTCTGAGGTAAAATATTTAGGTCTTACTTTGGACAGCAAACTTAACTGGAATAAAAACATAGAAAACAAAATCAACAAAGCTAGTATAACGTTCTGGCAATGCAGAAACATGATTGGCAAAAGATGGGGACTGACGCCAAAAATCATACTGTGGCTTTACAAAACTGTAATCCGGCCCATGATCACATACGGCGCTCTGGTATGGTGGACCAAGACCAATGAAGCCACCACAATTAAGAAGCTTCAGCGCTACCAGAGACTGGCATGTATGGCTGCCACAGGCTGCATAAGAACTACGCCAACAGCAGCCTTGGAAGCGATGCTGGAGCTAACTCCGCTTCATCTACATATACAACAAGAAGCGACTTTAGCTGCCATCAGACTCAAGACCCTAAATCTTTGGAGTAAGAATAGTGTCCCTCATACAGGCATAATTGATAGAATCTACTCAGCAATTCCTATCCTACAAGCCAAATACGATAGGATTCCTAAACAATTTGTTTTCGATAAGAAATACAAGATACAATTAAATGAAAACAACCAGCCGGAAGGATTAAGCCCAAAAGAGCTTAGAATTTTCACCGATGGTTCTAAAACAAAGGAAGGTGTAGGTTCTGGAGCTTTCTCTGAAGACCTCAATATTCACATATGCACACCGCTGAGTACCTATAACACGGTCTTTCAGGCGGAATGTATGGGTATCATTCAAGCGGCCATAGCAATAGATGCTAGGAAGGTTAATGACTTCCCCATCAGAATACTGACCGACAGTAGGGCGGTACTACAAGCTCTGAGTTGCAATGGGGTGAACTCGGGACTAATATATGAATGCCATCAACGATTAAATGAGGTATGTAAAAACAACAATGTGACTCTACAATGGATAAAGGGACACAGTGGATCCAGAGGCAACGATGCAGCGGACGAACTGGCCAGAAGAGGATCGGCTCTGGCCACTATAGGGCCGGAACCAATCATACCAATCCCCTTTGGTAACGTTCGTTCAATGGTACGTAGACACTTCACTAATCAACACGCTCAGCTTTGGAAAAATCTAACAGACTGTAGACAAGCTAGGGAGGCCCTACCTGTAATAAACAGTCGCTTAACCAAAGTTCTAATGAGACTGAACAAGCCGCAGATAAGGATAGTAACTAGTGCTATCACAGGACATGGCACCTTTAACAAACATTTATTTACTATAGGTGTTACAGATAGTCCCCTGTGCAGGGCATGTATGGGGGAGGAAGAAACGGCGGCCCACGTGCTACTGAAATGTCCGGAGGTCGCTACGTACAGGGCTAAACATCTCGGCACGCCGGGATCACTCCCCGAAGTTGCATGCAACATCAAGGGACTGTTGAGCTTCTTCGGGGAGATCTCATGGCTCGAATAATCACATTATTCCTGCCCACACGCAAAATACGCGCAGAGACGTGGAGTTGCGGAAAACAGCCCGTTGCAAACTAACTAACTAAACTAATCAACGTCAATTTATTTTATCCAGTTGTTCAATTTTCCAAAAAAAAATGTTTCTAATTTTTCGGATAAAAATATTGCCTAAATCCCTCCTGGCATTGCTCCCTCTGACAATTAGCCCGGTCAGATAGAGAGACATACAGACAAAAAACTAAAACCGGTTACTTTTTCTTATTACCATGCAAATAAGCCCTGAGATTAATACAAGAAAGTTTTTTCAATATTACAGAGAGACAATTAATTTATACGTATATGTAATTTATATGTGTGTGTGTGTTTTATATGTATAGATAATTAGTTGCCGTGTCCTGATGACGTAGGAGAATCCATCCTCATATTCGCGCGATGGGTGTCATAAGAGGCGATTTTGAGTAAAAATCTTAGGACTTCCGATGGATAGCTTTCGCGCAAATGGATCGGCACGATCGGGAATTAAAAACCACGCTCTCGCAGAATACCAGCATAAATTAGCAGCATGTTGCAGCTGTGTTTAGTATAAAAGGCTTAGAAAATGCTGGCGATCGAGAACGAAAAAAAGAGGATCTTTTCTTGTTATTGAACTAAGACCTTCTTTTGGGAAACCATTCCATTTTTGTCCTCTGGGGACGCCTCTTAAACAGCCACGAAACGAAACGGACCTATGTGGTTTTTGTATTTTTTTAAAAGACCTATTCACTTAAAACCATGTTTTCTTTTCGCATGTGTCCCTACATACTCCTTGTATACCATCTACGTTCTTTTATATACAGAACGGCATTTCCTTTAAAACTTTGAATGATTTACGTCACAACAGAGCTTATTGTTGCGTCTCGTACAGTGGTTACTGTTTGAGTTCACATTCCGAGTTTGTAGACCGATATATTTGCAATAAAATGTAGACATGGTAAATTAATAATTTACGGCCTTACCCGCCTCGTACTATAAATCACCATAAATTTTAAAAAAAATTGCTTGGAATTGTTTTTAATATTAAAAGGTAAAATCCGAATTCAAAGATATAATAATTCACGTCATATTTTTTTATTTTGTAGTCAGTTTATACTTTCTATTCAAAATAATTATTTTACCCTATTGAGTTGTGCGCAAAGTACCATAGATTCAAAGTAATAACTAGAATGTGTTTTAAATGAATAAATTAAACGATTCAACATCAACCCTATTTTAAACCCACAGGGATGAAACTTTTTAAATTTATTATGGGTTGTTCCACCTGTGAAGTATTTATAACTTATTTAATAAAATAAGAATCATTCAAATTTTTAAAAAAATCATACTGGGAGGTAGTACAATTTTTATTCAGATAAGTTTTGATCCCTTAATATTTTTATTGCGATTTTAAGGACATTTTATAGGACCAAGGGTAGTAGAAAAGGGCAGAATAACGCCTGGCATGCTAGTATTGTATAAAAAAATACATATCGAAAGTAGAACATACTTTGTATTTTGAATTCAGTTAAACGCAACTAAACATTAAACATTCTCAACTTGGGTTTTTATTTATCTATAACAGCTAAGCAGAATCTGGCTTTAAAATGTGAAATGATGTAATTAGTTTTATTTCCTCAGCTTTAATTTTTATTAATAATTTTATTTTCTACGAAGTGTGGCCTCGGTTTTGATACAGGCATTTAAACTCCGTGGTCTCGAATGCGTGTGATTGCGCACTATCTAAATGAGAAGCTTTTGAGTAGACGGATTAAGGTATATTTGTAATCCCAACGGATTCAGATCTAGACTGGAATCTGAACACTCATCAGGTGCTATGAAATCCAGAGCATTGTTCTCGAGACAGGTTAGAGTACTTCGTGCTTTGTTATCAGGAGCATAGTTTTGCTGGAAACTCTATGGTATATTTATTTATTGTTTTTATTTACTTTATAGAAAAAAGCTGACAAACGAGATACACACGATTAAGAAGCAAAATGCGGATGCTTTGTTACACCAGAGTACTGAGACGGAATGCCTCGTTTCCAGTAAAAAATGATCTCCGTTTCTCTACACTCACCATACGAAATATAGCAGTAAAAATCTGCTATTTCACGCTGGTACTCTAACAGCATGGTCCTTTCCAGATCTAGCGGACCTATTCGTGAAAGAACCATAACATGAGATGCTGTTATGGTTCTTTCACAATGAGCTGCAGATTGACATGAGAATCAAGCTGCAGCTTGACTCTAACACGTAAAAACCATTATTGAAAATTGCATCCCCTAAGAGAGGTTTCGTGCGGTTCAAGAAAGTCTCTTGATGAACTTCGACCAAGAATTTAATTATTATTCACATATATGATGTTTCCTTGATAGAACTGCCCCCAAATAAATGATTGATGTAGGTTGCAATTCCTAGTAACTAATTCTTGACAGGGTACCTAAATGGAGTCTTCATTTCTATTATAACCTACAAAAGATCACAGCTGAAATAGGCATCTCCCATAGTTTTTCTCATCACATCGCAAGAGGCTTAGCAACCTCAGATTTTTTATTATTTTGATCTGTTATCAGGAAAAATCCCTCTGTCGCCTCTTACGATACGTACGGGTAGCTATAAGATAGTGGAAATTCTTACACTACCACTACACTCTTCATTTAACGCGCGTATATTTTTCTTATATTGGATTCGACAGCGTTCACAGACTATCTGGGTCTAACCACACGGAGTCACCTCGCTTTCTTACAGTCTTTAACAGAATTATATTTTTGGTTTATGTGTTAATACTGCAATTTTGTTTTCTTTAACGGCCTACTCCATAATATAATTTTACAATCACTATGAGAAATACTAAGTATATAAATTTTTGGCAAATCGATCGAGGTTTCTTACATTAAAAACGCATTGCAAACTTGAAAACTAATAACATATTTTTTATTTTATTTAATTTAACATTATTTATCGCCAGGCTATTTATACTTGAAGTCGAACAGACTTAAATTAGCATCAAATCTACTTGAAACTACTTGCGAAAGTATACTCTATCCATATATAAGAAATGAGAACTGTTGTGCCTTTTATAGGTACCAAGGTCCTTAAGGTTAGTAATGTATAGGAATTTTGGTTTTTAATCGAATCTGTGGACTGTGTGCTCTAAACTCGGTGTAAACTAGGAAATGCCTGTGAACCACTATGGAAAACGCTTTGATATGATATGACGTGAACATAAAATAATACTACGGACCCAAGGAAAACTTTTATAAATTATTGTTCCCAATATTCGGTGAAGCGCCTACAATGGAAACAAGTCACGTAGCGGCACGCGCCAGC
>JAUPFT010000004.1:55463330-55653330 GCA_036936625.1 Parnassius smintheus behrii | reverse complement strand
ATGATTTTGCAGTTTGACAAGGTAAGTGAGCATAAAGTATTTAAGTAAACTAGAAAGAGAGTTGGGCCTAGTACACTACATTGTGGTACACCAAACGAGAGAGTAGTGGGTAAACTAGTGTAATCACCGATTTTAACTAACTGCGGGCGATTAGATAGATAAGATCGAAATATATCTAAAGCAATTCCTCGTACGACGATCAGTTCCATCTTACGCAGAAGTAGGGGAATAGAGACAGTGTCGAAGGCCTTTGACAAATCGAGAAAAACACCTATAACTTTCAACTTATTATCAAGATGTTTTGCGATTGTCTCAGTTAGAATTAAAGTTGCACCTTCAGTAGACTTACATTTCACAAAGCCAAATTGATTATCTGAAATTATATTGTTATGTTTAAAAAAAATTGTGAATCTGAGATTTAAAACTTTTTCAAGAATTTTGGCTATCGCACTTAGTACAGATATAGGCCTGTAATTTTCGACAGTGTCCCTGTCACCACTCTTATGTATAGGGTGAACTAGAGCCCTCTTGAAAATATCTGGAAAAACACCGGTTTTTAAACAAAGGTTACAAAAATATGTTATGGGGGGAATCAGACTGTTTTGGCACGTTTTATGACTAGGGTAGGTATGCTATCGATTCCCGTGGTTGAATCATTTTTTAAGTTTGTGATAATAGCTTCTATCTCGAAATAGTCTGTGTCAAGCGTAGACAGAGAAACCTATAGACTAATGATCGGCGTGGCCTCGAGTGAGAAAGGACGACAACGAATTTTTAGGTTATACAATAATCTTTATGACTTTTAAACACATTTAAATAAAAATTTTAATTGTTCTGAACTGAACTGAACAAGATTCACCAATCATAAGCTCACAAAACACTTTTTTCTCACTTAAACCAACTTGTAAACTCCTTAAATCGCTACGCTATCAAAGTTGTTTAGCAAACTGTAGAGTTTACTAAACAAAAAAACTGGCACGGGGAAAGGGACAAACAATCACACCGCTCTATCTCATTTCTATGCAAGATGTATGCATAAATCTATCTTTTTCGTGTACGAATGCGAAAGAAGGCGTCAATTTGTCTATAGATTTTTCTGTCTACGGTGTCAAGCAATACCATAGATTTATGCAAGTGGTTAGATTCATCACTATCTTTAACAATTTTTGGGTAGTCAATGTATTGCTGAATTTTTAATATTGAGTTAGCATAAGATGGACCAATTTCCGCAAAGTAATTATTAACAATATCGACAGATTTATGAGGATCATCAGTTAGATTTAGTAATTCACATGGAGGGGGTGAATATTGTTTGAGGTTAGTGATCTTATTTATAATATTCCAAGTATCCTTTGGATTGCATTTATTTTTACAGAACTCGGCTTTCTCATATGCGGTTTTAATTTTTTTTCAACAAATTGTTGCAAAAATTGCGATATCTCGTATAAGTAATCTGTAATATTGCATTGTTTTTATCGTGCTTTGCTTTCTTGTGCGATTTGTCCCTGTGCCTTATACAGCGTACCAATCCTGGAGTTAGCCATGGCTTGATACATCGTTTACGAAGTATTTGTTTTTATTTCAGTTATTGTACATTACGAAGACCATTCGCATCAGAAATTAAAGGTTTATGTATACTATGCTTTATTTCAGATTTTATATATATCAGAACACCGTCGTTTTGGTTATTATACTCAGAAGAATAAGACGTATACCCAGCGATTTCAGGTATAAATGATAATTTGCTTAGCCAGCATTCCGTCGGTACAAGGATGTCGCATTGAATACAAATTCTTTCCATTAGTATGGCTAGTGCATCAAAATTACAAGTTACGCTGCGTATGTTAGTATGAAACACTATCAAAGAATTTCTGGTCTAATTAATTTGATTAACTAGGTTTTCTGGAGTGCATATCATGGAATTGGAAACAAAAACTGAATCAATGTCATTAGAGATATTATCAAGTATAACTATTAATAATTGAATATTCAAAGGCGCATATCGTTGTTATATTCAATAGATTATTTATTATAAGCTTGTATTTTGAAGTCTGTTGAATTACAGTATTAGTGATATAAAGATTTAATGAATTAGGATGTAGGTTAGGTAGTGTAAGTGTGTGAGAGTAGTATATATTATTAAAAATTATACAGTTAGGAAAAACAATGATAAATGTTAGTGGTAATATGTGGTAAGTTTTTAAATCAACGTAAACAAAAGGATACGAATGACTTAAACATTTAGAGAGTAATAAAATTATGTTAAAAATAATATATAAAAGTCGAAGAAAATTGCTTAGTCACGAAGAAGATTGCGACTGCAGTTGATTTAGTTCATTTTCCGAATCAATCCGATGTGATGGAGCATCTTCTTTTTTACGGATGAAAACTTTCCCGTGAGCAGTTTAACAGTAGGCATAGGAGTTCCTTTTACTAAACTCTCGAGCGAGGTAGTATAGTTTTTTTGCTTTTTGAGTCAGATATTCGGTTACGAAAATTAACTTTGCGAGTCCTTCAAATTGTATATCTCCTGTGTTTAGTTTTTTAGTATTATTAATCCGGTTATAATTTTTGACGGTTGTTAAAATCTTTTCTTTTAAAATAGCAGTTGTAAAGTCTACTATCATCGGCCTATTCCCCCATTTATCTTCATTCAAGCGAAATACATCGCGAATGAGAGAGTCCTCAATATGGGTGACCAACTTTTTTTACTATTTGTAACAAGTCGTCTTTAGTCTCATTATGTTTGACAGGTTTATCCTTTATCTCAATACTTGCCTGTTTTTGAAATCTCTCGAGATTATTCACTTTTAATTTAAGGATCTGAATATAGGCTAAATGCGTTTTTCTTTCAGTTTACATTTTACACAATCGATCTTTGATTTCATCATACTGTTTTGAGATAAAGTCTATGGATTTAATAATAATCCCCATTTTGTTTCTGGATGTCACTAATACTACTTAGAATTTTAACTTGTTGATTTTTGAGGGTATCAAAAGATTGTTTCATATCCGACATAAAAGCATAATAATATACCTCGTCATCTTGTTGGCGCTTTCGGCCATGAGGTCTGCTAGCAACATTACTAGAGCTGTCATTATCGGTATCTGTGGCCGTAGCAGCAGCTGAACTCTGATTCGTATCCGACTTCGGGTTCTTTTGCGATAGAGGGGTCCTTTTAAGTGGCATTTTTCAAATAATAATAAAGTAGGTAGCGGAAGACCTTTTAAGATTGACTGCTCAATTTGCGACTTACTAGGAGCACATATTTAACTAAGCGATCGTTTCAAGATACGCAGATTACTAACTTACGAATCACGTAGCGCGTAGCGATAGTAGGTGCTGTAGCATCTGTGGGGCGTGGCTTCCCGTAGCAGTCGTAGCAGACACATCCAGTTGCAAATTATTCTTTATAAAATTATGTTTTCCTGGTACTATGGCACTTATTTAAAATTTTAACTTATTTCAATCGCTGACTATTTAATACACGTCTATACTCAATTACACCCAGGGGGGAAAGGAATGTTTGCAAAGTTACCAACTTCAGTTTTTTATTTAGTTTTTGCTGTTATCAGAAAGATGTTGTGGCCAATCTTCTGACTCAGTTTCAGTTCAAGAACCAACAACCGTTTGGAAAGAAAGGTTTTCGAGTCGCAGCCTTGTTTTGGTAAGCGAAATGTAGGGCGGTCCCTCACTAGAAAGAGATACGACCTACTAAAATATGCAGGAAGTCGATGAAACAGGTGGATCAGGACCGTTCTTTGTGACATTCCTTGGGGAATGGGGGGGCATGTTCGGCATTGATTCAGTACAACACTTGTTTATAATTATTTTAAAATAAACCTGAAACCGTAGCGGATTTGCGTAGGTCTAAGTGAAGGGAGTTACGCCACATCATCATAACCTTTAGGACTTCACAGGACTTCAGTGCTATTACAGTTGAACTCCTAAGTCTTTCATATTTATCTTAAATTTTTGCACTAATCTCTTGAACTCAACACGTCCATTAGTAAATGCTGAATGTCGTCAATAGATATACTTCACACACACACACACACACACACACACACACACACACACACACACACACACACACACACACACACACACACACACACACAGTAAGGAGAATCAGTTTTCATGTGTGGGCAAACTTTTCAGAAGGAAAGTGCCCTGAGCTTAATCTATTTGCGGGTATAATATATTCTGTATTAATTTCCGGGTTGTAATACCAGTTTTCTCAAGGAGGCTTACACTGAATGGTTTTCATAAAAAATACCTTGCTTGGTTATTTCGTCAAAATATTCTTTAAAACTGTTGTAACAATGAATTTTATAACCATTAAGTATTTATGAGTAATGTAGGTAATGTGGATAAGATTTATCGAACCCAGGGGGGCTTATGCATCCTTCATGGGGGTGGGGAGGGAGAGGTCAAAATTCGTCAAGATCATCCTTACGAAATAAATGAATATCCGCCAGTGGCTATTCTTAAACCGCCACTACACGCCCTGTTTTTAAATATAAATGTAAGTTTTAATTATTATTGTAAAAAATCACATAAAAACAAACTATTTTAATTATCATTCAACTTTGTATGAAGTAAATTTAAATAAAAAGTGAAAAGCCGCGCGCGCTCGATATCCGCACTTTAAGTGACTCCTGACTGCCTCTGTTCCCTTAATCTGTGTTCTAACAATTTTTTCTTAAATTATATATAATAATTAATCAGGATATGAATTACGAGCTATTACAAAACTCTTGCACTGACATCGCTATAGCGTCAACTTATGTTGCGTGCTGACTCGCCGCGTTCCACAACAATGCTGTCTGACCACTTTTCCACGTTTTTTTTTTGTACTATAAACTGGCTTACCGCCAATATTCAATTATTACAAAAAAACTGTAGAGGAACTTGTAATTTTAAGTAAATCAAGGCGCGCCGCCTCCAGGTGTTCCACTACCATTCCAATTCCCACCATTCATTTAAATAATAAAATTAAATATCCACTTCTACAGAGCTTGATCCACACATGTACACCTCTACAGACACTGATGTTCATAGAAAATTCATTTAAAATCATCATCATCATCAATTCGTAGAAGTCTACTGGACATAAGCCTCTTCTAGTGTACAGAAGATTGCCTGGATGGAAAAGAGGAGATCCTTCACAGGGCAAGGTTATCAGCCCATAGAGTGGCCAATTTTTCATGTGGTATTACGGAGCTTGTTCTATATATAATATGTAGAGACGTTCGAAAAATTCTATAACGCGTTTTAGGTTTCAATTAGGTTTTAGTCCGTTTACTTTATTTTGGTGTGGCAAGAGATCTGTCACAGGCTTATCCGTCACGCTGGGCAGTCGGCTTAACGATTAAAGTACCAGACGTCCCACACACTGCTTTCCGTCAGCGGCATTTATTTACCCATAATTATACCGCCAATTATCGGAATGCATTAACTTTTTTCGGAATTGCTTATAATTGCCTTTTACCCATACGACATCCGCTGATCGAAATATGGTGATGAGTTTTCTTCCGGCGCCACCACTTTTTATTTTTTTTAGAATAAAGCGTGGTCATTCCCCGGTCGAGCCGACCAATCCGTGCTACAACCATAATATAGCTGCAGCGTAGCGCTACTCGACGTATATGTTTTCCACGCAAGCTACACTTTAAGAAATCGTAAATTATATTCGTTAAAAATTTGTAAATAAACAACTCTTCCGACCTTCTGTTTCATAGATTTCGAACAAGAAAAAGAAAATATGGAAGAAAATCCCCAATTCATCTCCAATGAGGCAATTCGTTTAGAGCCGATGTATTACCGAGGTCGCAGCGGATTGAGCGATTGATTTATTCTGTGATTATCCGTTTCTTTTCACTCGTAACCCGTATAATAGTTTACTTTACTTTTTATTTATTAAACGTGATAAAGCAACGCTGCAGCTATGTTATAGTTGTAGCTCGAATGGTTTGGCTCGACCAGGTTAGGACCGCGCTCTCACAGAGTATCAGCGTAAATAGCAGCTTAATGCAGTGGTGTTCCGTATGGTGAGTGTAGGGAACGAAACGAGGCATTCCATATAAGTCCTTAGGGATGACAATGCATCTGCATTTTGATTCTTAATTGAGGATTGTGGATGTTTATACCGATATAGATATCACTTTACATCAGATAGACTGTGTGCTCGTTTCTTACCCTTATTCTATAAAAAGTAGGTATTGTGTTTTTAAGCTGGAACTGGAATGTAAGTGGATGGCAACACCATTTCAAAAAAAAAACACCATTTTCCTTATAATAACTAGGAAATGAAAAACTGTGGCTGCCAACCCCAGGCGAATTGACAACAGCAGTTTGGCAATTCCCACTTGGTAGTGTCAAATATGCCCTTTACAATTGCTTTCCGATCGGCTCGATTCACTGGCGCTGCGAAGAGATGTTGCATCTCTTTGCGTATTTTATCGCATCTATCACGGGAAGTGCTCTAAGGAATTGTTCGGATTAATCCCAGCCGCCAAATTTCGTGAACGCACTACACGGCAAACGTCCCGATACCATCCACACCATCTGGATGCTTGGCGGTCCACCACTGTACGTTTCACAAGGAGTTTTCTTCCACGTACAACCTCTCTGTGGAATAGTTTACCACCGGCGATTTTTCCGGACCGATACGACCTGAGGACCTTCAAGAAAAGAGCTTACTCCTTTCTAAAGGGCCGGCAACGCACCCGCAATTCTCCTGGTGTTGCGGTTGATCATGGGCGGCGGTAGTCACTTAACGTGAGCCGCATGCTCGTTTGCCCCCTCTTCTATAAAAAAAAAAAAAACAAAACAAAACACCCTAAAAGCAGACCTATGTTTAGTATCCATCAAGCAAAATATTGTTGTCATTAAAATATGTACCAAAATTATAACACTGCACAACCACTACACAATTTTTGCGTGTGGGCCAAACTTCAAATATTGGGTTAATGTGTTGCAAGTGGCGACTATGCGAATTGCAAAATGGTGAGCTTTTACTTTTATAAAGTTATTTTTTACCCTTTTGAGTGAACGAAAAGTAAAGTAAATTTACATCCTATATACGAGTACGTCCCACTGCTGGACACAGGTCTCCCCTCATTTCTGAGAAGGTTTCAGGGCAAGGAAGTGTACGCCGCACTGCCCCAATGTGTGTTGGCGTACTTCACACATCTTTGTAGTAATTTTTTTTTATTCCTCAGACATGCAGGTTTCCTCACGATGTTTTCCTTCACCGCACAGCACGTGGTAAATCAGCACTTAAAATTGCAATTAAACATTTTCATTGGTGCCGGCGGAAATTGAACCCGATTTACTCGCGTTCTGTTATATTTACAGCGAGCGTTAACCAACTGAGCTAAAGCGGCTAGTGAACGAAGGTACACTACAATCACAATGATGTCTAAGTAGTTGTATTAAAATTTTCATCCCTTACTTAGGTACGCTTATTGTAAAAAATTGTCAAAATCCGTTTTCAGTTAATCAAAATAAAAAGACACAACAGTCAAATTATAAACCTCATCATTGTTTTTTAAGTAGGCTAGAGATGAGAAATAAAAAGTAGGACTCCCTTTCAATTTTGAAAGGGTTACGGTTGCGGAGCAGTTCTTCAGTGCGTATGATATTTTATATACTCGTATAATTATTATACAATACGATGTTTTATAGCTCAACTATGCAAGTTATAGGTATTATCCTTCCTCGCCAAGCACTTTGTGATCTAGAACTTAAAATTGCAATAAAATATTTTTAATGTTGACGAAATCGAAGTTGAGTGTCTCGCGTGTTAAGAAACTTACGGCGAGAGCTCAAGAGCTAACCATTTAACTCCCATAGCTCATAATAAAATTGCGTGTAAGTGATTGTAAATTAACCGTTTAATCTGTATTTAGCTCGAACTTTAAAATAGTTTCAAAAGTTTAAGGTTATTATTCTACTCGTCCGAGTTTTAATAAAATCATAACATCTCTATCAACTGACCGTTGAATAAAAGCAATTTTGCCCAAAATCTACGTGCCCGGAATTTGACGCAGAAGTTTGAGCGAGCCATCGCTAAAATCATGTTTACTTTTAGATAACGTTTAATTCATGATTAAATAAGCTTCAATACGAGCATTTATAGGAGTCGATGTAGTTAACCTGACTAAACTTTCTTCTTATTTATCTTAAAAGAAGTTGTACTTTCACATTAGGCTTATCTTTCTTATAGTGGTGAGGTATATATGCATAAATTGTATATAGAGAAACATCTAGACCGACAAGAATTATTCCTAAGTATTGCAAACTATGCGAGTTTCTAGTTTGCGGCCAATTAATTCCTTTTTTGATAAAATTTAAAGTGATAAACGAACTTACAATCTTTTGTACAAGCACATCTGTTTCGTGAGAGAAATAGATGTAGGTGTAGAACAAGGTGGTTGCTGCCCAGTCGGACCCCTAGGCACAAAAAAAAAATCCTAAATATTTTAGTCATTACGCTATTGAGCTTTTTGGGTTTAGTTTGTATCGCTATTTTTATAGCAGTATTGGTAAAAACAAGTTTGTTTATCCTCTCGAAAGAAAAATATATTAAGACCTGATGATACTAGTGGAAATAGTTTCATAATCTAATAAAGTGCTTTATCTCGTTCTCGATCTCCAGAGTCGTTGAAGAGGGATGGATGATACACTAGGTTATTCTGCTATATCGTATAATATATACAACAAATTTGCTCAGGAGATACAAAATAAGTAATATAGGCGAATAGTTTAATAATTTAAAAAAACCTTAAACATTCTGTCCTTTTCATCCTTTAAATTCAGAATGCGTGGTGATGCATTATTTTTACTAAAAATCATTCGTAAATATCTAATACTTAATATGTTACTACGCACGCATAAATTAGTAAGGGTCGCTCGGTCATAAAAAACATGGTGAATTGAATCGCACACAGACGAGCGCGCGTACGCGTAATTGTAGCCCATAAATTACATTCAATTTGAGAGAAATTTGAAATAAGAGTAGAAGCCTTATTTATTCATATTTTTAATAATGCAATATCAGCTTAATATCCTTATGTATATAATTTTAACTTTAATATAAAATTTGGCTACCCTTTGAAGTATCTACTATAAGCTTTCTTTGAAAAATAACTCTGTATATTAAAGAAATAAAAATAAGACGTCAAGGTAAAAAATAAGGTCCCACACACACACACACACACACACACACACACACACACACACACACACACACACACACACACAGACACACACACACACGCACACGTACGCACTCACGCACGCATTCATGCGCCCACGCATGCACACACGCACGCACGCACGCACAGACGCACGCACGCACACAAGCTCGCACTCACGCACGTAAGCAGACATGCGTGCTTATACCGCACTGCTACACTGCGAAGTACGTAAAATATTACAAAATACAAATACAGAATTACCATATAGTGACGATGTAAGAATATCCATTAACCCATATCGTGCCATGGATGTCGTTAGAAGTGACAGAGAGAAACTAAAACAGAACATGAATTAACGTTTTCCTGATAACGACTATTTTAAAAAGGTCTGGTCCACCCGCCCTGCCAAACGTGGCAACTATAGCAAAATCCCCGTATGTGGTAATCTGGATGTATACTACCTGTATGGGGAAGGCCTATATTCAGTAGTAAACTTTTATAGGTTGTAATGGATGAATGGCTCAAAAATACAAGCATGAGTGAACAGTTTCTATAAATGAACCCGCTGTAATTTTTTAAGTCTTCGGCAGATGCGAGATGGCTATTCAAGTCTTAATTACCAGCAGTTTGTGTCCTAACTCGTCCATTTGCAATATAGAGCTTTATTACGACGTAAAAAATAGTGTTGTTATTTTTGTTTTCGAAAAAGTTGATGTTTTTGTACATATATTCATTCATTCAAATTCTTTATTTGTGACTAAATAAATACAAATATTTGGTTATTGGTGGTAATGTATCAGAAAACCTTTAGTTGTTTACAACAGTCCGTAAATATTTTCACAAAAGTTATTTTATATATAAATAATAAAATTTATTATATTGCTAAATTTATAACCTTGCCTGTCGAAAATTCACTGTTAAATGATTGTTACGTGTTGTTGATGCGTTATAATAAGATATCTTCATTTTAATTTTCGTCGGATTAACCGAGTGAGAATATTCCACTATCCCATAAAACTCCGTGTTTGTCGTAACAGCCGACTCTAACGACAAACACGGGATTTTATGGGAACAGGGGAAATAAATCATGAGATGGGCAGCAGGATATTCCTGATAATAACTAAAACAAAAAAACTGACTACGTGAAAAATTTCTAATAGTATCCATTATATATCACAGCTTTATTATAAGTTTTGAAAAGTTAAGCGAGAATGGTCGTTAACAAATTTAAAATGCCATATAACCTATAAATGGTCATGGAAAATAAAAATGACTAGAGAAACGTATATATGATTTTCAAAGACCTAATCAATGATACCCCACTTTTTTTTAGGATAGGATGACAAAGGAGCACTCAGTCCACCTGATGGTAAGTGGTTTCTGTGGCCCATAGACATCTACATCTATCCTCGATTACGAATCGAAATGCAGATGCGTTGTCATCCGTGAGGACTTAGGTGGAATGCCTCGTTCCCAGTAAAAAGGGTCTCCGGTTCTCTACACTCACCATACGAAACACAGCAGCATTAAGCTACTATTTGACGCTGGTATTCTGTGAGAGCGTGGTCCCTCCCCGGTCGAGCCGACCCATTCGTGCTACAACTATACTACAAATATAACTGCAGCATGGCTCTAACACGTACCCACTTGACATAGTTCGTCAACTTTCATTTTTTCGACGAAAAACGCCATATAGAATTTTGATTACTATCGTTGACGTAAGAATCATCAATATCGGCTCATGCGTTTGGTTTCTAGAGCGCCAAAAAAAAACAAGCATGCATTCATAGGCTGATGAACACATTACACTCGGCAATCGGGTAAAAAACTTCGTTTGGCAACCCGACTGCCAACCATGGCAACCATGGGAATTATCTCCTTTATGTGAAAATCTAAGGGGCTGCCTATGTAGTTATAGGCTGTAAATAAGGGAGGAATTTTACAATAAAACTGTTATTATTTCAGAAAAAAAATAATTATAGCTAATACCATTTTAATTTCGCACTTAAACAAATATTCACTAAAAACTAAGTCTTCAAGAGCCTTAGTTCATTTTCTTCTTGCAGTTTTAGTACATGTACGATAGAACGAAGCGGAAGCACGTTTCCAATTACATAAATGGATCAGTTTAAATAATTAGAATTCAGAACTTTCTTGTTTTATATAAGATTTTTTTTAATTCTATATTATAAAAAAATAAGAATTAATTTGCTAAATTACAATCATAGTTGCAAATAAATAAATATAAACAGCTTTTTAATTTATATAGGCAAATCCAAAGCACAGTTACAGCCCATAAAATTTCCACTGCTTAATATAAGGCTCCCCCATACATTACCTCATAAGGTGATAATTATTTTGATATAGTTTCCACGTTCTGCAGGCGGGTTGTCAACCGCAGTTTCTTTGTTATGATTAGGAATCTGTCTATCTTCTGATTTGTTTCCCACGGTCACCTCTCACGATACCGATGGGATGACATGAAGTAGTGAATGTTCTTATATCGTCACTACATGGTAAACCAAAACTAATTAATTGACTATGTATTGGAATTTTTTATAGTATAAGGGTGGCAAACGAGAATACAGTCCACCTGATGTTTAGTAGATGCCGTGGCCCATAGACATCTATATTTATCTTAAAATGCAGATTCCTTTCCAGCCCTAAGGACTATGATGGGATGCCTCGTTTCCAGTAAAAAGGGTCTCTGGTTCTCTACACTCACCATAGGAAACACAGCACCATTAAGCTGCCATTTTACGCTGGTATTGTGTGAGAGCATGGTCCTAGCCCGTTAGAGCCGACTCATTCGTGCCGCAACCACAATAAAGCCGCAGCATGGCTCTACCACGTAAAAAAACTATCGGAATTTCTCTACGTAATAGTTTCCGTGAAAAGAATACCACATCAAGTCCAGAAGAGTCATTGTTTTTTTAATAATAACTTTTAACCCACGATTTTCTTCTGTATCGCGGAGGCAGATTATATACATACATTGCATAAGAACGTACATCCAGACCCGGAACATTGACTTGCAGGCCATGCAATACTTGTTCCGTGCGGAATTCAAACCTGCAGCTTTCAGCGCCGTAACTCAATCCTAAGCCACTGTGCCACGAAACAGTCAAACATTTACTCGCTTAGGCATAACTCGATGGTGGGGGATAGTTCAGAAGAAGTCTTGTGCCGGCAAATTTAGTTATGGGGGAATCCCAATAGATAATTCATAAAGTCGGTATATGAAAGTAACTCAGTATTATAAAAATGAACTAAAGTTTCAGCCTATATCCTACTTCTACACACGGGCTTATTTTCATTTCTTAGAAAATTTTAGTGCAAAGAAGTGTCCACCCCAAAGCGTGTTAGCGAGACGTTGAGCCCCTGCTCTATCACAACTTTACATTAATATTGTCTTAATACGGATAGGTCGTTTTCAAATTATGTTTATATTAATTTTAAAATTACGGATTCCCGTGTAGTGGCGGGTGAGAATACCCAGTACTGTGTACAGTAGTGTCGTAAGGGGCGATAAAGGGAAACTGACGCATTAGATGGGCAGTAGTATCTTTCTGGTAACAGCAAAAAGCCATAAAAATTGCGATTGCCAACCCACTCGCCAAGCATGGCAACTATGGCCAAGTAATTAAAATTTATTTTTAATATACAGCATACTACCCACACACAATTAAACAGCCTCCAGTTCTCGGCGGCCCCGCTATTCCACGCTACGCTGTCGACCATGGAACCGACAGCGCGGGGGATGCTAAGAATCTCCGGTAGAGGTTCGGTTGCCACCTAAGACGACTTGACCTAGCAACATATGACGCACGCACCCTGAGGACTGACGAGAAGATTCTGGTGCTGGAAAAAGAGACAGACAGGTTGTGCTGGGATATTTTTTTCTTTATTGATCATAGAACCAACAGCACGTTATAAGTTTTAACAGAAGTTCTCAGATAATACTTTATGCCGATAATAGCTTCTTACTTTATATACATATACATAACATCACTCGTTATAGTTCACAAATTAATAATATTAATTACCTATATAGTGCTTAAATATATAAAAATTATTTCTATAAGCGGGAAAATATTTTTAAAGTAATGCACTCGGGCTAAGATTTATCCGCATCTCCTGCTTTGTTCTTCCCTGTCGGTCTTACGACATCTACGGGAAGATACGGGCTATTGAAAACTCTTACACTAGATGGTTATATCCGTTCATCATTTTAAAATACCAGGATCTGACATTCTATATCTACTCGGTATTAAAAAGCCGTAGCAATATCGTAATCCTTGTTGCATTATAAATCACGGCGTACACAGAAATACGTCGCGGTGAAAGCCATTTTATTTGACTATGCCATTGGAGTCTTTCCTCGATAGAGTGCTTGGGATAGCAGATAGCAAAGGAACAAAAATACGAAGTGAAGTCAAGATTTTTATGCTTTTATTTTAAATAGAATCTAACGTAGTGTGGAAAAATGGATGGTTAAAGCAGTTTGTGTAATAGTCCGTCCAGGTCGGTATTTTTGTCAATGGTTTTGTCTCAATGGTTATTATCTCCAACTTATTCAGTTTAGTATGTCAGAAAATACTTTAGCATATATAGATAATGAGATTCAGAAAATAAAAAAGTGAAAAGTTCTAGACTTGCTGTTAATTGGATTATAAAGTTAACTCGAAATATAAAAATCAATATTTTAAAAATAAATTTTAATTACTTGGTCATATCTTCTAAAACTATAGCATTTTCATACCTAAAGTGAAACACAAATATTTCACATGAATGAATAGTCAATTATTTAATTGCAATCCGCTACAATTATATAGGACATTTGCTAATTTAATAGACACTCTCTTAGATATCTTCTTATTGCCACCAAATAGCTGTGCCTGTACCCTCACTGGCTTTGTTCGGGACTAAAGGTTATATCTAGCGGGCTAGAAAAATTACAGTACATCCTCGCCATTCGCGCCTCGCGAATTTGCGCAAAGGCGAATGTCCCGTGGCCAGGCTGTTAAATAAACTTTCTGATCACTGAATAAAAGTCAGAAAGACTTTTTAAATTTTCTGTTGAAAAGTCTTTCTGACTTTTATCCAATTTAATTTAATCTTTTAAAAGTTCAACATGCGCTTAATTTAAATAAAGCAATTTTCATCAATTTCATTCGTTTTAGTGTTAAATTGCTCTTTGTTTGTATTTTATATTCAAGACACGTAGTTGGGATAAAAATTTACTGTTGCTAGTTGTTGTACCTGTTATAATTATATTACATTTTAGATAGTCTTTAACCTTTTCAAACATATGACCTTTAACATTTAGTATTTAGGGAGGCCATTTTATTTTAGTATGAAAGTGACGCTGACATAAAAACATCTTTATTATTAATGTTCAGTATCAAAATATAAATTTTCGATAACAAACTAGATAAATGAGGTAGTTAGAGTATGTTAGAGGTGACTACGTATGAAAGGGTGAGAAATTGTGTGATAAGAGAAAAGTGTGGTTTTCAATGAAATGGAACAATACTTCATTTGCTTGTTCATGTAGAAACTATTAATGTGAAAAGGGTGATAAAGAAAATTTATTTTGCAGAAATCAGTGGCAAGGTTGGCAGGGGACGCCCTAGATGGAAGTGTGTCGACAATATGGCGGCATATTGAAGATGGCCAAATAAAGAGTACTCTTAACTGACGATGGGGTACACCAGTATTATGAGAAACAAAGGAGGCGAGAAAAATGCCTAATGGAAGTCCGTATGCTGCCTACAACTTTGGGAGAAAGGCGTGAGTTATGTTGCAAAATAACTAAAATAATCGTCTTTTCTTGAATTAAATTGATAAAGAATCATATGACTTATATTTTGGCAAGTGATCACAGCACCCCTTGGATAAAAGAGGAACAAATTACAAACAAAATAATGTCCTAACTAGTTGTTCTCATCTCTGGCTGGAGAACTCCAATGCCATCACATTTCACTTTATCACGTTCAAATAAAAGTAGCGACGAATACCGTTTCAGTCTTTATCGTAGGACTTAAGAATTTGTACGGCTTCAATAAATAATAAACTACGCGAGGAACGATCTTGAGATACTTTTATGCACCCTTTGTGTATCTTTATATTATATTTATAAAGGAAGTTTCTTTGTTCGGCCCGTATGCGTTCTTATACCATTCATCCGATTACAATGAAACTTTTGTATGTTGATGTGTGCGTCCGCGAACTCTTTTGACAAGAAAGGAATATTGAATGTTTATTCGTATTCTATGCATTCCAATAAAATATAACGCACCTATTTTTTTATACAATGTGTGTGTACTGTTAGGACTTACCTTAGTCTTAATGTATATTTCATTCGCATTTCCGCCGGTTAATTAAACTCAGGCTATTGATTTTATTCAAAACCTCACAATAAATAAAATTAATTGAAATCCGTTTTTAATTAATCTGATATTCTTTTTGTAAAATTTATTAAAGCATTGTAAGACTACATCGTGTCTGTGTGTATTAACCGACTCTGCGGAAAGGCAAAGACATGACTTGTAGAACGATAGCGGACGTAGTCGTATGAATTTTGATAAACTCTAATATAACTCTCTATTTGCTCACTCTCACAGTGTAATGGGACAGGAATCCGAACAAAAATAAGTGTACTCTCTATTCTCTCAATTCCATAGTCTGATGGGACCGGAATCCGAACTCAGAACAATGTGTTCTCATTCCTCTCGGGTCCTCAGTCCTGGAGTTCTCACGGGTGACAATACATCTGCATTTTGATTCGTAATCGAGGACACATGTAGATGTCTATGAGCCACAGCAACCACTTACCATTAGGTGGACTGTGTGCTTGTTTGTCACCCTATCCTATAAAAAAACATAATTGAGTAATTTTATTCCGAACGTAGCCGTGGTTAACTATAACATTGGGACGTAAATCACCTCAGCTCCCTCCGTGACCATGGGTACAGTAAAGTACTCGAAACGCCGATAATATATTAATATGACACGCGAAAAAAAAAACAAAAAGAAAAGCAATAAACTGTGGGAGCCATGTGGTGGCGGTAAAAGAGGATCATCCCCATTTCGTCCCGCGGGTGTCGTCGTACGAGTGGGAAAGATGCATATACGTAGGCGATCCCATAATGAATTGGCCTAACTATGAACCAACGAAGGAAATGAAACGAAACCAATTTTATTTTTCAATATAATCACCATGAATACTAACACACTTCTGACATCTGTGAATCAACATCTCTAAACCTTTATAAAAATAATCACATTTTTTATCCTCAAAATGACTGAAGACGGGCGCCTGCAACTCTTCATCGCTTGAAAATTTTCTTTATCTTAAGTCCCGCATTAAATTTGGAAATAAATAATAGTCGGACGGGGCCACTGGACTGTAAGGTGGATGTTGAACTTCTGTGAACCCGCATTGACGAACTGCATCCTTCGAAACACTAGCGGTATGAACAGGGGCGTTGTCATGGAGCAACAGGACACCTTTAGACAGCTTGCCTCTTCGTTTTTCCCTTATCTTGTCTCGTAATTTATATATTAAAGAAGCATAATATTCGCCGTTCACGACTGTATTACGTTCTTTAAAATCCACCGTCAAAATGCCTTGAAAATCCCAAAATATTGTGCACATCAGTTTTTTAGTCGATCGTTGCACCTTTGCCTTTCTAGGGGGCTTTTCACCCTTATAACGCCATTCCATTGACTCGCGCTTGCTTTGTGGATCATAATACAAGATCATAGTTTCATCACCAGTCACTATCCGCTCGTTCACAGTCTTTGAATTTTCGCCACAAAAATCCAAAAACTCCGAAGCGCAGCGCACTCTTTCCTGTCTCTGTACCGCTGAAAGAAGTTTCGGTACCCATCTTGCACTCACTTTTTTCATGTGAAGATGTTCATGGATCGTGCGATGAACGGTACTCTTAGAGAGTCCAAGCCTTGCTGCAATTTCTCTAATCTTCAAACGGCGGTCACTCAGAACCTCCTCTTCGATTAGAGCAATCGTTTCGGGAGTAAGCACTTCCACAGGTCGACCGTCGTGGCCAAAGTCTTCGACGGTTTCTCTCCCGAGGCGAAACTCTTTCACCCAATTTTTCACTGTGTTATAGGAGGGGGCAGACTCCTTATACACGCCATCCAATCGTTCTTTTATTTGGGCAGGTTATAAACCTTCTTTAAACAGAAGCTTTATGACACTTCGATACTCAGTTTTCGACATTTTGAAAAAATACGCGACTCTCGTTATTCAAATGCCTGTTAAAGTAAGACTAAGCATTTCATGTCGATGCATGTTTCTTATATTAAGTGCACGATAAACTTACTATTTAATGCAACACATCATGTAGAGACATATCGCGTTGAACTATATCAGGCCAGTTCATTATGGGACCGCCTGGTACTATCTTGTTTACATCAGACGTGAAAGAACTATGCTGCAGCCGTATAGTTGTAGCAAGAATGGTTTGAGTCGACTGTGGAAGGACCACGCTCAAACAGTATTTCAGCGTAATTTTTTTATAGGATTGGGATGACAATCGAGCACACAGTCCACCTGATGATAAGTGGATACTATGGCCCATATACATCCACATTTAACCTCGATTAAAATAAAAATGCAGATGCGTTGTCACCCTTAAAGACTAAGATGGAATGCCTGAATTCCAGTAAAACGGGTCTTCGGTTTTCTACACTCACCATACGAAACACAACAACAAGTAGCAGTTTAACTGATGCTTTACGATGGTATTCTGTGAGAGCGTGGTCCTTCCCCGGTCGAGCCGACCCATTCGTGCTACAACCACAATACATCTGCAGCGTGGCTCTACTACGTATGTAATAATAGTAGTTTTAATAGAAGCTTAATGCCGCTGTGTGGTTGTGGTGACCCTTTTAACTGGAAACGAGGCATTTCATCTAAGTCCTCAGGGTCGCAACTGCATTTTGATTCTTAAACGAGAATAGATGTAAATGTCTTTGTTCGTCAGCATCCACTTACCATCAGAACTGTGTTGCTCGTTTTCACCCTCATTCTTTAAAAAAAAAGTAAAGTAAAAAGATCAGTGACGAGTAACGACAGTGTCTCTCACATTGTCGTCCATATCATGCCGTGGATTTTTATAAGCTGGTGATAACAATAGCGAACACGCATTACTCTTTCATTACCTGCTCGAAAGCTTATAATATTAGTACACAAAAAAATCCACCAGTTCGTTCAGTTTGGTATGGTTGTTTAGACATACAACATGGAATAAAATAAAACACTTCCGCTTTGAATAGAAAGCGGTGCGAATAAACTCCGAAGACAGCAATCTTGTAGCTATTTCCTTTTTATCTGTTACATGAATACGTTAAGATACTTCAACGAAAATTATTAATGCAATTGATATTCAGTGTGAAAGTAACTTTACAAAAGTTATAAATAAAGATACACTTTTCTAAGATCACAATATAAAGATATATTTTTTAATTTTTTTTTATAAAAGTGGAGTGACGTACGAACTTACAGCCCACCCGATGGTAAGTGGCTACTGTAGTCCGTGAACACCTGCAGCCTTCTTCACTTCAAGCTAATGTTACAGATGCGTTGTCTCCCCCGAGAACCATCAGGTATTTCTATCGTATCCCAGAGTTGCCGCCTACAACACTTTAAAAATGAAATGGGAGTAATAGATTCTACAATCGAATCATATCACACACACACACACACACACACACACACACACACACACACACACATACACGCACGCACACACACACACACACACACACACACACACACACACACGCATACACGCACACACACACACACGCGCGCGCGCGCGCACACGCGCATACACACACACACAAACACACACACACACACACACACACACACACACACACACACACACACACACACACGCACACACACTAGCGCGCGCGCGCACGCGCTCACACGCACCCACGCACCCACGCACACACACACACACACACACACACACACACACACACACACACACACACGTGCGCGCGAACACGCAGCATCTATCTCATATGTATCAGTATAATATGTAGACTATTCATCAGAACCATATGTGGGATTCCACCGGGCGAGTCCTGTAGAGCATCGTTTTGGGCTTACTTCATTTGCCAGCACTGTTGTACATCTTTGAAATGAGTTGCTTTGTAAGACGTCATACTGAGCTCTTCCAGAAAGCTAGAGATACATATAAACTCTCAATGGAAAAGATATCCGGAGAGATTAGTGTTAAGTGTCATTCCAATATCTGCTAAATTCAGAAAAAGTTGTTTAGCAATGTATGTTAAGGTGTATAATAAGATCCCCAATGACACTAAAAACCTCAAAATGAATTTATTCAAATCGAGACTCTATAAGTGGCTTATTGAACTTAAAGTGTATGACATTGAAGAATTTATTGACATTAGGCTTTAATAATTGTTGATTTGTTGACATTGATTTGTTGATTGAGCCGTGGTAGCTCCGTGGTTAACGCTCGCTGTAAATATAACAGAACGCGAGTAACCCGGGTTCGATCCCCGCCAACACCAATGAAATTGTTAATTGTAAATTTAAGTGCTGATTTACCACGTGCTCGGCGGTGAAGGAAAACATCGTGAGGTAACCTGCATGTCTGAGAAATAACAAAAAAAATATTTCGAAGACATGTGAAGTTCGTCAACACGCATTTGGGCAGCGCGGCGAACACTTCCTTGCCCTAAACCCTCTCATAAATGAGGGGAGGCCTGAGCCCAGCAGTGGGACGTATATAAGCTGTAACTTTGCTTTAACTTTACTTTGACATTGATTTTAATGAAACAGATGTTACCTGAACATACACTTAAATTTGCATGCTGATTAGAAGTAAAACTGTGGACTTATCTACTGTACCACCTACAAACACCATGTTTTAAGCAAATAAAGAAATTATTATTAAATTATTTTGTCGCACTGTGGTAAATCCGCAATCTAAAACTGAATCAAAAACATAGCTGTAGAAATAACTTCAACAACTTTATCCTTTGTTTGCAAACGACTTACTTGTTATAGAAGCATTTACTAAGTAACTACAGAAACTAAATTACGTCGTAGTATTGACTAGAGACGTATAGTTATGCTTTTTGTCGGCAACCATTGTCCTTTAAACGTACGGTAGCCAACTGGGAGGGTCACATTTAACTTACGTTAATTACATTGGAAAAGCCTTTTTACTGATAACGAAACATTCTATCTCAGTCTTAGTAGGTGACAACTATATATTTTGACTCTTAATCGAGGACGCATGTGGGTATCTATGGGTCACAGCAACAATTAAACATCAGGTGTACTGTGGACTTGTTTGTCACCTTTTTCCATAAAAAAACTTATAACAGTCATCTGATGAAACTGATAGCAAGCCGAGGCATATATTAAAAGTGGCGCATATACGGAAAATGACGCCGGGGATGCTTTGTAAAATAAAATGAAACGAAAATAAAACTTTTATTTATACGGCCATAGCTATTCGAGGCGTCGAATGCGGCACCAACGCTAGTAAACTACGACCTAATTTCGTCTACGACCTAATTTCGGAGCTCACAACACCACCTTCCTACTGCATCTTGCAAATGTTGAGTTAAATATCAGCTGTTACGATTTATAGCTATTCGATCCGAACGAATTGTTAAGTTGTGACGTGTCATCGTCAGCTTATAAAAGTTCGCTTCAGTAGCCTCTTCCGATATATATAAAGGTTGAAATTGACGCCACTATTTTTTATTTAATAGAATAAAGTGACAAACTATCACACAGTCTATCTAAAGCAACTCGTGAGAAAGAATTAAACTAAGATGCCTTGCTACCCCTAATATGGAATGCCTCGTTTCCAGTAAAAATGGTCTCCGGTTTTCAAAACTCATCGTATGAAACACACTATTGTATTATAATGCTATTTATACAATGCTATATTAATCATATGAGTCCATTTGTTCCCCTTCTTTTTCAACGTTACGAGGAGTACACCATTTCTAGCCCGAAACAATTATTTGTAGCCCTAGAAATTCCTGTTTTGAGCCATTTTTTTTAATTTTGTTAATATCAATTTTGATGAGACGCAAAGCCCTGAGCTCATCTAACCTCACCTGTTTGGATAATGATATAAAAAAGAGTGGCATAAGATACACGCAACACTTTCGCAAAGATGTAAGCAGATTCGCTTTGAACTGCAAGTGTCAGCGTTGACGGTCAATTGCAAATACATGCACATAGTCAATATTTACAAAACTACAAATTGGCATTGCAAATCACAGCGAAATTCGCTGGAGTGAATTCACACGAGTATCGGCTATCCCAACGGGCCTTTAATGACGTAAATGTACAAAGAAGGTCTTGAGTGTGCAGCACAGAGGACAGTAATATTTTTTAAAGCATTGTGTGACAAACGAGCACACAGTCCACCTGATGCTAAGTGGATGCTGTGACCCATAGACATCCACATTTATCCTCACTTAAGAATGAAAATGCAAATGCGTTATCATTTCTGAGAACTAAGATGGAATGTCTCGATTCCAGTAAAAATAGTCTCCGGTTCTCTACACTTACCATACGAAGCACAGCAGTATTACGCTGGTTTTTGTGAGAGCGTGATCCTGCCCAGGTTTGGCCGACTTAGTCGTGGTAGAACTATAATATAGCTGCAGCGTGCCTCGACCACGTACAAAATAATTATTATTACATGGTGTTCAGGAAACATTCGCATCTTATTATTGGTGGAGGTATATACGTTTCCGTAAGTTTGAAATAAATTTATGAATTTTTAGTTTTTAGTCTATGGTAAAAATAATAATGAAAAAAATTTATGCATATGTTCACATTCACAGCAACAGACTAATTATTTAAAAAATAACCGACATGTTATTTATTTATTTAGATATTTTCAGAGAATACTTGGAATATGCTCCGGATTCTGATCGTCAGCTCGGAATTTGCAGTATGTACGTTATCGACATACACTGTGCTCGATTCCTATACTCAAGAAACGATTCGTCCTACAATACGATCTGTTTTTTTTTATACATATATGAAGTGCATCTTAAAACAGTTTTGATTAAAAACTATGCGCGACTCAAAACGATTAAAAAAGAAACAACTTTTTGTGGTTCGTGTTTTGTTAAATTAGTATTTTGGTTCAAAAATGTTTTCCATATTCTTTTGGCACTGCAGTACGGCTCGTAAGGGAAAACGAAAAGTTTAACGATTATAGGAACCAGGCAGTAATATTTATTACTATTCCTTATTGGTATTTCTGAATTCTTCTAGTAGATAATAAAAAAAAAAACTGGAGAACCTTTCTACTGGAAACGAAGCATTCCATCATAGTCCTCAGAGTTGACACTACATCTGCATTTTGGTTCTAAATCAAGGAATAATGTATGTAGGCCACAACATTCACTAACCATCATTGAACCATGATTCGCATGCTCATTTGTGGGTACAAATGAGCATGCGAATCAACTGATGGTAAGTGACTACCGGCGCCCATGAGCAATCGCAACACCGGGGGAATTGCAGACGCATTGCCGGCCTTTTAAAAGGGTGTAAGCTCTTTTCTTGAAGGGTCCTAAGTCGCATCGGTCCGGAAAAATCGCAGGTGGTAAACAATTCCACAGAAAAGTTGTACGAGGAAAAAAACTCCTTGTAAAACGCTCAGTGGTGGACCGCCAAGCATCCAGATGGTGTGGATGGTATCTTGAATTTTGATGCGATGTGCGTTCATGAAATTTGGCGGCTGGGATTAATCCAAACAATTCCTCAGAGCACTCACCGTGGTAGATGCGACAGAAAATGCAAAGGGATGCCCCTATGGCCACAGTTGAGGGCGCGCCTGCTGTACTACCGTACGTCAGAGGAGTCACAGACAAGATCTTACGTCAAAGACATCTTGAAGCGAGCTTCCATTAAAACATACTACAAGCCGCCGAAGAAGATTAGTAAATTTTTACCATCCATCAAATATAATATTCCTCTACAGGATGCAGATGTGTACAAGCTCGATTGTGAATGTGGTCTCTCTTACATAGGTCAAACAAATAAATCTATAAAAACCCGCGTGAAGGAACATATTGCTGACGTGAAGCACCGACGCTCCTTAAAGTCTGCAGTCTGCGAACATGTTCAAGAGCGTATCCATCATTACATTAGATTTGATAAACAACAAATCCCCACAAAAGGACACCGGTTCTTACTAAGGATGAAGCGCGAGGCTATTGAAATTAAAAAAAAACATCTAAATTTCAATAGAAAAGATGGATGAGTGCTGCCATCAGCTTGAGATCCTATAATTAACAAAATTAAACCCAAACCCAAGAAAACCACTGCAATACTTCATCATCAAATGAGACCAAAAATTAATATTCAAAAACTTAAGGAAGCCGGGTTGACTATGACATTGGGACGTTAAACGTCTCAGTCCCCCCCCCCCCGTGACCTGTGTAAAGTGCCCGAAACGTCGGGGGTAATAAAAATAAGTTAAAGTAGTAATTAAATGCGATAAAATCCGTAAATAGTAGTTTTATTCAAAGTTTCCGGTTCTCTACACTCGCCATACGAAAAACAGAATTATTCTTTTATTGTTTTATTCCGTGATTATTTCCGTGGATCAGTGGATAATTCACTACATGATTAATGCATATATATATATATATATATATATATATATATATATATATATATATATATATATATATATATATATATATATATATATATATATATTATGTTTTTATGAATATGAGCAACGATTTAAATCGTCACTAACGAGCACAAAGCAAACATCATCAAATCAGTACCTGTGGAGCAATTCAATAAGCAATCTAATAGAGCCGGCAAACCACTGCAGCCTTGTAATACACCTGTAACTATATGTACTAATGGAAAGTAATTGTGAATTGCCTCAAATTAGTTTTTAATGTCTAAACTCAGCCGATTACTGCATAAGTCGTTTTGAAATAACGAGGCTGTTACACGGCAGTTCAATTGGCATTTTTGGCATCGTGCTATTGTATCTCTACCGTTACAGACTATCAAAGCTCACTTCTGGACATAAGCCTCCCGCATAGATTGCCTCACAGAGAGGATTTTGCCTTAGTTGTGACACTTGGCAGGAATTTTGGCAACTGCAGTTTTTTATTCAGTTGTTTTCAGGAATATGCTGTCATCTCCTGTTCTAGTTTCCCTCTGTCACCTCTTACGATACCCACGGGAAGATATCGTGTATTGGGCACTCTTGCACCGGCACTACATGGTTACCTATTGGAACTCTACACCCCGAAAAAGAAGAAGGAACAGATAAGAACTTCTTCTTTATTTGCTTATATTAGGAACCCAGCAATATTGTCCTTCTAATTATTTATATTTCTAGTATTTACTATTAATACTACTACTATTACAGTCCAAAGGTTCTATCAAGTACGTAGTAGGTGATATAAAACACCAACCATAAATGTATTTTTTTTGTAAACAACAATAATGTAATATAATTTTGTAAATATCAATCATTATGGTTTGTGAATAAGTTGATTTCAATCTTTTAAATACGCCTTAGATGTTTCAATATACGTTAGGCATAAAAATTATTATTAGACACTGTTTTCGAATTTATTTTAATGTCTAAAAAAGTAAAAAAAGTCACCCAGTACATAGTCTCCTAGGTACTGAATGAAACTGAAGCTGCTCCCTGTTATAATTCTAGAGTCAACGATATGGTATTATCGTCAAAGATCAGAAAGCATTCAGCATTTTTTTAGGGTTCCGTAGTCAACTAGGAACCCTTATAGTTTCGCCATGTCTGTCTGTCCGTCTGTCCGTCCTCGCTTAATCTCTGTGACCGTTAGCACTAGAAAGCTGAAATTTGGTACCAATATGTGTATCAATCACGCCGATAAAGTGGTAAAATAAAAATTGGAAAAAAAATGTTTTATTAGAGTAGCCCCCCTATATGTAAAGTGGGAAGTGATTTTTTTTGTAATTTCAACCCTAACGTGTGATATATTGTTGGAAATGTATTTAAAAATGAATAGGGGTTTACTAAAATCATTTTTTGATAATGTCAATAACTTCGGAAATAATCGCTCCAAAAGTAAAAAAACAATGTGCCCCCCCTCCCCCCTCTAACTTTTGAAACATAAGTTTAGAAAATATGAAAAAAATATGAAAAGTAGAACTTTATAAGGACATTCTAGGAAAATCATTTTAAACTTGGATGGAAACAATAGTTTTTGTACAAACTCATAAGTGGGAACACTTATTGTGACGGACGGGAAACTACGGAACCCTACACTGAGCGTGGCCCGACACGCTCTTGGCCGGTTTTTTTTAAATAAAATTAACGCTAGGATTTTCTTCCGTATCTTGGGGGTTTGTTTAAAACATATATTGCACAACGATAAAAATCTAGACGTGGAACAATTATTTGAAGGCTGCCATACAAATGCTGGTTCCGTGTGGAATTCGAATCCGCAGGACTCAGCGATACAACTCATTGCTATGCCACTACGCCAAGGAGCCTTCAAATTATTCTGTCGTTTTCTATAATCGCCTCTTACAATACCCACGGTACTAAGAAATGGGATTAATGTCCTGACATGACCGCTTAAAGTCTAAGCATAATACAAAATGCTTAATCTATAGAAGCATGCAATGCATACATACCTGTTTATTATGTAACTCCTTAATATTCAATATGCACGATATCACTGCAAATTGATTGAAATTAACATTTAAAAAAGCACTTGATAATATGTCCAAATGAAATTAAACTGATTTAAAAAAAAGTCTATAGTTGCCTCGCTTGACGCCTCGTAGGGTTTTTATTTTATATTTGTTATCAGGATAATACTGCTACCCATCTTTTGTTTTAGTTTACCTCTGTCGCCGTATATAGGGGACCCACAGGAGTCTGTAGTGAATGTTCTTACAGTGTCACCACATGGCAAATTAAGGGCCTGTATAATAGAACTCAGAATTAGGGAAGGCACTGTTTTTTGTTGAGACTGAACTCCTCTGTATTAATTAAGATATTTGGTTGCTAAAAACGTTATTTTATTTTATTTTTTTTATTACATAGTTTTTTAATAAACTGCTTATAAGTTTATTATTACGTACACACTGTAAGTTTATTATTATGTACACATATTATAACTGTTGCTATTAGTAAATCGAAATAAACGCTTATACTTATATGTAAATATTAATTAAAGTTTTAGTTGTTTATTTTTTATATTTTACTAGTGTAACTATTGTTATACAAAAAAGTAACTTAACAGTTTCCCTGTCCGCTATATAGACACAATAGTTAAATATTGGAAAGGTTCATATATGATTCATGAGACAGGCAAGGGGTTCAAATAGTTCTCTGCGGAATTTATTCACGAAACGTATCGTCTCATATTTAAAACATTAGAAACACTCGTCGCTACAATATACTTTATGCGAGGTAAGGATACTGAATCCTATACATCCATCTACTGCAAAATAATAATGTCCTTCAGACCAAATTTCAGTCATGGCTGTCAGTCTCAATGGGGAATAGCCATCTGCATATGACAGGATTATAATGCCCGATTGTATGCGCAAAAACAGGTGCACTCCCTATTCCCTCACTCTCATAGTCCTTTTGAACGGTTATTCGACTCGACCGGTGAGAGATGGCATAGGACTAACGGTTTTACTTACTATCGGAGGCACGGGGCTGAAACACTGCCAATAAATTCCAGCTTATGAAGTCCACTACTAAACATAAGCCCTCCAAAAATTGTGTCATATGGCAGATTCTGCCATAGTTATCACGCTTGGTAGGCAGACGGGCCACCCAAGTTTATTTATTATTTTAGCTTACTTCAGTTGCCCTCAATACTTACAGGACTATATTTGATATTACTTACACCGCCACTACACGTTGGGATCTTTGATATTGTTATAGATATTTTGATAACAAGCTCACTGTCGCAACTCATTGGCTACTGCGGCCCATGGACATTTGGCCAATGTAAACATAGACCACAGATGCATGGCAGTCACCTCTAAGGACTTTAGATGAAATGCATCAAAACCTGTATACTGACTATCGTTCCCTTTAAACGGGAACATTGCAGTGAGTGAATTGAGTGTACTAACATTCTCAGAATTTATTCATTTTGAAGACTTTTTGAGAATTTTGTCATAATAGTTTTCCACAATATATAATACGTATATTTTTGTGTAGTCAATAAAGTTATATTATTTATTACTATATTAAAAAGCACGCTTCACGCCTTGTTGTGAGCTGACGCTTACTTACATAAAAATAAAATAATTTAGCAGTGCATTTTTTAATTTAGGTGATTGAAATTGTAAATGGTAGTTTATACACAAAATATAATATTCTTTCTCTATTGGGTTATATTTATCGACACTTTATGTTAGTAGAGACACAGCATAAAAGAAGCTAGAGATCGTTTGCCACGTAGTTCATTTTTGTATACACTGTAAGTACGGTATCCTTGTAAAATATAAACACAAACTTAATATTTACTTGTTCTTGGAAGAATTACCTTAATTTACTTTTTTGGAAGGCAATAAATGTAAATAAAAATAGTTATTATACATATTTTTGCATAATAGACGTTATAAATGTTTTTTAGAGTTTCGAAGTTTTTTGAAGGTTTGATTGCGATGACATCATTGAAATTGTAATTCAAAACTTCAAGTACTAATTTAAGCCTGCATGTCTCAGGGAAAAATATTTTGAAGACGAAGTTCCCCGGCACGCTTTAAAATTGCATAAAATAGAAATAATTTTATTCTATATATAATAGTACTTATTACATAAAACCTATTGAAATTTATTTTTTATTTACAACTGGTTGGAAAAACACCTCTGTTCTGGGAAGATCGAGCAAGAAACCCAGTAGGATTCGTTTTTGAGGAATACATTATTTTATAAAAAAAAAATCAATTTTTTATATTAATTTTGGAACCAACATGGTAGCGATCACCTCATTTTCAAGAATTATTTTCATTCATAGACATAGAGAGACATAGACATAAGTTTTATTATCATCAACACACTCACAAAATGTACATAAAGAAGAAATAAGAACATAAAAACACACAAGGTACAAGATGTAAAACATTATTAAAATAAATATCGGCAAGAATGAGTGATATGATACCAAAAAGGATTCCGTCTCGGCATATGCCATCGCAGGTATTGCATCAGCGCTGATTTTCAGCGGGTCCTGATAAATATCAATTCTGTATTGCACCCGCGTCGTTATCGGTGCTTACTTTCCATTTAAAATATAAGGAATCAACATTTTTACGTATACATTTTTAAGTATATACATTCATGATTCCTTCATATTGTACTAATCCTTTTTACACAGTTTTATTTTAATATTTTTATTTAACTTGTTGATTAACTATTAACTTTGAATATTTTTTAAAATTTCTTTGTACTTTGCGCATTGAATTTGTAATTAATTCTGTGGAATCTAGTAATACTTCTCTGTACTATGCCCGAAAAACCCTCTCAAAAATAAGGTACCCAACTGTAAGATGAGAATAGGCTGTATGTTTAAATGACTTTCAAAACAGTTACTTTTTTTGAATCAGCGGTAAACCGTGACTTTCATCAACGTATGTATTGTATATAACTTACGATAGATAAAACCTTTTTACTGTTTTGTTCTGCAAATATAAATTGGCCTGCCGAGCGTGACAATCAAGGCAAATCTTCTTTATAATTAGAGATGCCAATTTCCAGCATTGGAGTTATACAGGCTGATCAATCAATTTCATTCTTCTCTCGAAATAGTGAAGGATTTCTTTTCAATGTGGTTTATTATTAATACTTAATGAAAGCCATTCTTATTTTTATTTCCTACAGCTGAAAATCTAAAAATACCTCTGTTTGAACTCGCAAAAACCAGCAAATTCTTATGAAAAAAGGACAGTTTACAATGAGGCTCTAGATCAGGATGTGGAGCTGTGGTAGCTCAGATGGTTAGCGCTCATTGTAAATTTCACAGTACGCGATTAACCCGGGTTCGATCCCTGCCGGCACCAATGAAATTGTTAATTGCAATTTTAAGTTCTGATTCACCACGTGTTTGGTGGTGAAGGAAAACATCGTGAAGAAACCTGCATGGCTAAGAAATAAGAAAAAACTATTTCGACGATACATGAAGTACGCTAACACGCATTGAGGCAGCGCGGCGGACACTTTTTTGCCCTAAAACCCTTTCAGAAATGAGAGGAGACCTCTGCCCAACAGCGGGATGTAATTTGGCTGTAACTTTTGACTTTAACTTTTACGATCAGGGGTGAAACTAAGGTATTCGACGTCATATTTCATAACTGTATTCCCAACCTTCCCCAACCTTCCCCGCCAACCCGCCCTGATGCCCTGATGCAAACTCAAGTTTGTTACAGCTGACTTTATAAGTTATATAATAATACTTCACTTAGGTCTCTAAGAAACTAACCGTTTTGTAATTATTAAGGCAAGATGGTATAGACCTAAACGTGATGGTTCACTTTTCTGACCTGGTACCCGTATATTGTGTTATGATTTTAAAGAAATTTCACGTCAAAAGAAGTCGTTCCATCTATTTTTGTAGATGTCATTGTAGGGATTAGCTTATCAATTTAAGAGATTTCTCCTCGTAAATAAAATGAGAATACGGGATGAAAGTCGCGATTTATCTCCGAAGAGGCAATTTAGCGTCGATGTGCGGTCACAGCAGCAGATTGTTGAATGGATTCATTTGGAATTCGTCTCATATCTGTTTTTTCACCCTTTTTCTGTCATCAAGAAGTTTAATGCAAACTATTTTCTTTCCAAAATTTATGAGTTGAGCTTATAAAAGTATACAAAAACCAGCCAAAACGTCTTCACTCTTTCAAATTTTATCTTTACAGAATAATGGTGGAGCACGCAGTCCAGCCGATGGTAAGTGGATGCTGTGGCCTATAGATATCCACATCTATCCTCAATTAAAAATTACAGTAGACATACGTTGTCATCCCTGAGAACTTAGTTTGAATGACTTTTACGTCACCAATAAAAATAATTTCTGGTTCTATAGACTTACCACACGCAACCGCATTAAGCTTATTTCACGCTAGTATTCGATTAGAGCATGGTCCTTTTCTGGTAGAGTCGATCCATTCGTTTAGCAACTATAATATAGCTGGATCATGTATTTACTATACGTGGTTGCCAAGACTATTTGGTCTTAAAATAATTGTCTTTGAGTTTGACACACAGGTAATATTGTTATAAATTGGTATATAATTATGCAAAACCGAGCCGATAGTTTTACGATGCCTATGCTTTGCACTTCTATCTTAATAATCGTAAATGCTAAAAGCTGAAGATTTTTGCTTCTCAATAAAGTCGTAGTCTCAATAAAGTAGCTGCTTCTATACTAGCTCCTGAATGGAACACTTTTATCTGACAAAGCATGTCTACGTGAAAATGGATAAAAATTTATGTGAAAATCTGAACAACTCTATTATAATAGAATAATAATATTTTGTTTCTATTAAGAATAGCAATTTATAAACAATTTATAAAATCCTTGCATGTTTGAATTATCCTTATTTATACCTACTAATGATAAAGGTTCTAAACGGTGATGGTAAAGCCATGCTGCAGTTATATTAGTAATATAGTTTTAGCACGAATGGGTCGGTTTGACTGGAGAAGCACCACGCTCTCACAGAATACCAGCGTAAAATAGTAGCCTAATTGACATATACGTGTGCAGTACGGTCATCCAACCAGTAATAAACGAGTGTTTCAAGACAGCGGTCGTTTCATTGCATTCACAAACATATCATTGGCGACGAAGAAGGAGTACCCACAATAAAAAAAAAATGGCTTATCTGGGAAATCTGCCTATTTTTGACCATAAGTCAAGTGAATGGTCAATTTTCAAAAGCAGACTAACTCAGTTTGCGAAGATAAATCGCGTCGAAGAAGTGAACAAAAGTGGAATTCTTCTCACCCATCTTACGGATGAAACGTATCGCTTGGTACGAAACTTAGCGTACCCGCAAGACTTAGAATCTCTAAGTTACTCGAATCTCGTTGAATTACTCGACGGTCATTTCAAGCCAAAAAAATGCTCATTTGTGGATAAAGAAAAATTTTTTGGGGCAACCAGAAATCCAGGCGAATCATTGGGAGACTGGGCAGCGCGATTGAGAGGTCTCGCAAGCAATTGTGACTTCGGCACTGCCTTGGAAACGAATTTAAGAGATCGTTTCGTCCTCGGCCTGGGCCCTGGCCCGGAACAAGATAAGTTGTTCGAACAAGATCCGTCCACATTGACACTGTCAGTAGCTATGGAGCTAGCCGAGCAGGCGGCGTATGCCAGGCAGGCGAAGGTTATGTTGTGCACCAGCGAACATGCTCCAATTAAGGAGGAACCGGTATACCGAGCGAGATTTCAAGGTCAAGGAGACAGCGGCGCGGTTATACGGCGTCCTAATGCTGGCAGGACATCAGCAGGTCGCGACCAACCGAGAGATTTTTCTCGTTGTTCGGTCTGTGGCTTGAAGAACCACCAAAGTGATAAGTGCCGTTATAAAAGTTACAGATGTCAAAAGTGCGGTGAAAAAGGTCATTTAAAGAAAGTGTGCGATAGTGTCAATAGATCGCGGATGTACCATATCGAGTCGGTAAGCGAACCAGAGCAGGTCAAGGACACGTCTTGTGAGGAGTGCCACAATTTTAATTTGAGGTATGTGACTGATAAGCCCATTTCAATTGATGTAATAATAGGTAATCAGTGTATGACAATGGAGCTTGATTCAGGATCAAGTAAAAGTGTGATTTCTTATAATACATATAAGGAAAAATTCTTAAAATATTCATTACGTAGTAGTTCTGTAAAAATGTGCTTATATAACGGACACAAGATTGATCCATTAGGTTATATTACTGTAGAAACTAGTTACAATAACAGTACAAAATTGATTAAATATTTTGTTGTCAAAAATGGGGGACCGCCTATACTAGGTAGGGATTTCATGAGCGCCTTTAATTTTGTGATTACTACCAAATTAAATTACATAAGAAATGATTCCGAATTGCATGAGTTATTAAATAAAAATTCGGCGTTGTGGCGTGACGAGTTGGGGGCATTTAATAACTTTAAAGTCAGTTTGCAGTTGAAGGCGAATGCTGTGCCTAAGTTTTTTAAGCCGCGTACTGTACCCTTTGCCCTCAGAGATAAAGTCGAACAAGAGCTAAACCGATTAGTGCACTTGGGTATCCTTGTTCCTATTAATTATTCTCAATACGCCACCCCCATTGTGCCAGTTTTAAAAGATAATGGCCAAGTTAAAATCGCAGGTGATTTTTCTATTACATTAAATAAGGATCTCTTAATAGAAAAATATCCCTTGCCTCGAATTGAAGAGGTTTTTGCCAAAATTGGAGGGGGTGAGCACTATAGTAAAATTGATTTAAAAAACGCTTACAACCAGTTCGTCCTGGATGACGCGTCTCAGGAGCTCACGGCAATTAATACGCATAAAGGACTTTTTAAATACACTAGGTTAGTGTACGGCCTTTCTAGTGGTCCAGCCATTTTTCAACGGAGCATGGAGACACTTTTATCAGGAATAGACGGGGTAAGCATATGGCTTGATGACATTTGTGTCACGGGCCCCGATAGAAATTCCCACATGCAGCGGCTAAGTAAAGTCCTAGATAGACTATGTAAGGCAGGCCTACGTTTACAAAAAGACAAATGTCAATTTTTCAGAGAAAGCGTCAGGTATTTGGGTTACGTGATTAGTAAAACGGGATTAAGGACTTGTCCGGATAAAGTACAAGCCATTCTTAGTGCACCGGAACCAAATAACGTCACCGAAGTTAAAAGATTTCTAGGAGTAGTCAACTACTATAGAAATTTTATTCCAAACGCCTCTTCTGTACTGAGTCCTCTACATGAGCTATTACGTAAAGATGCAAAATGGGAATGGGGAAAACGGCAGCGACAAAGCGTCGCAGCGATACGGCGCGAACTGGCGTCAGAACGCGTGTTGGCTCATTTCGAGCCAGCGGCGCAGCTAGTGCTGGCGGTGGACGCCGGCCCGACCGGTCTCGGCGCCGTACTCTCACAAAGGGCGGAGGACGGCATCGAACGCCCGCTAGCGTATGCATCTCGCTCACTTACGAGCAGTGAAAGAAACTATAGCCAGATACAGAAGGAAGCGACGGCCATTATCTTCGGGGTCCGACGCTTTCATCAATATTTGTACGGTCGCGAAGATCCTTTTATCCTGAAAACCGACCACAGACCATTGGTATCAATTTTTAATCCTAAAACAGGTATTCCTGTTACTACTGCGCTAAGACTGCAACGATACTCAGTTATATTGTCCGCTTATAACTATGTCGTACAATATGTCTCGAGCGGAAATAATATTGTGGCCGATTACTTCTCACGCGCTCCTGTAAAATGCGTCAACGAGTCGTCGAACGATATAGATACAAACGATATAGACACTCATTATGCAGTTAGGTTTCTCGATGCGTCATCGCCGGCCACTTCGGCCCGCGACGTTGCGCAGACGACGGAGCGAGATAGGACGATTAAAACCGTGCTTAGGTACATGCAACACGGGTGGCCGCGTAAATTAAAATGTAAATCTATTTTACCTTATTTTCACTGCAAGTCCGATTTACAATATGAGAATGGTTGTCTTTTTAGGGGACATAGGATTGTTATACCACTCGGGTTGAGAGATAGAATGTTACGCGAGCTTCATGATTCTCATTTAGGAATAACCAAAACTAAATGTAACGCTAGAAGTAGAATGTGGTGGCCCGGTATTGACCGGGACATCGAACGCTGGATCGGATCATGTGCGACGTGCGCAAGCGTGCGGGCCGCCCCGCCGCGCGACCCCCCCGCGCCCTGGCCTCCCTCCACCGCGCCATGGCAACGAGTGCACATTGATTACATGACTGTAGGGCAGAGGGTATATCTGGTAATCGTCGACTCCTACAGTAAATGGATAGAATGTCTATACATGCATAACGGAACCTCATCTAATGCTTTAATAACAAAATTAAAAGGCGTTTTCTCTAATTTTGGAATACCAAATGTTTTAGTGTCCGACAACGATGTAAAAATTAATTCACTCGAGTTTCAGACATTTTGTTCATCGAATGGCATAAAATACATGACGTCACCCATTTACCATCCGCCAAGTAACGGTCAAGCTGAGAATTCAGTAAGAACATGTAAAAAAATGTTAAAATGTATATTAATTGACAATTTACCTTTGCACAAAGTTCACGACATGTTATTAGGGTACCTATTTAACTATAGAAATACCGTGCATTGTACCACGGGTGAAACGCCGGCAAAGTTAATGTTCGGCAGAAATTTGCGGTCGCGTCTCGATTTGATTTTACCCTTAAAAAATCATAATTCTAATTCACTTACGGCAGCCGGGAAAAGATCTTTTGAAATCGGCGATATCGTTTGGACCCGATGGTACAGTGCACGAAAAGAATCTTGGCAGTTAGGTAGAATAAAGGAAAAAAATAGGAAATAAAATGTATAGAATTCATATTAGGGACATGGAGGTTTGGTGTATTAGACATGTGGATCAAATTATTAGATATACGGGTTCAGACAGTAGTCGCGACGATATTGTCGCTGCTGAGGAGACTCGTTGCCCCTCCACGTCGCCGGCTACTGTAAATGCACACTCTCCCGCGCAACAGCCTATGTTTCCGGGTATAAGTAATACGGAGCAAAGTATGGAGCAGGCTACGAATATGCAGACGGGTGAGCTGCAATCGCCCTCGAATACTGGAGCGCCGAATCTTGGTTCATCTGACCACGATGAGGCAGAAGAAGTAAGTGACTGTGAGACTAGGGAGTATGAAAAGGACAACATTGCCTCCGTAGAAAGGCCTATGGCAGAAACGGAGGCTGTGCCGTCCACAATTGGCGATTCCCATGTACCGCCAACATTGCCACTTTTAGCCACACGCCCGAAACATACAAGACCAAGGGTGGATTATAAAAAGTATTTTTAAGTAGCGATTGTTAATTATAGTTATGCAGAGATCAAGTTTGCTAATTATTGTTAATAGTTATTATTAGTTGTTAAGTTTATGTAAAAAAAAAAATTACTGTATTTAATTTAGAAACCGTGTTACCAGGTTCCAAAATTAAGTGGGGAGGAATGACATATACGTGTGCAGTACGGTCATCCAACCAGTAATAAACGAGTGTTTCAAGACAGCGGTCGTTTCATTGCATTCACAAACATATCACTAATGCTACTGTCCTTTGTATGGTGAGTGTAGATAACCGCAGGCCCTTTTTACTGGAAACGAGGCATTCCATCTTATTCCTCACGGGTGACAACGCATCTGCATTTTGATTCGTAATCGAGAACAGGTGAAGATATCTATGGGCCACAGCAACCACTGCCCATCAGGTGGAGGCTGTGTGCTGTGTGTGGCGTAAGAATATCCACTACCCCATATCGTCCTAAGGGTGGCGTTAGAGTCGGCACAGGGAATCGAACCAGATGATAAGGAGTAGCGTCTTCCTAAAAATAACAAAAAAAAATAAACACTGTATCTGCCGACCTGCCTTCATGAGATGCATCTATGGTACATATCCCACCTATAAAGTTATCTCATGGAATACCAACGTAAAGTAGTGAGCGTATGGTGAGTGTAGAGATCAGGAGACCCATTTTACTGAAATCGAGGGATTTCATCTTAGTCCTCAGAGGTGATACTGACATCTACATTTTGATTCTTATACGAAGTTAAGTCTATGAGCCTCACACAGCATTAACTTGCCATCAGGTGAACTGTGTGCTCGTTTGTCACCCTTATTCTATAAAAAAATAAATAGATAGAATATTTTTAACTTTTAAACTTTATTTTTAATTTAGTTTTAGATGCAACACCTTCTATCTGTTTATCTCTACTTAACCTAAAATTTGATTGAGAGATTGTGCCTTAAAGCCTAAAGTCCAATATATATATATATATATATATATATATATATATATATATATATATATATATATATATATATATATATATATATATATATATATATATATATATAATATATATATATATCCGAATAACTTTTGCGGTTTTAATGGAAATCATTCAGAAAGTTAGGGCTGTTATCTTCCTTTAGATAATATGGATAGTGCATGCATGTGCAGTGAGTACAAGATATAAGAAATTTAAGTAAACTTGCGTAAGTGTTTTGGGCCATCATAATATCATTATTAGTATTCTTTGTTTAAAGAAAAAATAGTTTCGTAAAAATGCATGTGCCATCGTAAAATTATAATGATCAGCAACGAGTCATTCACAGACAGTATTTTGTTCATTTGTGTTTTTAAACAAAAAAAATCGTATATATATATATATATATATATATATATACGATTTTTATATATATATATATATATATATATATATATACGATTTTTATATATATATATATATATATACGATTTTTATATATATATATATATATATATATATATATATATATATATATATATATATATATATATATATATATATATATATATATATATATATATATATATATATATATATATATATATATATATAAAAATCGTATATATATATATATATATATATATATATATACGATTTTTTTTGTTTAAAAACACAAATGAACAAAATACTGTATATATATATATATATATATATAAATCGTATATATATATATATATATATATATATATATATATATATACGATTTTTTTTGTTTAAAAACACAAATGAACAAAATACTGTCTGTGAATGACTCGTTGCTGATCATTATAATTTTACGATGGCACATGCATTTTTACGAAACTATTTTTTCTTTAAACAAAGAATACTAATAATGATATTATGATGGCCCAAAACACTTACGCAAGTTTACTTAAATTTCTTATATCTTGTACTCACTGCACATGCATGCACTATCCATATTATCTAAAGGAAGATAACAGCCCTAACTTTCTGAATGATTTCCATTAAAACCGCAAAAGTTATTCGGAAACATTGACTAAAGTGGCTTGCAATTGAAAATTCAACCCACGATTTTCAACGAAGTCAGATTTTTAAATCAAAGAGCTAACGGAACTCTGTATTTTAAATGCTTGTAGTAAACTTAATTTTGTACTCTATCTCTGATTCTTCGTCATTTTCACTTATTTCATCCTTTTTATTTTTTCTGGTTAATTCAGTCTGTCAGTAAATACGTCAAATTATAATAAAAAACATGTCTAAAAACAACATTATTAATATTTACGATAGAATAGAATAGAACAACGGAACTACAAGAGGCCTATTCCCAGCAGTAGACTTTACGGGCGATAAAAATGAACAAGAAGATTTAAAATATAATAATCTACCCATAAAAATAAAATTGAATGCATGTGTGTTATATCGAAATAACTGAGGATTATTTGCATGCCATGAAAACCTTGCCTGTCTTGCCTGTCTAGGTTAATCTTTAGAGTGGCTGAATCGATAATGTAATGAATGGGATGATTATGTAGTAAAACTTGACGGAAAGATAACCGATCAAAACAGATATGGTACCATCTCCACCATCTGGATGCTTTGTGGTCCACTACTGTACGTTTCTCGCACAACTTCTTTGTGGAATCATTTATCAACAGTGATTACCGATACGACTTAGAGAGCTTCAAGAAACGATATTACTCCTTTTAACGCTAGCTGGAAACGCACCAGCAATTCCCCTGGTGTTGCAGTTGTCAATAGGCGGCGGTCGACACTAACCATCAGGTAAGCCGCTCGCTCATTTGCTTCCTTTTCTATAAAAAAAACGATAGACACTAAAACCAGCAGTTATGTGGGCTATAATTTATTCCAAAGACTTAAATTTCTAGAGAAATTTTATATTTTTTTGAAATATTGATGAAGTAAATGGTCTTTGACAATTACCCTGAATCTAAATTACGTACATTAACAGATACCACCCAGGCGAATCTGGCTCGGTCTCTAGTTAAAAAGAACGCTGAAACTAGACAATAAGTATTTTCGCTGCAGTGTAATTTATTCATCAATTTATTCATCATCATCGTCATTCAGCAGCCCAGACAGCCCTTCACAAGTCCACTGCTGAACATAGGCCTCCCCCAAGTAATGCCACAAAGCACGGTCCTGAGCCACCTGCATCCTTCGACTTCCTGCATGTCTTACCAGGTCGTCACTCCATCTGGTGGGCGGTCGCCCTACACTACGCCTACCGGTACGAGGCTGCCACTCGAGAACCTTTCTTCCCCATCGGTTATCGGTTCTTCGGGCTATATGGCCGGCCCATTGCCACTTCAGCTTACTAATCGGTTGGGCTATGTCGGTCACTCTGGTTTTACTGCGGATATCCTCATTTCTGAGTCTATCACGCAGAGAAACTCCGAGCATAGCCCTCTCCATAGCTCGCTGAGCGTGTAATTTATTATACGCCAAAAAATATTCAAACTAAAACGTTTAAATTTCAATTTATTTGAGTTGTACGCGAGCTGAAATCTGCATGATGGGCAGTATTTGATACTGCCCATCATGCAGTTCAGCACGCGTGTCCAGTGGTGCTCGAAGTGCAAGAGTGCATGCTTTTTTGTTTTGTCGATAAATATTTTAGAATGAAATACTTAATTTAATTTTTAAATGTGCACCCGCCTAACTTATTATAAAAATTTATGGTACATATTTCAAAATCTATATATATATATATATATATATATATATATATATATATATATATATATATATATAATCACAGTCTACAGCTGGGCAGAGCTTCTCCTAGAAAGTTTCTAGCTTCTTCAATTATTAACTTATCTATATATCTTAAAGTGTTGGCGAACTTTACGTCTTTGAAATATTTTTTTCTTATGATTGATGCATGCAGTTTTCCTCACGATATTTCCTTTCACCACCGATCACGTGGTAAATCAGCACTTAAAATTTCAATTAACAATTTCATTGGTGTCGGCGGGGATCGAATCCGCATTACTCGTGCAATGTGAAATTTGCAGCGAGCGCTTTGACCCTGAGCTAGCATTGCTTAGGCTAATCGAATCTATATAGTAGCTAATCTAGTGGTATATATTGAAGTCAGTAAATCTAACGTCCGTTAGATGTCCGTTGTAGTCCGTTAACGGCGGTTTAAATACATAAATTGCAAAAGGACAAACATCCGGACCCAAATTACGCCATAAAAATTTATGTTCCGTTCGAAATTTGAAACCGCAGCCTTGACTGCTGCAACTCAATGATATGCCATTGTGTCACGAAACACGGTCCTAAGCCATCTGCATCTATGGACTTTCTTCAAGTCTTACCAGGTCGTCTTTAAGGCAAAAGTGAAAAAGCTTTTGTTAAGCTACGTCAATGCGCTTTACCACCTTCTGCTACATCACTACTTACCATAAGGTTTGGTAGAAGTTTAATACCAATTTATTACAGTAAAAAAGGGCTTTCCTACACTACGCTTACCGGATCGAGATTGCCACTGTTTACTGAACGCACCTAAAGCCACGGGAAAATATTATAAGGAAATTTTAAACAATTCAAAGGAGAATTTAGATTATTCCCGTACTCAGAAATTATTTTGCGAGATTCTGGTTAGTGTTCAATTATTCTTTACTAATTTTTTCAATATATTTTCTTAAATTTCTAGGAGTTAAATATTTTTTCCTTTTTTGTTCCTTATATGTCAGATCTAAGAGACTAATATAAGTACATAAATATATATTGTATCCATGAGAATTGATGCGTGTTCGCAGAGTATGTGTGATTGAATGTATAAAATATGTACTTAGAATTGGAAACAGATATATAAAAATATATAAAACATACTTAGGCTGCTTATATTCTAGAGTCAGAAGCATCCCCTATATTGAAGCATACTGTTAACATAACGTAACGGTTTTAGCAAAATTTTAATTCAGAATATACGAGGAAATATAATATAAAGGCATAACAACTTTACTTATAAAGTAGGTTTTCTATCTCAGTCTATGACATATTCTTATATGTCATCTACATTAAATGTATATGAGCCGCAGATCCACTTACCATCAGTAGTATGTGTGCTCGTTTGTAACCCCTATTCTCATTAAATGTCTTTTAATTATCTTTAACTATGTTATAGTCTCTAGACTTGGCGACGGATAAAGATTGATTGATGAGATTTTGGTCATCTGCGCAGGACAGGATTATAGCGCCGGAATGTATGCGCAATCACAAGTGCACTCTCTTCTCCCTCACTCTCATAGTCGAATGAGGCGCTTATCCAACACGACCCGAGAGAGAACAGGCGCAGGATTTACGGCTTTACATGCTTTCTAAGGCACGGTGGTGAAACTGTGGTGGAAAAACCGACTCCGGGATGCAACGGAGAATTTCTTTACAGAAAAACACAATAACTGATTGTCGGCCGAACCTGCACCTAACTATCAGCAACTGCGTTTAAGACCACCAGACCAACGAGGCTGTCATGCAAATACTAAGTTTTATATACATATAAGTATATATATATATATATATATATATATATATATATATATATATATATATATATATATATATATATATATATATATATATATATATATATATATATATATATAAACGTTTCTAAAAGTCTACCTCGAGGCTAAGTAGAAAATAAATTATGGGTGCAAAGTGTAAAAATTACGTTAAAACTATCTATATTCACATAACGTAATATGCGTATTAACTATAAATACATACTAAGATACATATTATGAATGCAAAATTACCCAAGGATATTTCTATACAAAATCATTACATAAATATATACAGCATGATAACAAGTTGAAAATAAAGTACTTTGTGTTACCAACCCGTCTGCCATGCGTTGCAACTATGGCAAACATCCGCCTTATGTGTCAATCTATGGGGGAGGCCTATGTTCGACCTTGCACTTTGATTAGGCTTTAGCTCAGATCATATAAACAGGAGATATGGCAAGGAGGCGTGGCACTTGCGAACGCATCTGGCCGCAAAGCGGCCTGATGCCAGTGTCGGTAATTAGTCGAACGTCAACTTGTGACGTCTTCACTGCTCATGATTTTTGACAAAATGCCGCGTCGTTCAGTGATTGTTTGCAAAAATAACAGCTGTATTGTGAATTACATGAAAGATGGCATCTCATTTCACACGTAAGTACTAAAATATTAATGTTTTTCTTATTCAATTTATTAAAACATTTCTTCGTGGTACTAGAAACACGATGAAAAACCAAATCAAATGTTTTCATTAGGAACAAAAACCATTGCTTGCTTAGTACAAATCGACCTGTGAATCAGCTGGTCTAATAGCGCAATGCATAAGTGTTTTACTGATACTCTCACTCACACGATATTTTCGTGAAGCAGCCGCCAGCCGCAAGCCGGCAGCTTTTGTGAGTGAATGATAGCGACAGATGTTTTTGTGTGAATACGTTTTGTACGGTGCATGGTAAATGCACGCTGCGTATGATGAGATAAGGTTTATAATTGGTTGTGTAGTATGTTCTGATTTATAAAATGCGAGTGTGTGCGCCATTGTGTATCTATTGCTTTTACTGATGTGCATATGTAGTAGTTGGCGCGTGGTAGGGGCCAACTGGAGACACCGGGTTCCGATACATTTTCAACTACTGAGCATATCTCCTGTTGTTTATATGATCTGAGGGCTTTAGTGATAATAACGATGATAATTCCACTAAAAACCAATAAGATTTCTTTGTTTATTACTTGAGAGCTGTTTCGGCTTGGTTTTGCCTGGATAGAATTTATTATTTTAAATGTTTGATGACTACTAACTTGATGACTTGATGTAAAACTAAAATAAAACTTCCATCTCGAGGTATTTTCTATAATTCAACAGCGGGCGGGTATAAAAATATCAGTAAATATTGGTCTTCTGATTGTATTTTTATGTGGTAGAGCCATGCTGCAGTTATATTAATAGTATAGTTGTAGCACGAGTGGGTCGGCTCGACCGGGGAAGGACCACGCTTTCACAGAATACCAGCGTGAAATAGTAGCTTAATGCTGCTGTATTTCGTATGATGAGTGTAGAGAACCGGAGACCCTTTTTGCTGGAAACGAGGCATTCCATCTTAGTCCTCACGGGTGACAACGCATCTGCATTTTGATTCGTAATCGAGGATAGATGTAGATGTCTATGGGCCACAGCAACCACTTACCATCAGGTGGACTGTGTGCTCGTTTGTCACCCTATCCTATAAATAAAAAATAAAATAAAATATCGCAGATTTAACAGCAATTGATTTAGCTTCCATAAATATACGAAGTCAATAAAAAAGTAATAAGTGATGGATGATCAATTAAAATTCGTAAGAGGTACGGAACTCTATAGCCAGTATTTAGAGGCAATCCCTTTTTTACAGAATAGGGGGCAAACGAATATGCGGTTCACCTGATGGATAGTGTTGACCGCCGCCTGTTAACAAATAATACCAGGGCAATCGCAGGTGCGTTTTCAAATGAAGTAGGCTCGTTTTTGAACGTTCTTAGTCGTATCAGTCTAGAAAAAATCTCGGTTTGAGGTTCAAACTTCACAAAGTTAAATTTTTTAAAACTTCTTTTTTATGGGATAAGGGTGATAACTGGCCCAGCGGATGGTAAGTGGAATCCGTGGCCCTATGACTACATATATTTTTACACAGTTTACACAAATACGTTTTCATCGCGCCACACAAATGAGTCGTCACCTCTCCTTTCCGTTTGAATCGTATCCATTGAATATAAGCGAATAAGAGATCTACAATAAATCATTTACTGTTACAGCTGTACATTGGTAAAATTCCTTGCTTCTATATATTCGACGTGCTCAGTCCTTTCTAATAATAAGCTTTAATCCACTTAAGGCTTATTAATTAGAACTTTAATGATTACCATCACTTTTTATAATATAATAATAATATATTTCGGTCTATAATGCGCGTATGTGTTTCGCGGAAGCACATACGCGCGAAACAACATAGCGACTTCACTTTATGTAAACACTTGATTTCGCTCCCCATCTAATTTATGTACTACGCTATTATACTTTAGAAACCTCGGCCACCATTTTTTTAATTACATTCAAATAAATGTTTATTTCCTATTTGTATGTTTTTATTACCTCTAACTGCGCATCGGTAAAGCGGGGTCTTTGAAAATACCGTTACTGCTCAGTCAACACAGTGGTAACAAAACCACATATGTTACAGCATGAATGGGTTGGCTGGCAAATGACCACGCTCTCATAGAATATCAGCGTAAAATAGTAGCTTAATGCTACTGTGTTGCGTATGGTGAGTGTAGAGAACCGGAGATCCTGATTTCTTAAATTTACGCAAACACTACACATTGAATAAAACTAAATTTACGGATTCTATCTTGAACATGTTCACAGACTGCAGACTTCCCGGAGCGTCGGTGCTTCACGTCAGCTATATGTTCTTTCACGCGGGTTTTTATGGATCTTTTTGTTTGACCTATGTAAGACAGACCACATTCACAATCTAACTTGTACACTCCTGCATCTTGTAGAGGGATATTACACTTGACGGATGGTAAAAATTGACTAATCTTCTTCGGCGGCTCGTAGTATGTTTTAATGGAAGCTCGCTTCAAGATGTAGCCAACATTGTTTGTGACCCCCCTGACATATGGTAGTACAGCAGGCACACGCTCGACTGTGATTGGCTTCACTCGGTCACTGTGACGTAGGCGCGGGATCCGAAGCTTGTTGTCTTGCAACACTTGCATGACATGCTGCAGCTCGGCGGCCAGATGTTTTCTTTCACAGATCCCTCGTGCTCTCTGAAACAAAGATTTACCCACGGTAGCTAACTGTGAAGGATGATGGTGAGATTCACCATTTAAATATCGGTTGGTATGGGTCTTTTTTCTATACACAGTGTGACCAATAGTGTTATCAGGATTTCGAATGACTAAAACATCTAGGAAAGCTAAAGAATTATTTGCCTCTAACTCTATTGCGAATTGTATTTTAGAGTTTATAGAGTTAAGGTGGTTTAAAAACACCATCTACTTGCTTGTAGAACTCTTCATTCCACAATAGATAGCCAGATGTGAAGCAATGTTTGAGTAATACTGCATATTCAGCAGACATGTTGTTATCTCCTAGCTTCCTAGTTACAATTGAGATGCAGTCTTCAATAGATAGGCATGTGAATAGTGAGTGAACATCAAAACTGACCATAGTTTCATTGTCAGCGAGATGTAGGTCTTTTATCTCACTAACAAAATTTAATAAATCATTATGTGAACCAGTACGGACCGGTAATAGCAAATAAAATTCGCCGATTAGAAGATCTTAAAACCAAGCGTGCAAGATATATAACATCTTTAAATTTCTTGAAGAGATGCAGAGACCATAATCTCATTCCTACGTGTGTCAAAATATCAACAAAAAAGGACATTCGAGGAAGCGCTAAGATCTTAAATCAGGCAAGTAAAAAGTTGTTACGAACGGTGATTCAGCAGAAACGGTTCGATTTATATTTCATAAACAACACCATACACAATTTGTCCAGTGAACTAAAGACAGTTTTAACGACATTTAATTTTAATAATTGCATCGAAACTTTAAACAAACGACAAACATCAAAATACAATGAATGCAAAAATAAACAAATAGAAAAATATCAAAAATTTACGATCAAATCAAATGCCAGGAAATAAATGCTTAAGGAGTAAACTTCAAAAATATAAGCTACCCTTAAGTCACACCTAAAGATGTTTTACTTAAAAACGTAAAATAAGCTTCAGTACGCGCACACAAAAAGACATAATAATAAAGATAAATGTTATCAGTATTGATACACTGAAGCTTTAGAAGCCTTTGTCGTTTAACTGTGTTTGAGCCATATCACGTTTTTTTTTTTTATAGAAGAGGGGGCAAACGAGCATGCGGCTCACCTGATGTTAAGTGACTACCGCCGCCCATGATCAACCGCAACACCAGGAGAATTGCGGGTGCGTTGCCGGCCCTTTAGAAAGGAGTAAGCTCTTTTCTTGAAGGTCCCCAGGTCGTATCGGTCCGGAAAAATCGCCGGTGGTAAACTATTCCACAGAGAGGTTGTACGTGGAAGAAAACTCCTTGTGAAACGTACAGTGGTGGACCGCCAAGCATCCAGATGGTGTGGATGCAATCGGGACGTTTGCCGTGTCGTGCGTTCACGAAATTTGGCGGCTGGGATTAATCCGAACAATTCCTCAGAGCACTCCCCGTGATAGATGCGATAAAATACGCAAAGAGATGCAACATCTCTTCGCAACGCCAGTGAATCGAGCCGATCGGAAAGCACTCGGTCGTCGACGATTCGAGCCGCTCTGCGCTGGATGCGGTCAAGTGGAAGGAGCTGGTACTGGGGAGCCCCAGCCCAGAGATGGGAACAGTATTCCATGTGCGGCCGAACCTGCGCCTTGTAAAGTTGCAGGCGGTGTGCCGGCATGAAATACTGTCCCGCTCTGCTGAGCACGCCAAGCTTTTTAGAGGCCAATTTAGCCTTCCCTTCCAAGTGACCACGAAACTGCACGTCACTCGATATGTCGACGCCGAGGATTCCGATACTGTCTGAGGCAACAAGGGGAGTGCCTTGAAACTGAGGGGATACGACAAAGGGGTTCTTTTTAGCGGTTAACGCGCAAACTTGTGTCTTCTGGGGGTTAAACTGGACTAGATTTAGTCGTCCCCAATCCGAGACTCGGATACGTGCATTCATATTTCGGAATTGTGTCGCTTTATACACTCAATTCGGATTTCATCTGTACGGTGTATCCAACGGCTGTCAAAGCGTACTGCTAGGTTATCTCACGATTGAGTACTCGTCAATATCAGTATTTGCTAATATTATGTCATTCTTGATTAAGCTTTCACACCGAGGGGTTGTGAAAACTCACTCACTGGGTGTCGCTAGTTGGGACTAAAGTGAACTTATTCGTTACGCAGATGGCCACAAAGTGTCACTGAAAAGTCATTCAGTCAGAGTGTTTCGGTTTCTGGTATTTTTTAACACTTTTAAACACATTTAAACTATTCATTATTTACACATTTAAACTTTTTTGATTTTAAACTTTTATGTATATCCGTAGTTTGGTTCATCCGTTTTGTAGTTATAATTCCTATAAAATAAATGTAATATTTCAGAAAGAAACATTGTTCTCCACAATTTTCTAACATTTTTTTGTTACAGTACAATACATTACATCATACAAATATCTAGGGGCTTATCTACGCTAGATACTCGTATCATAGAAAAACAGCTGCGTATTAATATTGAGTTATTACATCCTGCTAGTACTCCAATGTGTATGATTGATTTACCAGATATTATGATTTAAGCTTACTTTGAAAAGGTTTTGGTTAACCGTATATTTTTGTAACTCTTTGTCAAAAGAGTTGCAAAAATATACGGTTAACCAAAACCTATACATATAATATGTTGATAATAATGTTTGCCATAGTTGCAACGCATGGCAGACGGGTTGGTAACACAAAGTACTTTATTTTCTACCTGTTATCATGCTATATATATTTATGTAATGATTTTGTATAGGAAAATCCTTGGGTAATTTTGCATTCATAATATGTATCTTAGTATGTATTTATAGTTAATACGCATAATATATTATGTGAACATAGATAGATTTAACGTAATTTTTACACTTTGCACTCATAATATATTTTCTACTTAGCCTCGAAGTAGACTGTTAGAGAATGCTTTGTTGCATTAAATCTGCCTTTTTGTACTTGGTGCGCAAATAAAGCCTAAATAAATTAATAATAAAATATGTTAGTCTGGTAAGATCTATATCTTATGTTTATACGGTATTTATAATAAAAAATGTACCAACTGTATTACTTACTCGTCATATCCTAAAAGACGCCTAGTAGGAAATTGGTGTTGTGATTGTACATGGATCTGGTTTACAATTTTTCATCTACATCCATTTTTTTGCCAAACGTGGTCCGACTTGTTCGCTTCTTTCGATCTCTGCCTACTCCCTCAGCGATACAAGCTTGACGTATCTGAATGTACATTTTGTACAATATTATATGCTGGCCACCCATTTCGTGGTTCGTTCCCTCTGTCGTCCTTTACGACACCCACGGGACGATATTAAATAGAGGATATTTTTACACAAACAAAACAGATAAACAAAGGACAGACGTCGTCAAATTTTTCCACTCCTTTCCTGTTCGAAATACAAAATACGAAGCAAACCGTTTGGTTCTGATGCGTGAAATTTTGACAGCAAAGGGATGAAGACCCGCCGAAAGTCTGGACGTCCGATGGTGGAAAGGAGAGGAAGGAATTAAAGCATGTACTTCCCGAGCACAATCAACGTAATGTAATTCAAGTAACGAAAGGTACTCATGCATCGATATGTACATCTTTTGTGATGTTTTGTTTCAACATTAATAAATGAAATGAAATATTAAAATGAAAATTGACACTATAAATGTTCACATTAAGTTCGGACAAACTTCAAACACATTAAGTTTTTAATCATGCCGCAGCCTTATTTTTTATATCACTAAGTTTTATTTACACTCAGCGAACGATGAAGTTTAAAACGGATTAATTGAACTGCGCTAACGAGGTCGAGATACAGATGTAACAATTTTATTCTGTTGCGGCGTGATGTATGGAAGTAGTGTAAATACAGCAATAATGTTTTATATTTATTTATGCCTTATTACTTAAGACCTAGATGGTAAGTCGCAATGTCTTAGTACTCATACGGGTACTTTATCGGTATTTATTTTATAATTACACCGTATAACGTTAGTATTAACATATCAATACTACTACTAAATATTTGAGTTGGAAAGGAATACAGCTTCAAATCGATTGAAGAAAATTACATCATGCGAACATAGTATCGGACACAACCGGTACAGTAATAAAATTATATTTCTATTGTTGCGAAATGGGAACTTCACATTATGGACCACACTCTACTAATAATAATCTAATAATGTAACAATAACATACACTCCAATTATAAAGCACGATTATTCGAAATTACACAAAATTTACATTTCATTTCGTCAATCTGTCAATTTATTGAAAACATTTTTGACAACTTTGCGACAATCTCTACTATGTGAGATTGTTTGATCACAGAGTGTAAAGTGTTTGCATTGACTTTAAAGTACATCATATAGTGCTTGCACTTACTTTAGGATATTGGCAATATGAACGCCTATAAACGACATAACTTGTGCATACTATGTATGGTCATTACTCTAAGATAATTTGACCAAGCGAAAATTATGTGTTTGAAATTGACAGTATGATCATATACAATGTTTGCTTTATTTTATTCAATTAAAATCCATTAGTATTTGTAACTTATCGTATTATAAATATATAACATAAATTTTAGCTTTATGCAAACTTTACCTATACCAAATTTCAACTTGTAACAAAGTTTTCTCTTTAAGTGTTTGTAAATAAATGATGACCGCATCCAGCCCAGAGCGGCTCGAATCGTCGACGACCGAGTGCTTTCTGATCGGCTCGATTCACGGGCGCTGCGGGGAGATGTTGCATCTCTTTGCATTTTCTTTCGCATATACCATGGGGAGTGCTCTGAGAAATTATTCGGATTAATCCAAGCCGCCAAATTTCGTGAACGCACTACGCGGCAAACGTCCCGATACCATCCACACTATCTGGATGTTTGGCGGTCCACCACTGTACGTTTCACAAGAAGTTTTCTTCCACGTACGACCTCTCTGTGGAATAGTTTACCACCGGCGATTTTTCCGGACCGATTAGACCTGGGGACCTTCAAGAAAAGAGCTTACTCCTTTCTAAAGGGTCGGCAACGCACCTGCAATTCCCCTGATGTTGCGGTTGATCATGGGCGGCGGTAGTCACTTAACATCAGGTGAGCCGCATGCTCGTTTACCTCATCTTCTATAAAAAAGATGAACTCAGTAACCTATAAAGCGTTTTAAAAAAATAATATTAAATTATAATTTATAGAATCACGAGTTACCTTCTGGAAATCCTTTATATTAAAGACGTTAAAATTAATTACCTAAGATTAGCGTAATAAATAATAGTTTCAATATATTCCAATAATAGATCTTCGTAATAAAAATATTAATCGGGGCTCTTAACTATTGATATATTATAATATCGTTTCTTGTTAAACATTAATAAACAATAATGAAAACGCTTATTATTTTTTTTGTTATAAGAATATTGTTTTTTCGTTTGGTTTTAAGTAGATATATCCATATAAAACAAACAGAAGTTGAATTAAGACAGATTTATAGTAATAATAATAATCTTTTAATTTTTAATAACGTGGGTACTACTACTCAAATATTCGATTTTTATCGCGTTTAATTTAATACTTCCATTTCAAACGTTACGCTCGATTTACATACCTTTACAGCATCCATGGTAAAGGGAGTTGCAGCCATGATCATGGGTCGTAACAGCAAACCCTGAAACGTCAGGAATTAATCGCTTTAAAATCCGTAAAATTAGATTCTTTCAATCAAGAACCGTGCTTTGTGGCATTCTTTGGAGGAACCTATGGTCTGCAAGGAACTGGTGAAAGGCTGTAATGATGGTCATGATGATGTATGATACAAAACATATTTTCTACAATGCAGAGCAATGTTGGGTTGGTTCGACAGGGAAAAAATCTCACAGAATATAAGCGTTAACAGCTTAACGTTATTGGAAACAAGGCGTTCCGTCTTAGTCCTCAAGGGTGGCAACGCACATTTGAATTGAATGAAATGAATAAGAAAGTACAAGGTCATTCGGTTTGCGTGGAAAAGGCTACACTTGGAATTTTTCTACTAAGTACCATCTATCTTTACTAGGTGGTAGGACTTTCTTCTGGCTAGGAGTTTCTATGGGGTACGCCACCTTATTACTTATTTTGCGCCAAGTAGCAGTGCTTGAACTGCTATGCTCCAGTGTGAAGGATATAGAAAAATAAATAATATAATAAAGTAAATGCTGAGCATATCATCTTAGCCATTGATGTTAAGATTATTATGAAAACAAGGATCCAAAATGTATTAAGATATCGCGTAACATACATACAAAAATACAGCCAAATAGGCATCCCCTTTTTTTAAGTCGTTAAAAACTAATATTTATTTAGCATCTGCAAATATTCTTAATATTAATTGAGAGAAATTTCTTGTTGACTATCTCAAGTTCACTATGTCTCCTTCATGAGGCGTAAACACATTGCTACGTTTAGCGCTACGTGGCTAAGAAGCGATGCGCTACGGTATTTTATTCCATAATATTGCGAGTGTTACGATAGCAATATTCAACGTTGCTATTTACATGCTTCAGTAAACTATTCATGCATTTAAGGCGTACGGAAGTTATATTTTTAATAAGCAGTATAAATATAGTAATCATATAAAGCATATGGAAGTTTTATTTTCGGGTGCTTTACAGCACCCATGGCACGAGGTGTGGTAGGAACCGAGCTATTTGATGTCCCGATGTCATAGTTGGCTTCAGTTTTAGAATATTCCCAATTGTTTTATTTTTGCAAGGATCAAAAGCGGATTGTAGCACCCATATATCTTCTCAATTTAAATTAGGATGTGTTTAAATTTCAATGGCCTCGCGAATCATCCTTGGGGGTAATCAGTGGTCTTTTGCGAAAATGTGTGGTCTATCAAATTTTATGTAATGGCGGGGACGATCTTGGACATGTTAACAGATTGCAGAACTCCCGGGCTAACTTTGACATCGTGACATCAAGCATCTCAGTCCACCCGTGACCATGGATGTGAAATTAAACGCGATTAAACACGCGTTTCATTTATGTGTAGTGTTCGCGTTCACTACACATAAATGAAGAAATCACTATTTCTGTTTTTGAATGAATATTCTGGCTTTTGTTTAGTCAAAAGTAAAAGGTCTTTATTCTTTACCAGATTTGAGAGTAAAGTTCTTACAGAGTTATGAGAAAAGCTTTTGCATAACATGGTTGTTATAATTTAAACTAACAAACTTCCAGATTTCAAGTGATCACTTCATTTCATTTAATTTTATATAATTTTAGTGACCAGGCTTAATCCTGATCTTGAAGAAGCTATTATGGTAATAAAATTTGTTAATTTAAAACCTGCTTTGCACTAGTGTTTTATTTTGTAATCCCCTGTGTGACCCCTGAGGGGATAAGTAGAATCCAAATAGCTGGGAGCTACTCGGACCATGTTCAAAAAAGGCAAATAATACAGCATGGGACCTAAAAGTTCCAGACAAACACAGACTTTTAAAATCAACTTGCTAAGCTACGCTATATTATTTGTTGCTCTAAATGCGTGTCATTAATGAGGTGGTTATAAACATATTTAACTCGCTTTGATATGTGCCGCCTGATAGAAAACACACGCAGTGACCCTTTAAATGTGACATGCAATCTAAATACAAATATTTTTTTTTGTAATTTATTGTTCAGTACTGTTACGGACTATTAATTATAATTACAATTTGTGTAACATAAATTTAGCATCTGGAAATAAAGTTAAAAATTGTTTTCTTTTGCAAACGATTCTTTTTTTTTATTTGATAATTCATCGATTTCTCATTATACACAATAAAGAACAGGTGGAATTCATCCATCCATTACATCCTATAAAACTCCATATCCGCTCACCGCTGAACATGGGCTTCCCGTATACATTAACTCATATGAGACATTTTACTATAGTCGCCACGTTTGGCAGAAGGATTGGCAATCGCTGGTTTTTATTATTTGGAGTTGTTATTAGAAAGATGCTGCTGCCCATCTCATGTATTAGTTTCCCTTTGTCACTTCTTACGACACCCATGAACCGTGAAGCGGCGGAGTGAAAATATCTACGATCATATACATGTCTATTGTTATGAGCTTGGGTTTCGTGACAGTAAAAGCTGCCGATTGAATTGCAAAACTTGACACTTTTATTACCTAACCAATTACAACTTAAAACACACTAATAACAAATCACTTTAGTTCGCAGTTAAATCGCTTCGAAGTAGTCGCTTGAATTGCAAATTCAATCCTCTGGTCGTGGTTGATACCAAACTTATGTTGGGCCTGTTCTACTAAAACATCTAGAAAGTTCGACTACTTACCGCTCCTGACTCCCGACTGACTAGATGTAGAAAGTTTTGTTATGGAAATCTCTAGAAGGATCTCGACTCTCCTAGTTCTGATACTGGATACTGGAGAGCACAAGTAGTAACTAATGATTCCATGTACGAGGGTGACACTGAAAGTTGTTAGAAAATCAAAAACTGAACAAACTAGCAAGTTATTACATTTATTATATCTTTCCAAAATAGTGTTCCTTTATATCAATACCACTGAGAACCACTGAGAAAAGCACTTTGCCCACTAGTCCTTAGGGGCGTCTTTGCGGGTCTCTTCGATGGCATTTTGAAACGCATTCTGCTTCCTCGGCGTCCATAAAACGTTTTCCTTGAAGTTTTTCTTTTAATTTCGGAAATAAATAAAATCGAAGGGTGCGAGGTCAGGGCTATAGGGCAGGTGACCCAGTAATTCCACGTTTGACGTCGCAGTACAACACAAGTAGTCGATTGTTTGCTTGACGGTGTGCGACGAGGCGTTGTTGTGGTGAAGGAGGCTCCTACTGCGAGGTCGTTTCTCCAGAACTTTTTCCAAGACAAGTGGCAAACAATTATTAGTGTACCACTCTGCATGAACTATTTTTCGATCCCTTAAAACAATTGTTGCGTAATGGCCTGTCCTTCTGATGAACGAAACTACCATCTTTTTTCCCCCGCTTCAACCTCTCTTCACTTTAATTGGTAACTCCTCCGAAGGAAACACCCAGACAGCAGACTGTCTCTGGCAAAATGTTCAGGGAGGATTTTGTGTACTTAACGCATCCGATGCCTAAGATTGTCCGAATCTGCTGATAAGTCACTCTTTTGTCAGTCTCTATCATATGCCGGACAATACGGAGATCATCGGTGAGATTAGTGCGACCACGTTTAAACTCATTCAACCCGTTGTAAATAGTGGCACGAGATGGGGCTTCATGTAAAAGACAATCGAAGTCTATCATAACTTTCTTGTTGACTTAAATGACATTGAAAGTCATAAAAAATCATTGTACGAAAATTTCCTCGGATTAAATTTATGCTGACGTGACATAGTCAATTTTTAATTTGCCGCCAAATCGTAAACAAACGACAAATTAACAAAATATATAAGCAATAATTTTGGCAAAGAGGTCCATTCAAAAAAAATTACGTATTTTTTTTATATCGTTTACAAGTGGGCAGTTCTAAAACCACGTGCAACACTATAATAATTTAGCAACAGCCTTAGCCGGTGTAAGAAGTCATAATGTTTTTGTTAGTAAGATCTAAGAATATTTGCACTTCCTCGTCGCTATAAAAAATATTTATTCCATAACTTTCTCATGTTAAGCTCTGAAATGTTAAACCAGCAACATTGCGATGGGATCAATGAATTTCAGTTACTGAAAATTCAATTTCCTTCTTATAATGCTTTCTCGTGTGCAATGTATTTAAATTGTGTTTAAAATAGCAAATCGATAGTTTATCGACAATATTTATAACCATACCTAGACTCGCCTCTGGCTTTTTTTTTCATAAAATAAAGGTGACAAACGAGGGTACGGGCCACTTGATGATAAGTAGATAAAGTAAGAATGTTGTGGCTCACAGACATTTATCCTCATTTAAACATCAAAATGCCGATGCGTGTCATCCCTGAGGTCTAAGACAAATGCCTCGTTTCCAGTAAAAAGTTTCTCCGATGCTCTACACTCATCATTTGAAACACAGCAACATTTAGCTATTTTAGGCTGGTATTCTGTGAGAGTGAGGTCCTAACCCAGTTCGAGCCGACCCATTTGTACTTAATATACCACCATAATATACCTGCAGCTTGTTTCTACCACCTAAAATATTTTTTTAACACTTTTTTGAATTTTAATTAAAAAGAAACTATATATATGAAAATTTCGAACAAAGCATATTTTGGTTTGGAATTTGAAACAAAAATGGCTTTCACGCTATATCTTCTATATTTTATAGCTTTGATACAAACATTTTTTTTACTTCAATATCATTTTTAAAAAAATCAAAGTGTTAAAGGAAAAGGTAATATAGGTAAGCAAAATTATAGACCTGTGGTTTTTATTTTAATATTTTAGTTCATCGCACATAGTAAATAGAAAAAACTGAGCTAAAAGTATTTTTTGATTTTATAACTACTCATCAAATATATTTGATCTGCAGTATGTTTACCCGGACGATTTCACTAAAAAAAGATAGTCTAAGCATAAAAGTATACTAAAAATTGTCTGATCTCCCGCTCTTATTAAGAATAGACACTAATTAAAACGTATTCCAGAGCATTGGACCCACACTCAAAACTAGCTTGCGTCAGGTCAAACCGCCCATTGGTTTCATTGTCTTTGCAGCTTTGCGATCTTTTAAATCCGCAGTATGGTTTAGAAAATAAACCAGTATCCGTAGCGCTAGAATCCCACACGTTGTTTACGTTATTGCCAAGTCACGACGGCTTCGATTGTGACTACAGAAGGTTCTAAAAGTCTGGACGGTCTTCGCCACAATTCATTGCCGTTAGAATTGAAAATCTTCAATACACTGTTTTGTTGGTCACTTCATTAAAGTGTTTCTATCCGAATTGCAGATCTGTTTTTAAATTGCGGTTTATATTTGAGCCGAATTCATAAAAGGAAGAGAGTTTGTTATTTATTTTAAAATGATTTTTATGAACAGTTCTTTATTAAATAGTAATAGAATATCCACTACACCATATCATCCCGAGTGTGACGTAAGAGGCGACAACGGGAAACAAATCAAGGGCAGCAGCGTCTTCCTAATAATGACTAAAAATAAAATAACTGTGGTTACCAAACCCCTCGCCAAGCGTGGCAACTACAGCAAACAACCCCATATGAGAATGTAAATGGGGTAGGCCTGTTGAGCAGTGGACTTTAATCTGTAAATACCTGGCAGTAACCGTAACGGATATTTCTTTGTCGTGTCAAAAGAGTCAAAAAATTAGGCTTTTAATAAAAAAGTAAGAACCTTCAACGAACTTCAATAAACAATAAAAAAGTTATTTCCAAATAATAGCTTCTGAAGTAGAAGTTTTATTTCTTCGATACACTATGAATAAGCGTCACCGCTTCATAAGTTATTATGTGGAAATTTTCATTTTCATTCAATCATTGACTTCGTAGCGCTGTGGCTTAGCAATGAGTTACGGTGCTGAAAGTCGCGAGTTTGAATCCCGCTCGGAACAAGTATTTGTATGGCCTAAAAATAATTTTCCGGTCTGGATGTTTGTGGTTATGCAATTTATGTATGAAAACTGCTTCCATGATACAGGAGAATATCCTAGTGTAAAGCTATAACATTTTAAAAATAAATAAAGTAATTACAGATATACAACCTACTAAAAGCCCATTGCTGAACAAAGTCTGTCCCAAAGACTGCCTTGTAGTGGGATACTTGCCATATTTTCCACAAATATTTGACTGAATAAACGAAAACACGGCGGTACCGCTTCATAATTTGATATGCCTCAAATCCTACTACTGCTGTGTTTTGGACGTCTAACTACTTACAGTCTAATGTCTTTCAGATCGTGTTTCGTTCATGGCAGCCAGCCTCGACGGAGACTAGTGCAAGACGGGATTATACAGTCCAAGTATTTGCGCATGCGCAGGCCCACTTTCTACCCTTACTGTTATAATGTAATGGGACGGTAATCCAACACGAACGGAAAGAGACCAGATGTAGGACCAACGTCTCTACGTGCTTTCCGAGGCACGGAGGTGAGTCACTGCGAACCTCCTGACTGGCTGCTACAGATAATTTCTTAACAGGAAAACCCAATAATTGATTTTGACCCGACCACTAGACCAACGAGGCGGTCAGTTTCCAGTCTACAGATACTATAAATAGATCAAACTGGGATTGATATTTCAATTAAATTATTTTTAAGAAATGAATTTTCTACACCATCACTTTCATCGAAATAAAAAGCTATTTCACGTATATTCATAATGCTGTCAATTATAATATAAAAAAAATCCTTATGATTTATTAAGGTCTCTTCATGCCAGCATAAACAGAGTTAAGTAGGGACGACAAATGACTTTCTTGTTTACTTTGTTCTGATAGATAACCACTTGGATGTTATTTGATTTGTTTTAACCGACTTTATTTTTGTGGAGTTTTGAGTTCTTTGCAGCTCCATGGCCATTGGAGGAATGTGGTATTCAACGCCTTAATGGCATAGCTAACCACGGCTTTCAGAAAGAGGAAGTACTGGAAACTAGGATTCCATTGTTATGTTTGCCTAAATAAAATATATTATTAGAATTTCTGGTTTATAAAAACACACTGCACCTATATCATGGTTGCAGCACGCAAAGGTCGGCTCTACCGGAATAGGACCACGCTCACAGAAAACATCGTAAAATTGCAACTTACTATAATTCTTTTGTACTACGTATGGTGAATGTAGATAACCGGCGACTTTTTAATTGGAAATGAGGCATTCCGTCTTACTCCACGGTGACATCACATCTGCATTTGATTCTTAAACCGAGGATAGACGTAAATGTCTATGGGCCACCGTATACTTACCATGAGGTGGAGTCTGTGTTCACTTATCACTTGTGATTTATAAAAAAGGACAATTTTTATTAAGATTAGAGACTAAACGAGACGACATCGTGGCATATCGGCTTGTCGTCAGTAAACACACCCGACGTTACTTCGCTCGAGTTGAGCAATGTAAGCAAAGGAGTTGTAGAAAAATTCGTACATATTTTATAAAAGTGCTTGTAAGCAAGTATCTAGGTATTTCTAGCATCGCTTACCTCTCACGCGATTGCCCACAGCGCTGTTCAGATTTGTTTCTCATGTGCATCGGAGCTTAAAGTGGGGTTTTATTGGATTTGATATGCGGGGTGGAGGAAGGTGGGTTTAATGTAATGCTGAGTAAAACTATTGCTTTTAAAAAAAATGAAATTCACTTTAGGTTTTAAATGATATCAATTTATTTCCTTTATAGTAGTACCTGCTTTTTAGGAAGATCAAATCAAGGAGGAAGGAAGACATTATTCAACGCCACAACACACCGTACACTGGAATACATGAAATCAAGATAATTTTAGTAATAAAGAAGCATTCAATCTTAGCCCTCAGGGATGACCATGCATATACGATTTGATTCTTAATCGAGAATAAATGAAGATGTCTATGGGTCAAAGCATGCACTTAATAACATCATACGTACACTCTATGATCATTTATTACTTTAAAAAAACTATTTCTTTCTTTTTCCAAAGAGTAAAGTAAGCCATTAGAATAACAGGCTGTGAGGAATTCCATCATAATACTCGAGATTATAACGCCTTAGTAGCTTTCTTTTTTGAAGGTGACTGCAGAAATCCATGGAATGCAGTAGCTCATATTTTATGTTTAAAAATACCGCTAGGTTTCTTGCTAGTCTTTCCCAGGACAGAAATGTTTTCCGTAATAGTTGTATATAAAATATTACTTTAAAATATATATCATTTCACATATATATTAAATAAAAATCATTTTTTTTTCTATTCTATTCTACTTACCTCCAGGTAGACTGAAAGTTAATGTATCATATTAACTTTATTGAAAAAAGGTCCTTTATGAGGAATTTCTGGATGAACGGCCTTTATTCGGTCTGTGACTATTAAAAAAATAATTAATTCTCTTTTGTATTAAAATTAATTTATGCGAAAATTACAATTTAAATTCTATTATAAAATATTGCAACATGGGCGTGCATTTTAAAAATAACTTTTAAATATAATATTGGCAAAAGCATTTGGTATGGAAAATCGTATATTTTCACTTTATTTTAAGAAACTTTATACTGACAAATAAATAAGTTTTTTTTTAATTTTATCATTTTACATGATACTTTTCTTCACATATTTTATATAGAATAAGCGTGACAAACGAGCGTCAGTCCATCATGTCTAGGAGAGACATTACATCTATCCTCAATTAAGAATTAAAATGTAAAGTGCGTTGTCACCCCAGAGGACTAAAAATGCCTCGTTTCCTATGAAAATTATCTACGTTTCTGTACACTAACCATACAAAAATAATTTTGGTAAAATAATATTTCATAAAAATACTGAATTCAAGGATTTTAACTATATAGAACATTATTAGGAATATATACTTGAACTTAAACTATTTAATTTCAAATTACACCTTTTTTGACTTCATGATAATTTAAGTTTTTACTTTTAGTATTACTATGTTAACTAAAATTATAAATACATATTAAATAAGGAAAACAAACATAAATGAATAAAAACCCAACAATATGGAAGCCCATTGCAGGGAAGAGCAAACGGCTGAGCGTTAGGGAGAAAGGGAGAAATGCCGGCGGACGATGCGGGCGGAATCGAAGAGCATCACCTCTTAAATCCCACGAAATTCACGGTGTCCCAGCCACCTCAGATTGACCTTATTTTATTTATTGTTGTTATAATACCGTGTATTTGTACCGTATAATGGTGGTGTAAGAATATCCACTATCCCATATCATCCCGTGGGTATTGTAAGCGGTGAGAGAGGGAAGAAAATCAGGAGATGAGCAGCAGTGTCTTCCTAATAACGATTAAAAATAAAAAACTGCGGTTGTCCACCCGTCTGCCAAGCGTGGAAACTACGGAAAATTTGGACGGCCATGTGCAGCAGTGGACTTTAACAGGCTACGAATGTAACAGTTGTTATATTTATTGATTGGTGAAGAGCCGTGGTAACTCAGGGGTTAACGCTCGCTGTAAATTCCGAAGTACGCGAGCAACAGAAGCAAATGCGGAATTTAAATTTCAACGCTAATAATAATGAGACCAGTCCGAATTTTGCTTACGAAAGCCAGTCTCAACGGAGACTAGCGGCGCTACAAGTTGCTACTGAAAATTTCTTGACAGAAAACTTTATAATTGATTTTGGTCTGAGCCGAAATTGAACCCGAGACGACATGATAAGTCGCTCTTACGACCACTAGTCCAATGATGCACTTACAAATCTAACCAATAATATACCAGAACATCATTAGAACAGAATTACGGAAAGTTTAACGAAATCTCTGAAACATGAGAGCAGCTTTGAATTAAAATAAAATAATCCATTAGGCGGACCAAATATACAAATTGAAATACGAGAGGAATGATTAAAATGCGAAAGGATTATTTCACTCTTATTTTAATATTCGTGGAGCGCTCTTCGTATAGAGAGCTATTTCAGTAACTACTGTCTGCTACGACTCAAACGTATGAGTTGTATTTAAATGTGCTACAACTTTTAGAATTATACAATGTATTTCATTTCATATCCGTAAGCAGTAGACTATTTATTATACATGTATATTACTTTGAGGGATCTTTTAAAAAATTTTGCATAATTATATTTCCTGCTTTAAATTTGATTACGATCATATATTTGATCATCATAGTCACGATCATATATGATAGTGGGTCGTGGTAGTGTTCGCTGCAAATTTCACGATACGCGAGCAACCTGGGTTCCAGCCACGATGGTAATAATTAAATTGTTAATTTCAATTTTAAGTGCTGATTTACCACATGCTTGGCGGTAAATAAAAACATCGTGAGGAAAGCTGCATGTCTGAGAAATAGGTTAAAAAAGTATTAAGAAGACATGACTGAAGTTTGCTAACACGCATTGGGACAACGCAGCGGATATTTCCTTGCCCGAAAACCTTCATAGAAATAGGAGGCCTGTGCCCACCAGTGAGTCACTATATACGACTCAATGCTGGGCACAGGCCGTAACTTAACTTTAATCATGATCATACACTCTCACGCTCACTTAATGGGGTAGGCAAAGATGCGGACTTCCATTTGGCTCTATCCTATATATCCACCTATGTCGCTTCTTTCACATCCATATACCTACGCATACATGCTCGTTAGTTAAGGATATAATAATAATATCAATAGCAGGACCAATATGGACTGGCTTGTTGCGGTCTCTGCCACTCACTTCTGCACTATAAATTTGCTTTGTCACACTTGATTGACTACGTTTTTAAGCCTCCTTACTTTATTAATCCTGGTCACAATGTCTTCTTTCGAAATTGCGGATTACCTCATACCCCTATGAGGTAATCTGTTTAGTGATGGGGGGGGGGGTTTGTATCAACGTAATTTCTATTCAATATGAATCAGGTTCACATATTTAATATAACCCAATACTCAATAACTTTATTATCCACCGCCATAGGGAAGAATAATTTACAATTGAATATATTATTGTGTCAACTCTAAACAAAACGTGACTAATACAATTCATTTGGAAATAACTACTCCGTGCGTTTCCATCTCAATAAATCTCAATATTATGTCCAATGAATTGTGACAGAAGTATTTAAGGAGCATTAGTATTAAAGCAGGATTTCTATAATAAGAAGGAAACATACATGTAACATAGCATGTCAGGTTTTGGAAAGTGGAGGACAAAGTTACTGGACAAAACTTAAAATTATTAATAGAAATAGACTGACTGTAATAATAATAATATATGTGAATTTGCCAGATTTACTGCGAAAGAAGTCGCAAATGTCATAAATAATATGACACGTGGTAATTCACCCGGACATGACGACCTCAGTATTGAGCACCTGCAGTATGCGGGAGTTCATCTGCCTAGGTATAGGGCATGAATACTTACCTCAGGAACTTATGAAGACCATAGTGGTACCAGTTCTAAAGAATAAGACCGGGGATGCTGCCGATAAGAACAATTATAGACCGATCTCGCTGGCTACTGTGATAGCCAAAGTATTGGATGGTTTGCTTGATCGTCGAATAAGTAAACATATACAGGTACATGAGGCACAGTTTGGGTTTATACCTCAACTGTCCACTGAAACTGCAATCTTGCGACTCAAGCATACCGTCCAGTATTATGTTACGAGAAAAACGCCTGTCTACGCCTGTTTTTTGGACTTGTCGAAGGCATTTGACCTGGTCTCGTACAACCTATTATGGGATAAGCTTCGGAGGGAAACGAGTACGCCTAGAGAGATAGTCGATATATTAAGGTATTGGTACCACAACCAATCAAATAATGTAAGGTGGGCATGTTCATACTCAAGTGGATATAGATTGGAATGTGGAGTGAGACAGGGGGGGGCTTAACTTCACCGAGGCTCTTTAATCTATATATAAATGGATTGATCGATGAGCTTAGCAGAACTGGCGTCGGATGCTCAATAGATGGTAACTTCGTAAACAGCATCAGTAACGCGGACGACATGGTGCTGCTGAGCCCTTCGATCAGAGCACTTGAAACTTTATTAAATTTATGTGAGAGATATGCTGAAGCTCATGGCCTCAGGTATAACTCCAAAAAGAGTGAACTACTTGTTTTCAAGGCAGGGAATAAAGAACCCAAGGATATCCCACTGGTCATGCTTGGAGGAGTACCTTTAACTAGGGTCACCAAATTTAAATACCTGGGGCACTGGGTTACAGATGACCTCTCTGATGACTTGGATATTGAACGAGAACGTAGAGCGTTAGCAGTGAGGTGCAACATGCTGGCTCGCAGGTTTGCAAGGTGTACAAAAGCTGTCAAGATAACCCTTTTTAAGGCGTACTGCCAAACATTTTACACCTGCAGCCTGTGGGTCAGGTATACTCGCAGATGCGTAAATGCTCTACGTGTTCAATATAATAATGGCTTTAGGATGCTAATGGGGCTGTCTCGATATTGCAGCGCATCAGGTATGTTTGTTGAGGCTAACACGGACAGCTTTGATGCAATAATGCGGAAGAGAGTGGCCTCCCTGATGCGACGCGTGCGAGACAGTGCCAACGGACTCTTCAGTACTGTATTAGGTAGGTTTGATTGTCCGGTAGTGCGGCACTGGAACACTGTGCATATGGGGTCCAGAGCTGTTATATTTAATATAAAATAATCATTGTTGTTTTTTTAGTTGTATATTTATTAACATTAATTTTAAGTTTATATTATTTATTACTAACAAAATATGGAGCTTGTATCTGAAATAAAATTATTATTATTATTATATTTATTTCCTCTTCACATAGGTATATAATGCATTAATTCAATTTTCCACAATTAGTAGGTTAACCGAACTGCATATTAGACGGAACGGAAAATTTTTTCAGCTACTTTTATAACGCAGCGAAAGTTGCATACTGATTTACCACATGCTTGGGGTGAAGGAAAACATCATTAGAAAACCTGCATGTCTGAGAAATAAGAAAAAAAATCGATGAAGTCGACACGCATTGAGGCAGCGCGGCGGCCTATACTTGTCCTAAACCCTCTCAGAAACGAGAGGAGGGCTGAGCCCAGTGCAGCGGTGGGACGTATATAAACTTTATTTATAAACGAGCATGCGGTTACCACCGCCCAATAATAACACTTACATGCAGCAAGAACAGGAGGATTTCAGATGCGTTGCCGAACTTTTGAAAAATAGTAGGCTCTTGTTTCATTAAAACTTGGTTACGTAAGTGTGGCAAAATAGGAGATGAACTTTTGGGAAATTATGTGAGATGAGTTAAGAGGGGAGGGGAGAATTTATACGGGACTATCCCTGATCACCTATTTAATTTCACAATTGACGAATATATCGGGTAACATACATACCGAAAAGTCGTACTCAAGGATTGAGAAACTTCTCTTTTTTTTTTTTGAAGTTGGCTAAAAGACCAGAATAGACTTGCTTATCTCGCTTTTCGGACTAGACTAGATTCGTCCAATGATACACAACGATATAATACGTTCTCTACGGTCGATGCTCTTACTGCAAATATAAGTTTATTATTTCAATAAATATATTTTTAAGTTGTAACTACAAATTAACGTTTTTCGGAATTTTTCCTTTGCTTGTGGTGTGAGAGCTTGCTTCTAATCAAATGTGATTTCAAGTCAGAGGGAAGTATTCTATAGGCTATGATGAGCGAGTTTGCCACTATATTACCAAAAGTTGTGACCTAAAATGGACATATCATTCGAATCAGCTTACTCAAAATCTAGAACTCGTTTTTACTCGAATCCCAAATAAGCTATAGATTAAGTACTTGTACATATTAATTTTAATACTCGACTCAACTCGATCCTGGGAAAAAATGTCTTGGAAGACGGACAAACTAGAAAGTGATCTTATAAATGTTACGTTTTGTGTTTTTTTTATTTTTTGTGGAAGCATGGAATCCTTAAGTTTACTATAATTACAATTTTTCGTAACTTTGATAGATCTTGAATAGATTGAAGATAGTGAGAATACTTTCAGTAACATTTATTACATACAAAGGAAATTTTGCAAGTACCTCCTATGGTGAATCTATGCGAAACTCCTCAAAGTACAGCTACATCACATAAATAGTTGTGTTGTTAAATGCGGTTTAGTTTTATATGAATTCGAACTTGTGGAAAGTAGGACGCGCGCCAGCTTGCTACGATATAGCTGACTTTTTTTGGATTACCTTAGAGATACAAACTGATTAGTATCTAATAGGTCCATGCTGCAGCTATTATGGTTGTAGCACTCGCACATAATATCAGCACAAAATAGCAGCTTAACATCGTTGTGTTTCTTATTGTGAGTGTAGAGAACCGGAAACTCTTATTACTGTATATGAAACATTACGTCATAGTCATCAAGGATGACAACGCATCTGCATTTTGATTCTTAATTGAAGATCCGCTTCCATTCAGGTGGGCTGTGTGCTTCGTTGTCCAGTCATTCTATAAAAAATAGTTATAGATTTGCATTGCGTAGCATGACGGATGAGATAAACTTATACGTTCGATAATCACACAGCAGTAACTATGAAGGTTGTCTTAAGCAAGCTGGTAGAGTGCGCAAGTAGGAGTAGGGAGAGGATGATTGAAAGTAGAGAAGAATCAGAGGAACCAATCATGAGAAATTGAAAATTTAATGGAAGCACTTGAGTGTTTCTATAAAAAAAATTATAGAATTCGCAACCAGCAAAATATCATTTCAATGAATGTAATAATATCTATAACCACATTACATTAATCCATTCACCTGTGAAATACTTCACGAATTTAACGGAACGTTCCCTTAGAGGCATATGTATCCTTTTCATGTCTGAGCTCCCTAAAGCGAGAATTTTACCCAAAAGGAAATGCGAATTTCTCTTACAGTACGCTTTACTTTAAACATTATTTTAGGTCTGTAAACTTAGCAGAATAACTGTTTGTTTTATTTTCGTAAGTAAACTATTTCCTTATAACTTTATTACCGAACATTTACGAATGTAATTATGCAAAATGCGCTAAGCGTTATTTGGGTAAAAATGAGTTAATTTATTTAATCATTAAAGAAATAAGTACCTAAGTAAAGAAAATATATATTTCAAAATATTATTTTGAATTTGAGAGATTGGCAACCTCATTTGTTTATTATTTTCATTTGTTGTCAGGAATATACTGCTGTCCACCTCCTATGTAAGTTTCACTCTGATGCCTGGCCTTCACGAGTTACTCGACTTAAATAAGGTAATTTCACGCACTCAGAATGGAATTCACGGCATGGGTTGTGGAACTAAGGAACCATTTCTTATTGACCCAATTGTGGGCAAGTTGATTTGCAATCGTCGGAACATCTCCACTGCCTTGATAGACTACAGAAAGACATTTAACTCGTTGTCTCATATATGGCAAAAGAGGGTACTCTGTAAAAGGCTCAAAGTACAGTAAGAGACTTCCTACATCATTTTATGGGGTATTGCAGTACAATCATTTGTCACCTAGGTGAGTAGATGACACCTGCGGAAAGACACATAAGGGTTACATATCACCCCAATAACATAGCTCTAATACAACCGTACACAACAACAAAAACAACCACAAATATCCTTAGGATTAAAGTCAACATAACAACAGAAGGCTTTGCTGTGGTTTGATAATCAATCAGTAGGTAATGGCGCTAAATATTAACTTATACTAGGCGTCGCCTTCATGTTTACTACACCTAATGATGCTCTAGGAAATATTCATATTTATCACGTGCAACATATTTACCTTTTTTAAAGTTTTACTTTAAAAAATATCTTCTTTTCTTCCTTTTTCACAAAAAAGTAACCCCTCATACACATACCTTAGACCAAAAAAAGAGATAATTCTTTCTGGATAATGACTCTAGATCAAGTTTTTATGATTGTATCACAAATACACTATCATTTCCTTTGTTTCTTCATAAATACATTATTTTAATAACTAAGAACCGCCTAAAATAACTAAAATTGCCCAGTTAACCTGTCGACATATAATCCAGCGAACAAATTAAAAAAACACAAAGACAGCGACAATCCTTCTTAAAATGATATTTAAAAAAAACCATAACGGTCAACGTTTAAGGGAGTAAACAGAGATGATGAATTCGTCAATTTTTAATAAATATAATCAGCCTTAGTTGCAGTTGTCTCTCTCAGTTGTCTAGTTAGTTGAATGAAATTAAATTTTTAAATATCTCATGGCCCAGATATCCTCGTATACCAACTTTTGGAGGTACTCTGACAGATAAAAATGATTCACAAAAGAACGCTATAATATAGTTCGCTAACAATTTTATCACACCGTAACGGTGAGAGAACAAAGTAATTTAAAAAATCGAGTGAATTCTACTTGAAACTTTCTTAATTTTATAAGCTTCCTCGCCAACCAGCTGCGTATTTAATATGATAATACTTTGAAGCGGTTGCTTTTACTTAAAACTGGAACTAGCAAAAAAAATAGATAATTACGTTGTTTATTTGAAACATTTATAAAAACGCATTCCTCAGAGGTGCCTCTAAAGTTGGTTGCAAATGGCCATAGGCTACTGTGGCCCCTCACCATGTGGTGGAATGTAAGTATCTTTGTCACTTTAATTTGAAAAAAAAAATAAGGATATTTGCTATAGAGTCTATCGGTGTCGTTTACATTATTACGGGTTTCTAGGTCTATTAAATTCGTTTGTTTTATTTCAGTATCAACTCACCTAAACTACCAGAGACAAGTCTTTTGAAAAATATAAGTTAGCACTTTAAACGTGATACGTTCACAGACAAACAGATAATTCAAAAAATTATAGAAATTTATTTATTTACTTTTTTTAGTCACTCTCAATCATTTTTTCACAAAAATATAAAATGTACACACACCTGCAATTTTAATTTTTATTACTTTTAAGAGATTTTCAATTAAAAAAATGAAAGTGACAAACCATCGTGCGTTCCACCAGGTAAGTGGCTACGAACAAGAAAATCTACAAGTGCGTTGTCATCTGTGAAGACTAAAGTTGAATGCCTCACAGCCTGCAGGGCTCTCTATGCTCTACAGATCGGAATACGGCAGGGCAGGTATTGTTGTTTGGCGGTGGACAGACGAAAGAGGATGCTACCTACATAAGTGGACTCGCAGACAGAAAAAAGTACTAGCACTTAGTAAATTCAATATTATTGCATAAATAATATGTTTAAAAAGTATGTTACTGAATAAAGTATAGCGTATTTAATCAAAAATACATGTGCTTTGAATAAAACTATCTAATTTAAAATAAAACTTTATTATCGCGTTTAATTTTGCATAGTTTTAATACCCGACGTTTTGGGCGGTGACTGAGTGATTGACCATGGTCACGCAGTGACTGAGATGATTGATGTCCTAATGTCAAAGTTAACCCGGAGTACCTTCAGCTTTAAATTATTAGTTTTGGTTCGACCTACGCAGAATAAGCTTACTGTATCCCGGAGTCTCGCAGAAGTATGTTTCAGTTTAGTTTTAATTTTATTAATTACAGGATTCCAAGGAGATTATTTTACCCAAATTGGCTTCTCTTTTGAAATTATGATGTCTCATTCAATGTGCAGTATTCGCGTAAGTATTAAGAAATCATTATATTGATTTGCAACTTTCAAGCTAACGGAATATATTTCTTTAGACGTACAGGTCCTATTCCTATTCGCTCTTACACAGCAAGCGTTTTGCCCCTGAACTACGATGGCTCGTAACACCAATGAGTATGTTACTCTTCAACCAAAAAGTTATCTTAAAAAAAATAAAAATATCAATTTCTTTGCAACTTTCCGCTAAACATATAAAATGATGTGTCTTACCTGGGTTGAAGCGCACCTCCCGCCCTCCCTCAATTGCATACACTAACTCCGTCACCACTAGACCAAGCACCACTACTCTCAACACCACTATTCCAGGCAAGACACACCATCGACGATAATACGACACGTGTTTCGCCTCTACACGAGGCATCCTCAGGTAATATAGACTCTACGGCGGCTGACCGCTAAGCTCTTAGCGGTCAGCCGCCGTAGAGTTTTACAGACATTTTATAGTGACCATATCAGTTTTATTTTCTTTTATGTTTTAAATATATAGATTGACTTGGCAATCGCATTAAGCAATCTAATTTAATATAATACGTATTACTTGTGAGATACATTGTGGTTTCATGCGATGGACTTTTAACATTGATATGGTCACTATAAAATGTTGTTAGGTTAGCTAATTACGTAATAACTTAAAACAGAAGGACCCTTAAGTAGGAACTGAATAAATTAACCGACTTGGTATTACATGGATCTCACAACTAATACGGTAGAAGAACTGAGTTGCGAGACTTGGTTTTTTTACAAGTTGTGTTTTAATGGTATATGATATTTACAAAATAAACTCTAACATCAAATAACTCTACACACTAATATGATTTTGAGATTCTTGTACAAATTCTCCCAACTTTTCAAAAGATACTTATTAGTTTTTCGAACTTGAGCCCGACTGTAAACTAATTAAAAAGGAACAACCTTAGATTACTATAATAAGTGAAAATGATAATTTTTTTTCTATATAATGTAGGTAATTTTTAGTCAGAAATCCTCGCAGGCGCGTCTGCGAGGATTTCTGACTAAAAATTAATATTTTTCTTTGTTTGTCTGTCTCTTTATTACTAATATTTTAGTTGCGTTGTAAGAACATCCATTACCCCTTATCATCCCGTGGGTGTTGTAAGACGTGTGCCATTCTAGCGTGACCCGTCTTGCGTTTGGGATTAGCGGGAAAAATAACAATACCAGACGAGAGGGAGATACGATGTAGCACGTCTGGCATGAAAGTCAAACGACTGCGACTAGTGGAGGACAAAGTACGTGTTCGCGCGCCTTGCGTTTTAATAAAATAGTGTTGATTTTTCCGATTCAAAACATAAATACGGAGACGTTTATTAGCGAAATAATATCTCAGTCTGCAAGATGGTCGAGTAGGCATGAAAATTATATGCATAATAATATTATATTTCTCAAAACTTTTGTGGGCATTGACGTATTTCATCGTACACATCTACGATATACACCAAACTGATGTCTATTTAGTTTAAATAATGAACTCCGCGCTTCGTAAAATCTTAATAATTTCGCGAATGTGACCCGCCTGTCCGCGATTACAATAAGTTAAGCGCTAAGAAGAGCGTGACATCCTGGAACTAATTTATGAGTGCGTGCGCCGACCTGCTTTGTTAGCTGATACTTCGGAGGGAAGGCCAAGCAGTCCCTCACAATTTACGTCCAACCTCTTTTGGCCACTTTCTTTGCTCTCTTGTATGTACCATTACAGTCCACGAAATCTATATATAAGAAACTCACGTTATTGGTGCCTCCAAAGGGATTTCATTTCAAACTTAATGCTACCTAGTACCATCTGGAGGTGGCGAAGCCAGCTCTTTTTAGCCGAGACTCATGTGAACTCTCCGGCTGACAATATCTCTCCTACCCGAGGTAAGAATTAGAACACTCCTTTGTGCCCCGGGCTGGAGCTTATCGAGAAGACAGGATATCTGTTTTCAACCCCAACCATCTGGAGGTACGGACCTTTCCATTTTACGGCTGCTCATAGACAGCGACGACTATCCCCGCCTCTACGGGTAAAATATGGTAATATGATTAATAGTTTATGATTGGTAATATGACATAAATAGGTCGCATATCGGTAATGCTGAAACAGATCGACTTATCGACCACGTCCAAATGACTGCAGATTCCTGCTACAGCAGATACCATCCGCAGATCCATCGGTTCACGTTTAACCAAAAATGCGGGGAGATCTGTTTATAACTTTGCAATGGCATATGGTTTTACACAGCTGGTTACTTCACCTACGCGATTCCAGATGTGGAGGATCGTGCACCTTCCCCGTTGGACCTTCTGCTGACCTCTCATTCAAACGGATATCAGGATTTCGTCGGCACCCCTCTTGGCTCATCAGAACATTATCTTGTCCGAAGTGTGGTGCCACTCACTATAAAGTCGCGGTTGCATTTTGCAGGCAGCCGCCGTGTTTGACAGTATAGTTTGGCTGATTGGAATCGGATGCGGTCTTGTTTTGCATCTTACCATTGGGGGTAGGTTTGCTTCTCGCTGGACGATCCCAGCTTTGTTGCTGATTCTGTCGCTGGCGTGGTATCGGGTATAAAACTTTTAATTTCATCCTCTGTCGTGCCTATCGGAGGCAGATCCCAGCCATAGTTTGGTATCTTCTGTAATATAGCATCACTCTATAAGCAGTAATGCCACCGGGCTTGAGCTGACGCATTATCGTCTCGGGATATATATAGCAGCGCTCTTAAAAAGAAGTATAATTCCACCCTCAAAAGGGTCATTCCCAAGGCAAGGTCTGAGCATATCGGCAGAATTGACGAGAAACAACTTCACCTTCCTTAGGGAACTCGTGCATTCTGGTCTCTCGCAAAGGCTATCCAAAGGAACTTCTGTCAGCCATCTCTTCCATCTCTGCACGGAGAGGACGACTCAATGGCCCATGCCGCAAAGGAGAAAGCCGATCTATCTTTGCGTCAAACTCGGCTCTCGATGACGTGGGGAACACACTGTCGACCACCCCGCGGTGTGAGTACTCCATGCTGAATGTGCGGTTTACACAGGACAGTAAAATTCATTTCTATGCAAGGGATAGCACTGGTGATGCATTATATACCGGCCTTGTCAACATTTCTCAGGAAAACGTCGCCTAGTAACAGGATAAACTTGTGTCTGAAGTCGAGTCTTTGCTAAACAAAGTCTGTGATTGGGTATGACTAAATCGAGTACAGTTTAATCCCCAGAAAAGACAAGTTTGCACGTTTACCGCTAAAAAGAACCCCTTTGTCGTATCTTCTCACTCAGTTTTAAGGCACTCCCCTTGCTACTTTAGCTAACATTGGAATCATCGGCGTCGACATATCGAATAGTAGTTAGGCAGTTTCGTGTTCACTTGGAAAGGAAGGCCAAATTGGCTTTTAAAAAGCTTGACGTGTTCAACAGAGCGAGACAGTATTTCATGTCAGCACATCGCTTGCAATTTTACAAAGCGCAAGTTCGGCCTTACGTCGAATACTTTTCTCATCTCTGGGAAGGGGCACCCCAGTTCCCGGTCCTTCCTCTTGACCGTATCAGCGTAGAGTGACTCGAATCGTTAATTACCGAGTTCTTTCTGATCGACTCGATTCAATGGCGCTGCACTGCGAGGAATTGTTCGGATTAATTCCAGCCGCCAAATTTCACGACACCATCCTCAACATCTTGGCGGTCCACTATTTTTGTTCATTTTACTAGAATTTTCTTCCTCGTACAACTTCTTTGTGGAATAGCTTACCACCGGCGATTTTTCCGAATCGAAACGACTTAGAGACCTTCAAAAAAAGAGCTTACTCCTTTCTAAAAGCCACCTGCTGCAGCAACGCATCTGCAATTCCTCTGCTGTTGCGGTTGTTCATGTGAGGAAAATTTTATAGAAATGTTTTTTTTTTATAGAAGAGGGGGCGAACGGGCATGCGGCTCACCTGATTGTAAGTGACTACCACCACTTACAATAAGGTGAGCCGCATGCTCGTTTGCCCCCTCTTCTATAAAAAAAACATTTCTATAAAATTTTCCTCATTACCACGAAACTGGTGGGTGTTTGTACGTGATCGTGAAGGTATTTAAATTATTACAACGCGTCCGGGCACAGCTAGCTTACAATACGAGTATATATCTTTATATTAAATGTTACCATGTAATGCAAGGAATACAAAAGATAGTGATTCGATAATAATTTTCACACAGTAAATGTTCGGAATAGTAACATTGGTCTTGGAACACGCGGAACACTGTAAGCAGCTCAGTTAAAAATTACGTGGTAAAGCAACGCTGAATTTAGATTTATGTGGCTTAGAATTAAGTAGAAGCAAGTTCTATACCAAGATAAACCTGCATATCTGAAATGCAAATTTCAGTATCAGGGCGATTCTCACAACCGATGTCTCCGTTCCGCGGAAAATGTAACTCTACATGTTCCTTTCTGTCGCACGGGCTTCTCTTACAATTCTTTCACTTCAAATGCAGTAAGACTCTGGAACATGTTACCCAGAAATATAAAAGAAGCAAAAACTAAACCTATCATTAAACGTTTACTCTGGGAATATTACCTAATGAAGCAGTAGTGGTTTCGGATAATAATAAAAATTTAAAAAACTTCGGAAACTGTTATATTCTCAAGTATGTATAATATAAAAATATCATATTTATTTATTGTGTATTTATTGTGGGTATATGTATAAAATACTATTGTATGCATGTAAGTAGTAATGTAAATGTATATGTATGTGTATTGTATTTATTATCATTATATTATAATTTTGTATTTTTCCTTAAACCTTTAATTTTTTTTTAATTATGAGTTTTGCACCCATCACTAGATTCTCTGCACAAACCAAAGGTAGACTGGTAGAGAATGCCATTAGGCATTAAGTCCGCCGTTTTGTACATTTCTTTTATGTGTGCAAATAAAGCTTAAATAAATAAAATAAATAAATAAACTTATTCAAGTTCAAGTAGTTCAAATGTGAACAAGATTTTACCAAATAAAAGGGGATGGGGAAGGAAAATAAAATTGGTGCTATCAATAAAAAAAACTAGAAACACTTAAAGAATTTTAACGTAACAATGTAAATAAATAGTTCTTTAACGAAGTGAATGAAACAATTAGAGCCACGACTTCATAATCTATTAAACTGGTGAAATCTTTATTTAAGTCAGCGTTCTTTTTTTTTTACAGAATACCCCAGGAGTAGGATAATAATTTTCATGTATGTGTTTTTTTCTTATAGTATAAGGCTGACAAATGAACACGCGGTCCACCTGGTGGTAAGTGGTTACTGTGGCCCATAGCCCATAGACATCTACATGACCCTCGGTTAACACTACTAAGGGCTAAGATGGAAAGTCTCGTTCCCATTAAAAGGGTCTCCGGTTCTCTCTACTTACCATACGAAACACAGCAGCATTGAGCTGCTATTTCACGCTGGTATTCTGTGAGAGTGTCCTACCTCGATCGAGCCAACTTATTCGTGCTACAACTAATATATAGATATGTGTGGCTCTACCACGTATAAATTTCTAGGAACGTTGATTTCATTCCTTTTTTATTTTATTTTTTGCTGTAAAAAATTGTATTAAGTAATCTTAACTACGTCTACGGGTTGTGGGCTAAGTTGACTTCCTACGATAGCTATTGCTAATAGCATACTATAAAAATGAATTAAATCAATGTAAAGTTACAGGTAAATGTTGAGATATGTCATTTACATTTATTTTTATAGTTATCTATTAGCGATACGACGATCGATTACTATTAGTAGTAGTAAAAATTCAACATGGACAACCCCTTAAGATTCGAATTAAGGTTCCTCGAATTCTTTGAAATTATAAGGCGAGCGAGCTCTTAATAAACTTAGAATATATTTTAACTTTTTTAATATTTTCCAAGCAGAAACATTCTTTGAAATTTTTATGTTTCGAACAGCAACTCCAGGAAATATTTATATGAAATTATAACATGACAGAAACATACTTTTAGTGTTTAAAAACCAATTATGAAACAAACGAGAAGGAACTTCTATTTAGCTTTGTTACTTTAAGAAACCTTTTAAGTTATTTATTTGAACAAATTTTTTTTACTTAGTGGACAGCCACCGCATTCTGCTTCAACTGAGGATGTCTAGTTTAGAGACGAAACACGAGTCGTATATTGACAATGGTGTGTATTTCCTAGTATAGTGGTGTTAGAAGTAGTGGTGTTGGGAGTAGTGGTGCTGGAATATGTGGTAACGAAGATAGTGCACGCAATTGAAAGAGGGCGGGAGGTGTTTCTCAAACTAGGTAAGATACATCATTTTAATTTATAAGGCGGATATGGGCGAGGAAATTCTTACCAACTTTAACCGCCGCTTTAACTTTTTCCGCAAAGTAACGTCTGATTCTATAAACACGTTATATAACCTTTTAAAGTGATTACTTATTTGTCTTTGATTGCGCCAACGCACATCCTTGAATTTCGTATTTGTTAGCTGGTTTGGCTGACATAATTCCCCTCTCTTCCGTTTCTTCCCCACACTGGCCTGCCAAGTAAGGGGGAGCTAGATACTGGTGGATGCATCTTTGGTCCTCTAATGAGAGGCGCGCTCCGCCAAGTAGAAATGGGAGATGGCGGAAGCTACAAGAGAATGCCCGTCGCCACCATCGTCGCCTTTTGAAATACGGTAATACAGTCCTTTTGATCGTTCGCCTTGCCATACCTATGGTCACTTTTCGCGCACTCAGTCACAATGGCATAATTTTAAGTTTAGTTACCTTGAAATCCGAATCCTAGATCCGAGAATCCTAGATTGTACAAGAAGTGCGTGTTGTTGTTGAGTGATAACCTATGGATCTGAGACGTTGTCTTTCACTGTTGGCCGTATGAGGAAACTTAACGTCGCTCAGCGAGCTATGGGGAGGGCTATTCTCCAGGTTTCACTGCGTGTAGCCTATCACGCAGTGAAACCTCGGAAAAACGAGGATATCCGTAGTAGAACCAGAGTAACCGACGTAGCCCAACGGATTAGTAAGCTGAAGTGGCAATGGGCTGGTAATTTTGCTGAAAGAACTGACAACCGATGGGGAAGAAAAATTCTCGAGTGGCGGCCTCGTACCAGCGTGTGAAGTGTGGGGCGTCCCTTCACTGGATGGAGGGAAGATGTGGTAAGTCATGCGGGAAGTCAATGGATGTAGGAGGCTCGGGACCGTGCTACATGGCCTTGAGGGAGGCCTATGTTCAGCAGTAGAATTGTGAAGGGCTATAATGATGATGATGATGAATCATAGACCATTTATATTACCAATTTTTCGATTTCGAAAAATTTGCAAATGTTTCTGTTAAAATAAAGTCTAAGTCAGTCATGGCATTGGCCTTCATCAATTCGTGAAGTTTAATTACAATTATTTCCAAGATATATCCGAACAAACAAACTGACAGAAGGAAAATTAAAAAAAATGGTTACTCATATTTTAATGGCAAGCAAATAAACCTCTGAAGTCACTAAAGTACTTTTTTACTTTATTACAGACAGACAATTCAATTTTATTTATAGGTATATAGTTTTACTGTTGAGAGAGAAATACTATACTTGTGAGTGTATTATTGCTTCTTCTACCAAGTTTTCCTGTAGTGCGAACTGAACACGACTTGAACTCGACTTTTTAAAAATGCTTTGTGATGTTCAATTACTAATAATGAGCAATTAAAAAGATTAACAGGATAAAATATTAGAAACATAGACAATGCTCAGAGAACAGATATAATGAGACGTAGACGACTTTATGACAACAGATTATATGGCGAATCTCTACATAAAACAATAAACGCCTAGTTTGAATAATACACGGCAGTAAAATTTTTCCAGCCGCAGCTTGCTGGCGCGCTCAACTCCGCGCAACTTATAATTAATTTTAGACCAACCAACATTTGTCTCACATGGCATAGTCTTTTTATATTGTAATACTTCACACCGGGAACTTGCAATATACTCGTATGTAATGATGTTTAAATTTTTAATTTACAAAGCACGCTAATACACAATATGTTTATATTAAAAAAACTAAAAATCTCATCCAGAAATGATTATTTAAGTACGTTTTTAATTGTAATAAAATTGTACATTATAACGTTATGTAAGTACGTAAAAAATATAATATAAATAGTTCATAATAATTTCAATTTCAGGTTATTTAAGTTTCAAAACGAGAAAAGAGTTACAACATTCGACGTTTATGTTATTTATGTTCAATTATGTGACTCGACAACTACAGAAGCGATTTAAATAATTCTCTTTTTATAATAACCGGCGAAGAGGTAGTAAGGAGGAAAGGAAAGAGTAGTAGGAAGTAGGGTTACGTAGTTTCCCGTCCGTCACAATAGGTGTTCCCACTTATGAGTTTAAAGGTGGGTATCCATTATGTTCGCGCTCCAGCAGCGCTCCGCGCTCCTGCAACTGCTCCCGGTAGTGGGTACTGTTGTTTCCATCCAAGTTCAAAATGATTTTCTAGAAAGTCCTTATAAAGTTCTACTTTTCAGATTTTTTTCATATCTTCTAAACTTATGGTTCAAAAGTTAGAGGGGGGGACACATTGTACTTTACTTTTGGAGCGATTATTTCCGAAATTATTGACATTATCAGAAAATGATTTTAGTAAACCCCTATTCATTCTTAAATACCTATCCAACAATATATCACACGTTAGGGTTGAAATTAAAAAAAATCACTTTCCACTTTACATATAGGGGGGCTATCCTAATAAAACATTTTTTCCAATTTTTATTTTATCACTTTGTCGGCGTGATTGATACACATATTGGTACCAAATTTCAGCTTTCTAGTGCTGACGGTCACAGAGATTAAGCGAGGACGGACAGACGGACAGACAGACATGGCGAAACTATAAGGGTTCCTAGTTGAGTACGGAACCCTAAAAAAGGCTATGTTACTATATACTTACAACAGTATGTCATTTTTTCTTTCAGTACATAAAATTACTTCCATTTAATTTGTGCCGGTGGTGATTCAACCGTGCAGTGGAGGTGTAACAATATCCACTACACCCTGTCATCCCGTGAGTTACGTAAGAGGCGACAGAGGAAATAAAGCTGGAGATGGGTAGCACCGTCTTCAACAGTAGATTTTTACAGGCTGTAACGGTAACGATGGCGGTGATCGAACTCGGGTCGTTCGCGTACTTAGTCCCTGAAATTTTATACAAGAGGAAGCAAACTAGCATACGGCTCAACTGATGGCAAGTGCATCACGGACATCTGCAACACCAGCTATATTTTATTTCATTTGTATAAAAATATACGTTGAGTGTGCACAAACTCAGTAAGGTAATTAAAGCAAGTAGTTAATTACTCCCACGGCTACATACCTTTAGAACTTTATCTAATATTAAAGCCCCTCAAGTCCGTCCGTTCAATCGCTAATTTAATTAAACGAACTGACTATGATATTACCTGCTTTATAACGATCCCTTATAATTTATAATTTTGTTTTCCAAGGTCTTTAAAAACTAAAAATAAATTTATTAATTTCATATATTATGTTAGGACTACGTTCATCGTATTTTGGCTACAGTATGATCAAGCGTGATCCTTCCTAGGTTAAGCCAACCCGGCTAAATGGATTAATGGATGGACGACGCTTGTAAATATGCAGCACAATGCTAATATGACTTTCGAGAACCGGATATTATTTTTTATTTATAAACTTACACGTAACACCAGCTAAAGGGTACATAGGGCGGACTTAATGCCATGTGGCATTCTCTGCCAGTCAACCCTGGGTGGCAAGGATAATTGTTGGCAGGTGCGACCATTATACGTAAATAAGTGCTTATAAATTAAAATATACATATATGCAAATTACATACATACACATTACATTTAAATATACACACATATAGTATCAATATACGTACAATAATACATACATACATACATATATATATATATATATATATATATATATATATATATATATATATATATATATATATATAATAGATATATATATAAATGCTTATAAACTTCGTAAATTTATTTACATTATTACATTATTATTTATTACATTATTGTTATTGGTAATGATTGTAGTCCTCAGGGGTTTCAGTCATTTGCACTTTGATTATTAATGAGAATAGATGTAGATGTCCTTGTGCCACAGCATCTACATAACGTCAGGTGGAGTGTTGTTTGTCATCCTTATTCTTTAAAAGTATCTTAGGGCTACGTTTATCATGTTCGAATTATGACTACAGCACGATCAGTTTAGCTTTACCGAGGAAGACCACGCTTTGAATACACAGCATTCAAAAAAGGCAGGGTGCCGACCAAGAACTCGAAAGATTGTGGGTTTGAATCGACCATTCGCTGCTATCGTAAACAGCTCCTAACACAAGCTAACTTTAAGCTCACTAGGAGGAGTTAAAAGAAAATTAGTTACGTTAACAGCATTGCTAGTGTATTTTTTAAATTATTAAAAGATTAAAAGAATATTATATTTAAAAAATATTATGTGTTTTGTACGTTTTGGTGAGTAATGACTAATGAGAACTTTTACCGGTAAAGAAGTATTAATTTTTTTCTTTAGGGATGAGAACAAAGCTTCTGCATTTGGATTTCAAACTGAGGATAGATATAAATGTCTATGGGTTTCAGCAACCAGTTACCCTCAACTAAGCGGAGATGTGCTCGTCTGTGACGCTCATTCTATATACAAATCCGTAAAATCATTATTCAATCTTATGTTTCCTTACCTCTTGAATTTAAAATCTTAGCTTCAAAATGTTAAAATAAATTTTCCAATTTATTTCAAGAGACCGACTGACATTTTATCGGACACTTTTAATGAACAAAATCAGAGTATCAAGATTAATAACCAAAATTAAAATAAAACTTTACCCAAGAGTCGGAAAACTTATTCATGCAAGTACTACCAGTCAATATCGAACTCTATCTAACATACAAATACACTTTATATTTAACACTTAAGCTTGAGTTGCACTGTAAAATCTATTTAAATCGCTTACTAAGTTTTGCAATGATAAGCAACAGTGACCTTTAAGGTGCAATTCTGTAACCGACTGCAGGCAGCAGCAGCAGGCGACGTGTAGCTGCGACATGTCGTGACGTCAAGTCGCTGCAGTCATGCTTCCGATCCCGACTGCAGACAGCAGCAGCTTGTTTCCTGTCTGTTCCGAGTGTTTAGTGGGACATGATATCTGACGTGTTTGAAATTAGCGATCGCAATTTATTTTTGTATCTTTTTTAGAGGAGGAAGAAGATGATAATGACTTGCTTTTATTATACAAGTATAAAGAGAAAACACGAAAAGACACATGTCCTATGTTGAAATGTAGAAGAAATGAGGTAAAATACAGTGCGGGATATTGGTCCAACTGGTTTATCAGTTTATGTTCCTCGGAATCGGTGAAAGTCATTTTTTAAGAAAAATTATACGTGTTGTCGCGCGGGCGTTGGCGGCACTATTGATCTGCGGACGGGCTACAAACGACGTGTCGCTATAGTTCGTGCCATATCGATTGAAAAAAACGAACAATGACCTCAGATATGAGCCCAGTATCAAAAGACGTAACTTACAAAATCTCAATTTAGATGTGATAACAATATTTTAATATTGATATTATTCACACTTCTAGGTCAGCACATATTTTTTTTTGTTTCTTAAATAATATTGTCTCTGGTTCCTATAAACATCGTAAAATCTTGCGGTACATCGCGTAAAATGTGTTAAATTTTATATTTCAATTTATAGTAATTAACGCAGCAATCTATTTAATAACAGTTTCATAATAAAAAAAATATTTGAAGCAATATAATCACCACATTGAGCTTTTGCAAATTCATCCCTTTAAAATCAACAAAACGTGCGTTACGTCAGTTCGATCTAAAAGAAACGTGACAATGGCAGCCACAAATGCGTCATCTTTTTTGGGGCGGTCCGCATGCACCGAATAAAAATAAAGTTCTTACTTTATATTGAAAATAAAGTTTTATCTTTTGAATAAGTACGTACTTTTTGGGTGTCGTTATCATTCGAATCTTTATATGTGTTATAAATCAATGCTTTTTGTTGTTAAATGAATAAAGTACTTTATAACAATTGATGATTTTTCTTCTACAGCGATTTTTTACATAACTTTTTATTAATAGTTAATAAATACATATTATATCAATCGTTATAAAAAATAAAAATAAATCATTATAAGTAAAGAAAGTGCTACATATAAAATGTGCCTATATATTGAAAGTTCGTAATCACTGGTTAAACGATTGAAAGGTCAATGTGTGCCTGTTTTTTTTTTTCAATCGATATGGCACGAACTATAGCTACAGAACGTATTTCATAGAACTACATAGAGACCAGTTGTGTCGCGACGACACGTCGCTCGCTGCTGCAGTCTGCAGTCGGCTACGGAATTATACCTTTAGTGACAACCATTAAGGGCTCTAATATGGAAGCGGTGGTTTGTCGGATCTAATAGATTAATCTCTTATTACTTCGACAAATATCGCAATAATAATTTCTTTTGTCTTTAAACTGATGGAATTTAAAGCAATGTAATGGTATTTTCTTACTTCATTGTCATAAGTGCGACTGCTGATGAATGTGCAATGTGAATGTGGTTCCGGGTTTCAATCCCAGTTCGGGTCAAAATCAGTTCATCCTAATGAATTATTATAGTATATGCACAATTTTTACACGTGGTAGAGCCACGCTGCAGTTATACTATGGTTGTAGCACGAATGGGACGGCTCCACCGGGGAAGGACCACGCTCTCCCAGAATACCAGCGTAAAATAGCAACTTAATACTGCTGTGTTTCGTATGGTGAGTGAAGAGATCCGGAGACCCTTTTTACTGGAAACGACGCATTCCATCTTAGTCCTCAGGGGAGACGACGCATCGGCGTTTTGATTCTTAATCGAGGATAAATGTAGATGTTTATGGGTCACAGCATCCACTTATCATCAGGTGGACTGTGTGCTCGTTTGTCAATTTTTTCTATAAAAAAATTCTACTGTAGGAAATTCTATTGAACAAATTATTTATTTTATTTCGTTATTCATACTGCAGGTAAATACAACTATAATCTTAGTAGACTTAAATTTAAACTAGGAGTTAGTGAGTAGTAAACCCATATATTCTGTATTCCAGTGCTTTTTAGAGATTTTGTCAGTGATTACAGAGTCATAATCTTCGATGAACTCTGCTCTCATGTGGCCAGTTAATTCTTTTCTTAAAAAGCTCGTAGCAATCATCTACCGTACATGAAAATACTTCGATTACCGCCTTTACGATCATAGTACCAGAGATCTCATACCGTTAACAAAACTTAAAAATAAAAAAATTTAATCTTTAACATTTTCTTCTTTTTCGCTTCGCAAACGTCCAACTGGGGCTATGCACGATCGCAGTACCAGATGTTTCGCACGATTGATGCTGCTTGCTGTACATCTGAGTCTTTTACATCTAGTGAAAGCGACATGGTTTTACCGCCGTCTATCGGATGATATAAGATTTTTGATAATTTCACATAGTTCGCCCCTTATGATAAACACGATTTGATTTGGAGAAGTGGATTCTGTTACGCTGCCATCGTATGGAACAATGTACCAAATGTGTTATTGTATCAAATATTCTCAGAGAGAGTAAGCCGTGTAGTGGCAGTGTAGGATTATCCACTATCCCATTTCGTGATGTGGGTGTCGTAAGAGGTGACAGAGGGAAATTTAAACAAAATAAGAACAAAGTAAGAACTCAAAAAAATAAAAATCTGCGTTTGCCAAACCGCCTACTAAGCGTCGCAATTATGGAAAAATTCTCAAGATGAGAAAATCTATGGGAGAGGCTTATGTTCAGCAGTGGACCTTTATAGGCTTCAATAATGTCCTCCAGACCGAATTCCGGACACGGCAGCCTGCCTCAACGGAGGCTAGCTAACGGCGCAGGACAGGATTATAGTGCCCGAGTGTATGGTGCAGGTGCACTCTCTATTCACTCACTCTCATAATCCGATGGGACGGTAAACCGACACGACTGGAGAGAGATCAGGTGCAGGACCAACGGCTTTACGTGCTTTTTAAGACACGGGAGTGAGACACCGCCAACTTCCTGACTCAGGGCAGCTACTGAGAATTTCTTGACAGAAAAACTCAATAATTGATTTTTGGCCCGACCCGGGATTCGAACCCGGGACCTCATGATCAGCAGTCGCACTACTACAACCTATACAATACAAAATATTATATATATATATATATATATATATATATATATATATATATATATATATATATATATATATATATATATATATATATATATATATATATATATATAAAATAGTGTAAAAAAATAGTCTCACATTCTGTGTCAAGTCTATGCTAAGACATAGTTTATAGAAGGAATTAAGTCCACACTGGAAAATGATAAATAGGCTTTTACTTAATCTCAATGTAGTCTGAATATTTATATGAAAAACTTCATCCCTTATTTTTTCGCTCCTGAAGTCTTCTTGACTCCTATAACCTATTTAATTAGAAAATAATCATTAAAATCGCATATCATACATAATAAACAAAATGCTTGGAGTTAAATTGTTAGCCTTCTCTTTTTTATTTACAGACTAAGGGTGAAAATTGAGCACACACAATGCAAATACGTGAGGACTAAGAGGGAAAGCCTGATTTCCACTAATAATGGTCTACTTCAGTTCTCTTTACTCACCACACAAAACACAGTAGTATTAAGTTGCATTTTACACCGGTATTCTGTGAGAGCGTGACCTTACTCTGGTCTGGTCAGGCCAACACATTCGTGCGTACCTACCCCACGTAATATTCGAAAATCTTGAATTTTCATTAATAATTTTTGTTTGTAGGTACATAGAATATTCGATAGAAAACAATAAACCAAATTTGGATCGCCTAATGATGCAAGAACTTGGCTAAATACTTTTCTGATACCAACTTGTTTTGTTACTTTTAAAGGTCGGTACTTTTGTAATTTGTATCGAGTTTAAAGGAAGTTTTTTGTTTCTTCTGCTACTGACGGATTAACAAAAGTCCAGGAAAGGATATAAGAAGTAAATATACTCCAAATTGTTTATTTTGAAAAAATAAATTAATAAAATTTAATATAAGCTAAGGAAGAGATTTTCAAATAAACTTCGTTTTTCCTAAATTTACTTACGCTTTTTTATATTCAAGTATAATTAACACAACAAAAGAAACGATTCGCGCCGAGACACTTGTCTAAAGTCACTATGTTTAAAACTAAAAAAAATCACTACGTTTAATGTATCTTTTATCACCTATGCCTCACTCTCACTTATCTTTCTTCGCTTATATTGTGTTGCCAAATAATTTTAAAATGTCAATAAGCTATTACTGATAGATTGACTGAATAAGCCATTATTTTGTATGATATCAAATGTTCCGTTTTCTATAGTTTGTTGTCTGTAGGGAAGTAAGATACCTGTATTTTATATATTAATCTGCAGGTGAATGTGAAATACCACTAGCTAAATATACAAACCTTAAAACTAAATGAATAACGGTTTAATTTCGACCACTAGGCGACCACCTTACATAATTACCTATATAGAGATAGAGGTAGCTCATGGATTTAGGGCGTCTCCAAAAAATAAAAAACGTAAACCCCGCTTTATAGTTAGTTCAGTTAGTATGTAAAGTTTTATGATCTTATTTGAAGTATTTTATGAATAACAGCGGTTTATTGTTCAGTTTGGAGGTAACTTTGGATTTTTTTCTATCGAAAAAATTTTGTGGTGGTGTGGAAAGAAGGAAAGGAAATTGGTGTGGAAAGGAATCTTTTTGTGACGAACACTTTCTTTCGTCATAAGAAGATTCACATGTATACTTGGGAAAGAGGTGATGATAGAAGCATGATAGATTTCATAACTGTGGATGAAAGAATGAGGAGCGCAGTGGTGGATACAAGGGTTTACCGGGGGTCCAACGTAGGGACCGACCACTACCTGGTCTTATGCCGAATTAGGGGTTTATTCAGACGTTGGCGGCATAGGACATCTGTGTCTACCACTGCGTTACAGCGTATAAGAATTGAGAGGTTACAAGATGAAGATGTGAAAGACAAGTACAAATGCAGACTGAGAGAAAATATAAGTAATTTGGATGAGTTGTGTGTGAATGACTTAGACTTGGAGAATGTGTGGCATAATGTTAAGAAAGGTTTAGTGGATGCAGCTACCGAAGTATGTGGTGTTAGTAAGAGAATGAATGAAAGGAAAGACAATACGTTATGGTGGGATGACGAGGTACGTATGGAAGTTGAAGCAAAGAAGAGAGCATGGCTAGATTTACTAGCGACCAAAGCTGGTAACTCTGGCGGTAAGAATGATGAGAATGAAAGGAAAAAGGCAGAGTTTAAACGTTTAAATAAGAGAGTAAAAGAATTAGTTGAAAGGAAAAAGCAAGAAAGAACGGATAGGAATGATAGAAGAATATCGGATAACTTCCAGGCAAATATTAAAATGTTCTGGAAACTCGTAAGAAATACCAGGGGACTTTCAAAACAGCCTAGATTGAATGCGATACGAGACGAGAATGGCTGTATCCTGAATGATGAAGTGTTGAGTCTAAAGAGATGGAAGGAATATTTTGAAAGCGAATTTATGAGTGAGGAGAAGTGTGAACTAAATGAAATAGAAATTCCGAAAGAAGATGAAAGGGATAAGGAGATAAGTATGGATGAAATAATGAAAGCAATGAAAAGCATGAAAGTAGGTAAGGCAGCCGGATATGATAGAGTTTCACTCGAAATGCTAAGGGCTGGAGAGGACGTGGTGGCAGGCCTGCTGTACACCTTGTTTAATTTATGTTGGGAACTAAAGCGGGTACCGGGAGACTGGTGCAAAGCCGTGATAGTCCCAATATATAAGGGAAAAGGGTCACAGCAGGACTGTAAAAACTACCGTGGTATCAGCCTTCTTAGCATTGTGGGAAAACTGTATGCTAAGGTACTAATTGAAAGAGTTATGAAAGAAACTGATGAAAAAATTTGGGATGTGCAAGCGGGATTTAGAAAGGGAATGGGGTGTACAGATCAAGTCTTTTCCATGCGCATGATCGCGGAGAAGTTTTTGGCGAAAAACCAAAGAGTTTTTTGTGCGTTCATGGACTTGGAAAAGGCTTATGACAGAGTGGACAGGGATGTGTTATGGCAAACGCTGAACGCATTTAGGTTGAGCGCTGGTTTGATACAGGCATTAAAGTCTCTGTATAGGGACTCGAGTGCTTGTGTTAGAATCAACGGGGTCTACTCGGACTGGTTTGGCATCCATAAAGGTGTCAGACAGGGCTGTGTAGCTTCCCCGTGGCTGTTCAACCTATTTATGGACAGCTGTTTGGAAAATTTGAAAGTTGAAGAATGCGGGGTAAGAATGGGTGAGTTAACCATCAAATGCCTTTTGTACGCCGATGATCAAGTCATACTTGCGTCGTCGGCGGCCGAGTTGCAAATGATGGTTACATTAATGAACAGGTCATTAAAAGAAAGGGGAATGAAAGTGAACGCGAGTAAGACGAAAGTGATGGTTTTTGAAAGAGATGAAAGCAAAACGGTATGTGAAATAAGAATAGAAGGAGAGTTAATTGAGCAAGTGGATGAGTTCGTATATTTGGGATGTGTATTCAGCAGGGATGCGAGATATGATAAGGACATTGAACGACGAGTGAATGCAGGAAATAAAGTAAATGGGGCTCTACACTCTATTGTGAAAAGTCAGAATGTGTCAAAAAAGGCACGTATGGCAATTCACAGTGCTGTATTAGTCCCTACTTTAACGTATGGTAGTGAAAGTTGGGTGTGGCAGAAGAAGCACGAGAGTAGAATAAATGCGGTAGAAATGCGGTCGCTAAGGAGTATGTTAGGGCTGAATCTGAGTGACAGGGTGAGAAACTGTGTGATAAAAGAAGAGTGTGGTTTGCAAGATGATGCGGTGACCAGGATTAAGAAGGGAATGCTTCGGTGGTTTGGTCATGTGGAAAGAATGAATGCGGAAAGACTGACAAAGCAAATATATGTTGCAGAAGTGAATGGAAGAGTCGGAAAGGGACGTCCTAGGCGGAAGTTTGTCGACCAAATTGGCGATATACTAAAAATGGGCCAAATTAAGAGTACCCTTAACCGACGAGCATGTATGCGTAGGTATATGAATGTGGAAGAGGCGAGAAAGGTATGTCAGGATCGTGCTAAATGGAAGTCTGTAGTCTCTGCCTACCCCTCTGGGTGACAGGCGTGAGTGTTTATGTATGTATGTATATGAAAAAATTTTACGGAATCATGTTTTCGTCTAACATAGTACTTAACATTCATCCTCAACTTTACCATATATTTATTTCAAAATTAATGCTGCAATATGTTCGGTATAACGGAGGATCTTGCTAAGCCATTTGAGGTTATATTTCCCCTTAACATCATTACGACACACATTGGATGATATGGGGTTGTGGAAATTCTTACGCCGCTACTACACGACGGACATACAAACACAGACACTTAAATATATGTCAGCCAATAATATTACCATTCTTGTACGCTCTGCCGCGGTCGGGTAATAATGTCGTTTACAAAAATCGTGGTTTAATCAGTCGTTTTTTCTTTATCCCTTAATTTGACAATGTCTAATATATTATACGTTTGATGAAAAAAAATCTACAGCTTTTGCATTTAAAAACTACTAAATTTCGTTTTGAGCATACTCTATGGCAACATTTTACCTGTTGAAGAAAAGTATTTTATTGTCTGCCCATTCAATGTGACATAATATTTCTCACATAAAAGTTTTTGAAAATGAATCGTCAACGGACAGCTATGGTAAGTTATGTTTTTTTATTTTTTTATTCAGTAATTGTGTTGATTTCGCATAAAATTTTATTGAAAGGCAATCAGATATAATAATTAAAATAAAAAATGCAGTTTTATACACTGACGAGAGTGTTAGACAACATTAAAGTCCTTAGTATAACGGGCTATACAAATCGCTATTCACAACAAAGTTGAGTTATAAATATTGGTATAACAGGCTAAACATTTTGCTATATTTAACAAAGTAATAAATTTACTGTTTGTAAAAAGGGCTTTACATTTCATTATAGCTAGAAAGTAAAACTAATTAATGTGTGTATATAATTTTAAACATTTTTTATTAATTTATTAAAATATTTTATCTTTGTAATGTTGAGTTGTTAGTGTACAGTTAAGCAATGATGGAGATGAAATAACTAAATAGATAAAAATCCCTTTTCAAATAATGATAAAAATATTTTTTACTGTACCACTGCGTCTCATTTCTCGGAAGGTAACGAGTTGAAGTATACAATTGCGCCTGCATAATTCTAGGTGTGTTGTTTTGCGTTTGTTTCTTGCTTGGGTTGCGGATTATAGCATGTGTTTTATTTTAATAGGGTAAACCCCCAACAAGCAGTCATCACATTCTCGCTTTGGTTCCACCTGAACATGGAAGATCTGATGCCAGTGGTGAATCTTCTGGGGAAGAGGGTGAGGAATCTCATCTATTTCGAAATTGCGTATTTTCAGACACATCTTCCATAAATCCTTCAATTGACTCATCCCTAGAGCGACTGGACTTGTTATCTGAAGACAACTTCGGACCCACCCTTGACCCTGATCAAAATTTCTTTGCACAAGAATCAAATTCAGAAGATGAAACTGCACCGTCCCATATCCGTCGTCCATGTTTTATACCCGAATCTGATACTGAATATGAGCATTCATCACCACACATTCTACAAAACACTATTTCGCCAAAAACGAATACCAACTATGCTGGGGATGAAATTCAAGTGATATTACCAGAAGAGTCGTCACCCATTGCAGTAATGCCTTCTTGCTCATCGTGGAATGGAGACTTACCATCTATTCCGTCTAATATTTCATCTCTTCCCTCTGAACCGTTTCCTACGTAATCAACATCAGCTGTGAGTAAAAAAAAATCTCCCGCAAAAAGATTGTCAAAACGAAATATTACAAAACAACAACAGCCTGCTCCTACTAAAAAGAAAACAACATATAGACATAACATTGTGCAACCTACTTACGAGTGGAAAAATACTAAATTCCTTCATCGTGCTGAAATTTCAGAAGACACTTTTAACGCTCACATTTCTGTAAACAAATCTCCACTTCAATACTTTTATGATTTCTTTTCCGAGGACATACTCGATGAAATAGTACAAAATACAAATTTATATTCTGTGCAACAAACCGGTCGATCTATTATAGTGACGAAGGATGATATGAGAGATTTTTTATCAATAAAACTCATGATGGGGATCATTTCTGCTCCATCTTATCTAGATTATTGGGCGTCAAAAACCAGATGTGGATTTATCGCAGATTTAATGACTCTTAAAAGGTACCAGCAAATACGCAGATACTTGCACTTTGTGGATAATACAGTTCCTGATACAGACCCATACTTTAAAATACGACCATTAATTGAAAACATTAGACAGAATTGCTTAAAAGTAGAAGAAGAAAACAGATTCAGCATTGATGAAATGACAATACCGTACAAAGGTCGTAAAGCTGGAAAAAAGAAACAGTACAACCCTCAAAAACCACGCAAATGGGGTTTTAAGAACCTAGTAAGAGCGGGAGTATCAGAATCATATATGATTTCTTTTTATATTGCGGCGAAGATAGTTTTCGTTGCTCAGATATTCACTTTGACAATGATGAAATGTTACTTGGTTGGGGGGCTAAAGCTGTAATCGCATTATGCAAAAGTATTAAACGCAAGGCTTGCGTAGTATATTTTGATAACTTTTTTTAGTTCTCTTGCTCTTGTACAAATGCTGTGCCAGAAAAATGGAATATTCAGTCTTGGAACTTGTAGGGGGTATTTTGTGAATTGTGACCCTCTACATATAATTGATATGTAGTATATTAATGTAGGTAGTATCTTCTACGTTACGGGATGTGGTAATTAAAACTGTGTCCGTTTCCGTAGAGAGCGTTTATTGTACTCCAAATACTTATGAATAAAAAATGTAATTATAGTGAACGTGTCGCGCGCGCAGGCACGATATCAGCATTATTTTCTAAACTGTTGAAATATCATGTACTTGCTCGTACATCTTGCCAATTTTATAAACAAGAAGAAAGTTTAAGGCGATGAACCCCTATTGAGTTTACGGGCAGCCGTAGCGATCACCGCATCCACACTATCGATGTCCGAGACCCCATGCTCCGATGAATGTCCTTGGGTTGGCTGCTCGACATTGTTGGGGTCTGGCTTGTCGCGAAGATTCACGCTGCAGCCTTGACGTCTTCTTTTCAGCCGGAATGTCCCCCATGCAATGAAGGCTACAATAATAAATCCGACTACGGTGTACAACACATAGTTGTGTGTGTCATGTGTGAGTGATTGTACACTCAGTGTTTGTTGCTGTTCCTTGACCTTATCAATGTTGTTTTTCAGCTCTTGTAAGGCGTCTTTATGATCTTCAGGTCCAAATGTATGATTAAAGTCTGTCAGTATGTGGTTCAGGCTTGATTCACGCATGTACATTCTTTCTTCACTGCCTGTTAGTTTCAACTCGCTGTGATAGTCGTTGCGAGCATGAATGATGAAGCTTTCTCCCTTGAGCATACACCCAAGTCCGAGTAACATAATCCCCGTGCCGTGTAAGTGCTGTGACGTCACTCCAGCTGGGCAGAAAATGCGCATCGTGCAGTCTTCGCAACAGGAGAACAGCCACGCGCCACGATTGTGTAATCGCACCCACCTGTCGTTGCAATCCAATACTCTTGTGCGGCATGTTGATGAGTCGCCATTGTTTAATATTTGCGCTTCACATAATGTATCGGCTACCTTAATGTTGTAAATAGGTTGATTGATAGCACATAACATTTTGTTTTCTTGCAGATTTAAGCATGATGATACATCTCGGTTTTCTAAGGGTATTATCATGTCCCCTTTTAGGTTTACAGCAAGGTATTCAGATGTGAGTACTATAGTTTTCTCTGTGTGTCCAGTTATTTGCGGAATAGGAATGATGTGGTTAAGTTCATATTGTTCGTTGTTTATTAGCGGTAGCTTCACTTCGAATATTATGTATGCACTTGTTAAGCGCACGTGCACTCGCGCCAGCTTGTATAGGCTTCGCGTGCAATGGCGTGTGTTCACACAGGGTAGCGATAACTCGCTTGGTAAATGACCGGAGATGATGTTGAGCTGATCTTCAAATTGGTTGGGCTTGATGAGATGGGTGTCAACTCTCCCGTCCTTCACGTCAGTTACTAGGTCTAGGAGTTGCTGTTGTATTTGTCGTATGTTTGAAATGATCAAGTTCACGGCCAGAGCGGTAGCTGTTATGTACATAGCATTGTCATGGCTGAGTTGTATGCGTTTTTCCGTTTCAGCGAGATGATTGTCGATGATACGAAATTGTGTGTTCATTACTTCCTCGTTTCTTTTTAGAAGATTATATTCACTTTCGATGATCGATGTGTGATTTTTGTAGAGATTCAATAGATGATTTTCGTTTGACTGGATTATGTTGATATCCTTCACGTACTGATTGGCAAATCTCTCATCCAGAGTACCAAAAAGGGAGTTTGCTAGGTATCCTATTCCATTCACTAGTCCTCTTCTTCTTCGAGACGGTCCATGTTCTGATCGTAAGATATCGTTATAGTGTTGAATTTCGTTAAGTTCGTGTTGAAACTGGGATGAAATTGTAAGATAGGCTGCTTCATTCTTGCATAATGTGTTCAAATGGTTGACATAGTTTTGTATGTTGTCCAAACTCCGCCAATATGTCGTCATGTTGTAGTATACAACCATTTTCCACGTATCTTGAATAATCTGCACATCAGACACCTTATCAAAATAAACGACTCTTGAACTGCTAAGCCTTGTTATGTTGATCATTTGTTGCGTAGTAGGTCCAACACACATCGAAAATATAAGTAGTAACGTACAAAAAAGGTTGTTGAAGTGTTTTTTGCCGTTGTTGTTTCTTCGTTTTCTTTGCGTATTTATTGCAGGCTTCGTAGTGTCAACGTCAGAAGATGCAGTTGTATAAGATGACGGATCCAACGGAAGGCGTGACAATTTTGTAATCGGTCGCTTCATATTACTTGTTTTAGTTTTCAGTGTGACGACTCGTACCCGGCCGTCCGCACCTGGGTGAGTCTCCAACACCCGTCCCAGGATCCATTTGGCAGGAGGAATGTTGTCTTCTCTGACGATAACGACGTCCCCAACTTCTAAGTTTTTAGTAGGGAAGTGCCATTTGCTTCGAGTTTGTAGAGTTTGAAGATAGTCAGTAGACCACCTTCTCCAGAAGTCCTTGTACATTTTCTCCGTAAGTTGCCATCTTGTAGAGAAGGTCATGTCATTACCCTCAGCGGATAGTGGTGATTCTAGAGAAGGCTCGCCGATTAGGAAGTGAGCTGGTGTCAAGCAGTCAAGGTCTTCGATATTCTCTGACAACGCCACCAAGGGGCGAGAGTTGAGACATCCTTCAATCTGCGCCAACAGTGTAGAAAATTCCTCGAACGTAAGTTTTTGATCCCCAAGTACTCGTTTGAGGTGATGTTTCAGGCTTTTTACTGCAGCTTCGTAGAGTCCACCAGCAGTAGGCCAGGAAGGAGCGTTAAAATGCCATTCAATGCCCCACTCTGATATGTTAGTTATGACGTCATTGTTTATGTAGCATTGTAATGCCTCCTTTCGTTGTTTTTCCAATGCTCTTGCTGCGCCCACGAAGTTGGTGCCGTTGTCGCTGTAGATGTGACGAGGCTTTCCTCGGCGGGCACACATTCGTTTCAAGGCGTTCAGAAAAGCCACTGTGCTGAGATCGGGGACAAGTTCGAGGTGAAGAGCTTTCGTGCACAGACACACAAATACAGCTACGTAGGCCTTCATTGTCTTTATTCCTCTGCCCTTGTTAGCCTTTACCTCCACATGCCCAGTGAAATCTACACCGGTGTGTGTGAAAGGCCTTGATGGTGTGACGCGTGGAGGAGGTAAATCACCCATAAGTTGGTTGTTGTTGATAGTTTTGAAGCGATGACACGTGATGCACCGTATAAGTCGTTTTTTCACTGCTCTCAAACCGCTGATAATTCAATATCTGTTGCGTAGATATGATAGAGTTAGTCTGGCTCCACCATGCAGGGTCCTCTTGTGCGCTTGGTCGATCAGTAACTCCGTTAACCTGTCATTGTAAGGTACGATAATTGGATGTTTTTGTTCTTGACTTAAGTTGGCATTTTCCAGACGTCCTCCTACACGAAAGATTTCGTGTTTGTCCAGGAATGGATTTAAGTTTAAAATACTGCTTGTTATTCGCACTTTATGATGTTTATTGAGTTGTGCAATGTCGTCGGCGAAATGATTAGTTTGTATAGCCTTGATAATTGCATTATGTGCGTTCTGCAGGTCACTCGTTGCTAAGTACGATGACCGCATGGCATTGTTGACGTCACGTGCATTGTTTATGAACCGAAGTATCCAACTTAGGATTCGAGTTACGCGTGCCATACAGCTGTGTTTGTTTAAAAGTTCTCCGATTAATGGCATCGACCTTTGTGACACGCAAACTTGTTTGACCTTTTTCTCTTCAACAGTTGTGTGGAATTGGTCTTGAAGTGGGAGATCGTTGTCCTTTAGCCAAATAGGTCCCCACCATAAATGATGATTCGCCAGTTGTAGTGGAGTTAGGCCTCTGCTGGCACAATCTGCTGGGTTATATTCAGACTTGACGTGCCTCCAGCATCCCGATGGCATGATGACAGTGATCTGTGTTACGCGATTAGCCACAAATGTAGTCCATCTTGAAGGCCCCCCTTGTAACCAACCCATCACGATCATAGAATCTGTCCAACCGTGTATTGTTACAATCTGTGAGTTTATTGACTCTATGACCTTTTTCATAAGTCGAGACAGTAGTAGGGCACCGCATAGTTCAAGCCGTGGTAAAGACGGGGGTTTTCTTAATGGTGCGAGCTTAGTTTTTCCCGCCACCAGCGTGATAAATTGTTGCCCTTCTTCACTAATAGATTTACAGTAGATAACGCAGCCGTAGGCTTTCTCGGAGGCGTCACTGAATCCGTGTAACTCGATGGGTTGTTTAGTGTTACCAATCCAGCGTTGTAAAGCGATGGTATTGATAGTGGGCAATTCTTGTTGAAAGGTTGTCCACTCTTGTTGTATGTCTTCCGGAAGAGGTTCATCCCAATTTGTTGAAGCAAGCCAAGCTTGTTGAAATATGAGTTTTGCCTTCATTGTTACCGGAGACAGCCAACCAAGTGGGTCATATAATTTTGATAGATCAGAGAGCAATGTCCGCTTCGTTGTGACGTCACGTGTGTTACTAAGTGGCGCCTTGAATGTAAACTGATCAGTGTGCGGATTCCAGGTTAAGCCGAGTGTTTTGTTACTCTCTGCGTCCTTGAAGTCAAACATATTCTGGCTTATGAGATGTTCAGGTAAAGGTTGAAGCAATCTGGGGTGGTTACTAGCCCATTTGCGAAGATTGAACCCACCGCCTTTTAACAGGTCAATCAATTGGTTTTGAGCGTCTTGTGCTTCTAACATGTCGTTGCTGCCACCAAGTAGGTCATCCACATACAGCTGGTGAGTAAGGATCTCTGCCGCGAGAGGATAGCGGTGTCCATCATCCATTACGAGTTGTATTATGGTGCGCATTGCCAAAAATGGTGCAGCTTTGGTACCATATGTTACAGTGCACAGTTGGTATTCTTTGATGAGATCTGTAGCAGAGTCACGCCATACAATTTTTTGCAGGTGTTGATCTTCATCGTGTATCAGTACTTGACGGTAAAACTTCTGAATGTCTGCAGTGTAGACGTATTGAAAGGCTCGCCAACGTAGAATCATAGATTGTAGGTCTTGTTGGAGGTTAGGCCCGCACTCCATGAGATCGTTCAAGCTTTGTCCTGTACTTGTCTTGGCAGAGGCATTAAAGACTACGCGCAATTTTGTAGTTGTTGAGTCCAGCTTTTGTACGCCGTGATGAGGTAAGAAGTAGCTTGGTTTATGGTGTTCAGTGCATAGCTTCATGTGGCCGAGTTGTAGATATTCGTCAATAAACTTCTTGTATGACGTAGAAAATGTTTCCTGTTTGGCCAATCGTTTTTCTAACTGCCGAAATTGTGCGATTGCCTGTGGCTTAGAAGTGCCCAAGGTTTGTTCGTAGTTTATTTTCATTGGAAGTCTGACTGCATATCGTCCGTCTTCTTTTCTTGTTGTTGTGGTTGAATAAATAGATTCACAGTATTCTTCCTCTGATGTTAGATTGTGATTGGTTTCGGTTATCTCCTCCATCTCCCAAAATCGAGATACATCGTCAAGATTAATGAGCACGTGGCAGTTGAAGGTTTTGATATTGCCCAGCAGTACCCAGCCCACTTTTGTCTGTTGAGCCATGGGTGCGTGTGAGGGTCCTCGTAGCATACCACTCATTACTATGTCAGCATACACTCCAGCGTCTAACAGAACGTCCACTGGTCTCGAGATGTTGAAGTCGGGATCCGCCAGTTGTATGTTCTGAATATGTGGCCAGTCTTGTTTTTCGAAGGTGTAATTAGGCAGGTTGCTGAGCATGTTGGCCATTACCATGGCTTCGATTGTAAATGAATGGCCTCCGTACAAAGACTCACAGTCTAACCGTACGGTTCCGTTGCTATGATGTGCTGACGTCCCTATGCCTGAGACTGTGGCGTTTCGATTTTGTCTTTGCAGTCCCAGCCGTTGCGCAGCATCTTCAGTTATTAGATTTATCTGTGATCCTTGGTCGAGAAGGCATCGCAATTGAACAGTCGATCCATCAGCCGCCATCACCTTTAATTGAACGGTCGCTAGTAGGACTTCGTTATAATTTCCAGACACGTGGTTTGCCTTTTGCTGTGACGTATGTGGCTTGTTGCTAGGTATAACGTTATTTGAGACCGCGATTTCAACTTTGCGGTAAATATCGTGCAATGTTGTGTGGTGTGCTTCTTTGCACACGCGGCATCTTTTGTTGGAGTTGCATTTATTGTCGTTGTGTAAGTACAGGCAATTGCGACAAATATGTAGTTGCGAAATTGACCTCATTTTGTCTTCCGGTGACATGTCTTGAAACGACTTGCAGTAGTGTAAAATATGATTGTTTTTACACAGCGGGCAATTTTTGTCTGTGCTTGTATGATATGCTCGAAGAAAACTACGCCTGTTGGTGTTGTTAAAGTCCTTCTTAAATTGAGCTGTTGCCTCCTTGTTGATCGAATTGTTTGACTTGTTAGGTGTCTGTCTCTTCTTTTGAACAGGTTCAAGCGCAGTAAACTTGTTTTCCAAGAAGTTTATCAGCTCATCCAAGGAAGGTAGCTCTCTCGGAGCCTTTCTGATCTCCATGTAGGCTGCATACGTGTCGGAGTCCAATTTGCCAGTGAGAATGTGCACCAGGATCGGATCCCAAGTCGTTGTGTCGATGCCCAGATTGTGAATAGCATGTATGGTCTCGACACTTGTGTCATGTAGCTTCTTCAGTTCGTATGCATTCTGTGTTTGCAACGCCGTTTGTCCCATAAGGGTTTGTATATGTTTTGTAAACAAAAGTTGTCGGTTGTTGTACCTATGGGTGAGTATCTCCCAACAGGTGTCGTAATTATCAGCTGATACTGTAAGATGCTGTACGATGCGCTCCGCCTCGCCTTTAAGTTTACCCTTGAGGTGCTGCATCTTTTGCGTTTTTGTCAACATGACATTGTTGTGGATGGCTTCACAGTAGAGGTCCATGAATGTAGGCCACTGGGTATAATTACCAGAAAAAGAAGGAATCTCAATTGTAGGCACTTGCTGATGCTGTTGAGATACTGAGTTAAGCTTACGATTCAAATCCCTTTTTGTAGTTTCGTACAAGGTTTCGTATGCAGAAAACTCTTCTTCGTAGCCTACATCACCGCCAGAAGTCAGGTTATCGATTTGCCAGTGGAGTTCGTCGATCAGTTTCCAGCGAGACTGCAGCGAATTCAGTTTGTCACAAATTTCCCACTTTTCTGTCAACTCTTTGGTGTTGATGTTTTTAATCACCCTAGAGAGCGCCCGGAAATTAGTGCGTTGTTGGCTAATGAACTCATCAGACCTTGATGGTACTCCAGTTTCCGCAGTTTTCACCTCGTAGTTCGCCAGCATGTCACGAATCGCTTCGTACCGCTTCTTTGTGGTGGTGTAGGTATCATTGATGAAATAGTCGTCATCCAAGTCACTGTCTGTTTTTTTTAGAACACCATGATTCATGTTGAACACCTCCCATTGAGCATTCAAAGCATCCAACCTTTTCTGTATGTATGTTCCTGACTTACGTGAATCAGAATCCTTTTTGAAGTTAGCCTCAATTTTAAGGATAGATTCAATGATTGTTCTCTATTGTTGAAGTAGGTTCTCCATGGTTTAAGAACTATGTTGTAAATAGTTGGTTTCAGATACGTGTGACTGCGACTCTTACCGTAGTATGCACCTCAATCAAGCTGGTGAGACCCGCTTGTGGGAGGCCAGCAACCAAAGTGACACTACAGATAGAATCACGAATTACTCTTTTTTTTTTTTTTTTTTTTTCAAATACACTTTACTGTTGAACTATTGTAGACGTAATATGCAAGTCTTAGTTCACGTCGAAAGCTCGAAGGACCAAAATGTAGGGGGTATTTTGTGAATTGTGACCCTCTACATATAATTGATATGTAGTATATTAATGTAGGTAGTATCTTCTACGTTACGGGATGTGGTAATTAAAACTGTGTCCGTTTCCGTAGAGAGCGTTTATTGTACTCCAAATACTTATGAATAAAAAATGTAATTATAGTGAACGTGTCGCGCGCGCAGGCGCGATATCAGCATTATTTTCTAAACTGTTGAAATATCATGTACTTGCTCGTACAGAACTATTAGATCTAATCGACTTAGAGGCTGTGAAAAACAACTAATAGATGACAAAACTTTAAAAAAAAGAGGAAGAGGTGCGTTCGTTCAATTGGTATGCAACGAAAATCAAATTTCTGTCGTAAAGTGGTATGACAACAAGTGTGTTCATACGTCGACTCCTACCCAAAAGAGACCACAAATAGATATGATAAGGTTGAGAAACGTAAAATACCGGTAAATTTACCCCAAATTGTGAAACATTATAATGCTCTCATGGGAGGAGTGGATTTGGCTGACATGTTGGTGGCTTTATACAGAACTGAGATGAAATCAAGAAGGTGGTATTTGTCGATGTTTTCCCAAATGATTGATATTTGCATTAACAATGCATGGCTAATGTATAAAAGAAATATGAAAAGGCTTAAGGAAAAACCGATGATGCTAAAAAAATTCAGAATAAATGTCAGCGAAGAACTTATAAAATTTGGAAGACCCTCTTTGCCAGTTGAAGTACCGTGCATATCTTCGTCCAAAAAGATTGCTGCACTGAAAAGAAGCCGGCCCTGCGATAATATCCGTCGTGATAAAGTTAGCCATGAGCAAGCCGGTACTACTTATGGGCGTTGTCGGTATTGTAAAAAAGGGCAAACAAATGTTTTTTGTACCAAATGTCAGCTTAGACTTTGTTTTATCCCAAATAAGCGAAACTGCTTTTATAATTTCCATAATGATTAACTTTTGATAATTTCTTTCAATCCTATTGTTTATTTTACTTTTCACCCAAAATGATCTGTGAGTTAGATATGTATAGTATATTATACTAATGTTTAAAGCGCATCTTTTTTGAACATCAAGATATGTATACTATATTATACTAGACATTTCTAAAAAATGCACGCCTGGTTATTTTATTTTATATTTTTCCCCTTTTACTTACACGCAATATAGGAAAATAAATTTAAAAAACAGTAACTAAATGAAAAAAAATCCTGCCAAATTAAGGGTTAAATTCTATGATGAATTTTATCACATTTGCTTAGCCTCTCTTAGTATTAACTTCATTTAGCTAAACATTTTCTGTGCATGTCAGCTTAGAGAGCTGTCACAGCTATATTCAAACTGATCAGATTAGGAACGGGGTTTCGTTTTTAATTCATGATTATTTTTGCTAATGCATTTCTTTAAATGACTTAACTGTAAAGTTTTCGAGCTTGTGACTTAAATGTCACGTTAAAACGAAATCGAAAGAAAGTATAATAGCAATATACATATTTACTTTAGGTTTTTATGAAATATAAAAACATAATAATTAATCGACAGACAGTGCAATCGTCATATCGTTATTACAAGTACAAATATATCATAGCAAAGAAAGTAATCACTACTTACTGCGTCTTTTATCCTCTTTGACCTGATGTCCTTTTCTTTTATTCGCTCCGATTATACTTTTAATCCCATAACGGTATAATAACATAAGAAATTACTGAAAAAACACATCTCATTATAGATATTTTTAAAAGAACAAATAACAACTAATATTCCATTCCTATATCTTTTATAAAACAACGGTGATAAAAGGTCACACAGTTCACATGATAGTTAATGGATGCTGTAGCACATAGACTTACCCTTGATTATGAATCAAAATACAAATATGTTGGCACCCCTGATGACTAATTTGGAATGCCACATTTTCTGTTAAAAGTGTATCTGTTTCTCGACGCACATCGTATAAAGTAAAGCAGCATTTGGCTGCTATTTTACGTTGGTATTCGGTGATATTGTGTGATACTACTCATTCTTCTTCAATTTGCATTTATAAAAGTAATCATTTATAATACTCAGTGCTATCATACGGCCTCTTGTTGTGGGGCAACTCACTTGAGGTTGGCAAGGCCTTTCGTGTTCAAAAGAAGTGTGTAAGGGCCATTGGTGGAGCTTGGTCTTTAGATACTTGCAAACCTTTATTTCACAAATTTCACATACTGCTTTTTAGTTTATATGTACATACGGGAACTTTGTGTTATTTTTTCACAATTAACTCAAGTTTATTCAGTAGATGTGCCATCCCAAGAAATAAATTTCAGCTCTATCCGCCCCAATACAGGCTTGACATATTTAAAAGAAATGTATTTACAAATGCCATTAGAGTTTACAATAAATTGCTAAACAATTTTAAAGACCTATTTTTCGTTATTTTTAAAAGGAAACTCACAGAATGGTTGGCAACAAAATGTTTTTGACGTGACAACGTCTTATAAATTGGTTTGCCGGGTGACACTTCAAGAAACTGCGTTACGCTCCGCTCACGCGCTCACGTGAGAGGCACGCGTCCCTTCCACTCGGGCATGATTAGCCCGCCTAAGAGCGAGAGAGACAGACATAAAAAGTGTTATTTCATCCTTCTTCCTACTATACGAATGAATATTCACATTAAAATTATTTTACCACTCAAAGTCGTTGTCACGTAAAACTTTCGCCCGTATACCGACTTTACAGGCAACCAATTTTTATAGTTTAGACGAATATATGAATTATAAAGAAATCTACAGTAATGGTAAAAATGGATAAACGGAATAACTGATTCATTTTTTTGAATTTTAATATTTGTCTCATTTTTTGGTAGTTTTTATTTTTTTTTAGAGTTTTTTCATTTATATATAAACATTTACATAATTAGTTAAGTTTTTAACAAATATTTATTATAATTTAAACACTCGGCGCTGAAATATTTTTAAAGAATTTCCTACATAGTTATTTTTCTTCAATAATTTAACCTCATTAAATTGTAATAATAATATTTTTTGTATATTGTATAGATATTGCACGCCATTATAATAGTAGAATTTTAGGTTTCATTAATAAATAACAACATAATATATATTTGCTACATTCTGGTAATAAGTAAATTTGAATTTGAATGAAATTTAAAAAATAACTCAGAATCGTATATAAAAAATTAGCACATCATTTTTTAAATTTAGCTTGTTATTCTGCTGTTTTTTGAAAGATGTTGAGTCCACCTCATGGTTCAGTTTCCATCCATTGTCTCTTCACTCTAGGGGGCAGTGGATATTCTCACACCGCCACTGCACAGTTAGAATCGAGGCACTACCACATAAACCGTAAAAAATCCAAAGTATGTTTTAACTACCGTAACTATAATACAGTATTTAATACTTTCCAAATTTACAGTTCCCTCACTTTGAAATAAACTGTTATTGAAGTCATTTTACTAACGGCGCGGCAAGGAAACACCGAGCAAGTAGTTTCCATTATACTCATAACTTTTGTTAACGTACAGGGAACTAGTCAGCGATTCGCCTTGAATTCTCTTATATAATTCTTATTGGTTGCGCGGAAAAAAACCATTGGATTATTATATTTGACGGTAGAGGTGCCAAGCCGCTTGTTCCTTTCCGAAAAACGATATCATTCGTACCCTCCTATCGACACATCGGGGTGGTGGGGTGGGAGGGGCAAGAAGATGATTCTAGAATGTCACGTAATCATCGGAGCCGAGGACATATAAGGCACGCGCGACCGTTGCGCGTCCTCTTTCCACCGCAGTCGTCGCTGAAACCACAACGCTTCTCTCCCGACGCACCCCTGGGGCCCCAGAGTGTCTGTCTAGAAGAAGTTCCCTCACCTCGTGTGAGATATAGTCGCGCACCGCCTCTCTCCGGAGTGTTCCAGAAGAAGTTGCAGCTATAGTGCTCAACAGGATAGAAGAAACCCCGGTGAGTCAACATTCCTTAATTTAGCTCCTGCCTTACATAGTTTTAACCCGCTCCAATTTTTTTCTTCTCCTAATAAGGCAGGATTCCTTTTCAGCGATTTGGCACAATAATAGTTTAGTTTTAGGGAAGAGCGAGTGCATTATACCGCATGCTATAGTAGTCGCCTTTACGTAAGCGTAGAAGCAACCGCATATACAGTCCACTTTAGTTAATATCTCGCGTAATAGGTTTAAGGTTCGACCGGGGAACTAGACTTCGGCAGCCTTAAACACGTGGCTCCACCATTTTATGGTCACTTCGAGCAGGATTTTGGTCGAATTGTTGAATTAATTAATTAGATAATGCACTCCAATTTATAGAATAGACTTAAATAGTGTTCGTTTAAATTTAAAGTTTGATTAGGTACTCGCAAACAGAATTATTCGTTTTATAGCGCTCGTATTTGATTAAATTTAAAGCCTATTAAATAATTGAAACAGTGTAATAGGAACCGTTTGATACGCTTACCCACAATCTTGATAAAATTATTGAGTCTAGCAAATGACGCGTCACCTCGACTCGCTGCGCAGGTGTTCGATTTAATTACGTAATACGGCATACCGAGTGTCCATCCTTTATTGTTTGTGCGTTGTGAGATTAATTGTGATTGATATAACTTTATTATAATAGTTTAAAATGGCAGTTAGTGGAAGTGAAATCAAAATTAAAACGCTTTATGCTAAGAGGGACATACTCTTTTCGCGTATGCAGAATATATGTGATTATATAAAGAACATCCATATAGAAGCAGTGCGGGAAACTTTTTTGACCGAAATCGAAACGATAGATTCTTTACGAATAGATTACGAAAAAATATTAGACCAAATTAATCATTTGGAATTACAAATCGACCCGAAATACATAGTGAACTACCAACCGCTGCTGGCATTCGAAGATATGTTGTGTCGCGTGAAAAGAATTGCGAGATCCCTATCTCAAAACGAAGCAAAGCCGGAAAAACAGGTACGTCCAAGCGACTCGATTAGGTTGCCGCCAATAGATATTCTGGTATTTAATGGTGATATTAAGACGTGGCCCTTCTTCTTCAGTAGTTTTCAAAACAATATACACAATAACCCATCGTTATCGGACGCCGAAAAATTATATTACTTAATCAGTAAACTTAGTGGCAGGGCACAGTCGATCTGCTCTGGTTTTACACCTACAGCAAACAATTACTTATTAATATTCGAAACGCTTAAAACTAAATATGAAGATAGGAGAATGTTAGCTTCCGAATATTTGAACCAGATATTCGATCTTAAATCTATATCATCCGCGAACATCAACGGCTTAGAGCAATTTCTAGATAAATTTGTGGCATCGGTGGCTGCACTTAAGAATTTGAAATTTAATGATCTTATGGACGTGGTGTTTCTCCATATTGCACTGAAGAAGTTGGACCCCGACACCGTGCGTGCGTTTGAAATGGAGCATCGTAGCTCGGAGATGCCTTCCTTTCATTCATTAGCATCGTTCGTGCGAGATCAAATAAAGGTGATGCAGCGCTCTCCGAACGTTAAACAGGAGAATAAAAGGTGCGTCGACCGTAGACAGACTCAACCATCTAAAATAGCAGGATCGGTAACTTACGTAACCGCTACGCCAACATCACTCCAGCATACTTATTTAGTATGTAAAGATAGACACGGTAATTTATATAATTGTGCGACTTTTCGTAAATATTCACCAAGCGAGCGTTATAAATTAGTAAAGACAAACAACCTATGTTTGAACTGCTTAAGCGATAAGCATTTAGTTGCAAAATGCAATTCGAGTTCCGTATGTAGCAAGTGCGCCAGGAAACATCACACGCTATTACATTTTGAAAATAGCAACATAGCGGCGTCAAGTAAAGCGGATAAGGAATTCGCCCCTACTAAGGTCAACGATTCTAGCGGTCGATCTGGTGATGTCGCTCTGTGCTCATTGGCAAATATGGGAGCACAACCTCCTTCAACCGTGTTACTGGGTACGGCACGTATTTTGGTTAGGGATTCGCGTGGAAACGAACAAAGCGTCCGTGCACTGCTGGACAGCGGAGCCCAAAATAGCTTTATAACGCGACAATGTTGTCAGCGCTTAGGCTTAGTAATAAATAGGTCACTTTCATGTCCTGTAATTAAAGGCATCGGAGGCACTAGTAAATCGACACAGGGATATATAAATTTAAAAATTTATTCTCGGATAGATCGTAATGTTAACTTTGATATAAATGCACTAGTAGTAGATAGGGTCACTGAACGGTTGCCAACCGTTTCAGTTGACACCTCGGCAATGATTGAATTTAAGAATTTGACTCTGGCGGACGACACTTACGCCGTTCCTGGAAACATAGACATGCTCATTGGAGCATCGCTTTTCCCTTATCTTTTGTTAAACAATAAGGTCAGGGGCAACTCTTCGCATACCGCGCCTTACGCACTGGAAACCGTATTGGGCTATGTGATCCTTGGCTCCGCCCCCATCATAGATAGTATTTCGGCAACCTCTTATTGTGGTATGGCTGTCGAACCGCTCGAGTCGTTAGTCCGCAAATTTTGGGAGATGGAGGAGGTGAACGTTCCACCCATAGCTAGCTCAGATGATAGGTTATGCGAGGAAATTTACGTCCGCACGACCATTCGTGATCGCGACGGTAGATATAGTGTAGCGCCACCCTTTAAAGGAGATGTTTTATCTCTCGGCGATTCGCGTCAAATGGCGGAAAAACGTTTCTACAGCTTGGAGCGTAGGATGCTCGCTTCACCCCAGTTAAAGGAAGCTTACGACGGCGTCATTAGCGAATACATAAGAGAAGGTTACAAATCACTTGTGGCTTCGAAATTAGATAATTACGAAGACACACCGTCGTATTTCATACCACACCACGGAGTCATTAGAGAGGACAAACTTACATCTAAGTTACGTGTAGTGCTCGACGCTAGTGCTAAAACTAGCACTCACCTGTCGCTTAACGATATCCTCTATAGTGGGCAAAATTTACAGGGCAGTTTATTTAATATAATAGTCAATTTTCGTTTGTTTAGTATAGCACTATCCGCCGATATTCGTCAAATGTTTCTTTGCATAGGGGTCCGTGAATGCGACCGTAGATTCCAACGCATTTTATATCGTTTCAACCCAAAGGAACCTCTAATGGTGTTTGAATTTAACCGCGTTTGTTTTGGTTTAAAGTCGAGCCCATTTCATGCGTTACGCACGGTGAGACAGCTCGCTCACGATGAAGGTCCCTCTTATCCTAAAGCTAAGAGGGCAATTGAGAGCGGATTATATATGGATGATTTTGTGTACTCGGTCGATAGCGTGGAGGAGGCAACCCTAACCACCGCCGAGGTTATAAGGCTCATGAAATCGGGTCAATTCGATCTTGTGAAGTGGACTAGTAATTCGCGTCCGGTTTTGGATACAATCCCACTATCACACCGTCTTTCGGCGATAAAGGAATTCGACGATTCTGATACACACAAGGTGCTCGGTCTGTGTTGGTCACCAGAGTCCGACGTGTTTAGCCTTAAGGTAAATCCGCCCGTAGAGAAATGCACAAAGCGCACAATACTGTCATGCGTTGCTAGATTATGGGTCGTCATGGGTTTCGTAGCTCCGGTGGTATTATACGCTAAGCTTTTAATTAAACAATTTTGGTTATTGTAATGCGACTGGGATGACTCGCCGCCTGACAGCATTGTTCGGTTGTGGCAGCGCTTTAGAGAGGAACTTCCTTTATTAAGAGAAATTAAAATACCGCGTCATATAAACGTAGATAGAAGTAGCGCCATAACAGTCGTTGGGTTTGCAGACGCCAGCGAGAAGGCTTACGGGGGCGTTGTATATTTCCACGTCCAGAATAATGGTAGAAATTCGATTAGCCTCATTGGTTCTAAGTCGAGAGTCTCCCCCCGTAAGGTTGTCTCTCTGGCGCGCTTAGAGCTTTGCGCAATATTAGTACTCACCAAGCTTATTACCGCAGTTATCAGCGCATGTAGGGATAGAGTTCACATAGAAAGGATATTTGCCTTTTCCGACTCCACCGTCGCCTTGTGCTGGGTTCATTCTTCACCCCACCGTTGGGATACGTTTGTTGCGAACCGAGTGGCCAAGATACAGGACGAGTTGGAAGCGCGGAACTTTTATCACGTGTCCGGTACGGAAAACCCCGCCGATTGTCTATCCCGTGGACTCACCCCGATGCAAATAATGGACCACCCGCTTTGGTTCCACGGACTTGCTTGGGTTCACTTGGATCCCTCGCAATGGCCAATAACCGATTTCGAACCTTCGTCAGTGTCACAACCGCTGGAAGAAAAGAGACACGCTCTAGTGGCGAACGTTTCGAGCGAGGTTTCTCCAATCATTGCTTTGGCGAACCGCTTGTCCTCTTGGTCGAAATTATTGCGTAGCGTAATTTATGTTTGTCGATTCGCGAAGCTGTTACCGCGACGTTCGTATGTCTTAGCATCCGATTACAACTATGCTGAGTCGCTAGTATTGCGTGAACTTCAACGTGCGCACTTCTCTGAAGAAATTAGAAGATTACAATCGAATAGAGCTTGTAGTCGCGCCTTTCAACGCCTTAAGCCATTTTTACAGGATGGGATTGTAAGGGTAGGTGGACGCTTGTCCAACTCGCAATTGAGTTTCGACCAACGGCACCCTATTGTTTTACCGCGTAAAGACCATATCATGAACTTATTAGTCGATTACCATCATAAATTGAACTCGCACGCTGGCCCCGACTTGTTGATGTCGATTTTGCGTCAGAATTATTGGATTCTTTCTGCACGTAGTTTAATACGCAATCGGGTGCACCGATGTATAGCTTGCTTTCGGGCACGCCCCAAGCCGTCATTTCCGGAAATGGCGGAACTTAGATCTTGTAGAGTAATACAATCAGTAAAGCCCTTCACGCACACCGGGTCTGATTTCGCTGGTCCGTTTAAGGTCACGCTCACTCGCGGGCGTGGTATAAGATCCACAAAGGCTTACGTCTGCATTTTCGTATGTCTAACTACTCGAGCGGTGCATATAGAACTCGTTGGTAATCTAAGCACAGCAGGCTTTATGGGTGCATTTAAAAGATTTCTTTCCCGCCGTGGTCCTGTAAGTAGATTGTATTCGGATAACGGTACGAACTACGTCGGTGCAAAACGTATTTTATCGGAAATACATGAGCTCTTAGCTAGCAAATATTATAATTCGGAGTTCGCTCACATTCTAGCCGAGAACCGCATTGAGTGGTCTCTGAACGTCCCAGCCGCGAGCCATTTTGGGGGCAATTGGGAGACTAATATCAAGAGTCTAAAGAGTCATTTATACCGAGTAATAGGAGATCAAATTTTGTCCTTCGAAGAGCTAAGTACGGTGCTCGCTCAAATTGAATGCGTAATGAATAGTCACCCACTTTGTCGTACGTTGTCTAGTGACCCCTCGGAACCGCTGGCTCTAACTCCAGCACATTTTTTGAATTTAACGCCTTTAAAGTATTTGCCAGCCGCAGATATGGATGAGAACAGAATTAGCATTTCCACACGCCACAAATTATTAGATCGGTTAGTGCAATCGTTTTGGAAACGATGGAGGATGGAATACTTGCATACTTTGCAGTCTCGACAAAAATGGAACACAGCAACTGAGCCTTTAGCTGTAGGAACTGTAGTTGTGCTCACCAAAGAGGTTACGCCGCCTCTCCACTGGCCGTTAGGAATTGTCGAAGAGGTCTTTCCCGGTTCCGACGGAGTAGTTAGGATAGCTCGCGTTAAGACCACGGTTGGGTCTTACTTGCGTCCGGTTGTCCGTTTGTGCCCCCTGCCTCTTCCATAATTTAAATTAGCTTTCTAGATTAAATTGTAGTTGAATTTAAGTAATCTTAGCGTTAGTTAGTTATTTTGTTAGTGGATCTTAGCTCTAGTTGTATTAGTTAATTTTGAAGGAAATCCTTCAAGGGCGGGGGAGATGGTTGCGCGGAAAAAACCATTGGATTATTATATTTGACGGTAGAGGTGCCAAGCCGCTTGTTCCTTTCCGAAAAACGATATCATTCGTACCCTCCTATCGACACATCGAGGTGGTGGGGTGGGAGGGGCAAGAAGATGATTCTAGAATGTCACGTAATCATCGGAGCCGAGGACATATAAGGCACGCGCGACCGTTGCGCGTCCTCTTTCCACCGCAGTCGTCGCTGAAACCACAACGCTTCTCTCCCGACGCACCCCTGGGGCCCCAGAGTGTCTGCCTAGAAGAAGTTCCCTCACCTCGTGTGAGATATAGTCGCGCACCGCCTCTCTCCGGAGTGTTCCAGAAGAAGTTGCAGCTATAGTGCTCAACAGGATAGAAGAAACCCCGGTGAGTCAACATTCCTTAATTTAGCTCCTGCCTTACATAGTTTTAACCCGCTCCAATTTTTTTCTTCTCCTAATAAGGCAGGATTCCTTTTCAGCGATTTGGCACAATAATAGTTTAGTTTTAGGGAAGAGCGAGTGCATTATACCGCATGCTATAGTAGTCGCCTTTACGTAAGCGTAGAAGCAACCGCATATACAGTCCACTTTAGTTAATATCTCGCGTAATAGGTTTAAGGTTCGACCGGGGAACTAGACTTCGGCAGCCTTAAACACGTGGCTCCACCACTTATATTGCTGTGTTTTAAAATTATCATAACTTATGGTTTTTTTAATATTCATCTTTTAATACAAAATTTCAGTGTCAATGAATTTACAGTCCACCTAATGACAAGTGACAATCAATCAAAACAAGAGATATCCGCAACAGAATTTCAATAAAGCTGCAGATCCGTTGTCCCATCAAATATTGTTAATCGATGTATGTTATTATTTAGAAATACACTTGACTGCCTCTTTGATCTAGTGGTCGAAACCGTGATTGTTGGTCATAAGGTCACGGGTTCGAGTTCCGGATTTTTTTATAGAGTTGAGTGACAAACGAGCACACAGTCCACCTGATGGTAGGCGGTTGCTGCGGCCCTTAGACATCTATATGTATCCTCGATTACAAAACAAAATGCAGATGCGTTGTCACCAGTGAGCACTAAGATGGATTGCCTCGTTTCTAGGAAAAAGGTTCTCCGGTTCTCTACACCCGCCATACGAAATACAGCTACATTAAGCTCTTATTTCACGCTGGTGTTCTGTGAGAGCGTGGTCCTTCCTCGGTTGAGCCGACCCATTCGTGCTACGACTATACTACTAATATAACTACAGCATGGCTCTACCACGTATACGTATTACGACCACGGACACGGGAATGACCAAAGTCAGTGACTGATTTTTTCTTTCAACAAATTCTCAGTAACAGCCCGAAGTCAGGAAGTTGACGGTGTATCAGACCCATGGCTCGGATAGTAAAGCTGTTGGTTCTGCGCCTGATTTTTCTTTGGTAGTTTCAGATTACTATGCCTATGACTATGAGAGTTAGGGAGTAGAGATTGCACCTATACTTGAGCATGTATTCAGGCACTATAATCTTGTCTTGCGCAGATGGCTAGTCTATGAGGCAATATATAGGGGAGGCCTATGTTCAGCAGTGGACTTTAAAATGCTGTGACGGTTCGTAACTTAGGGTGTGCATTTAATGCTCTCATACACTGAACGTCAGCCCGTTTGCGAAGTAAGTAGATTGTACACTTTAAACCGATACTCTAATATTCTTTTGTTTGTGCACTCCTCACGACGAATATTCGTCCAAGATTAATGTCGCATAACGAGCTATTGTGATACGGTTTAAAGGATATTGGCAATCAATGTAATTACAGGCTGTGATGCGTTATAACTTAGCATTCAGGACTGACAATGTATCATACAGGTGTTTTTTTATGTAAACTCTACGCCGGTATGAGCAAATAGGCTCCAGATTTAAAGGCAGAGTTAAAAACTTTTGTTCAGTTTTGGCTTGATGCAAGCTCTTCTTTACATCGAAATGTACACTGGTTTGCAAAACAAGACCTCAGATTTAACCGGCAAGAAACTCTAAATATATAATATCATAGATCAATTTATATATAAAAAAACATTTTTAGCAATATATCAATAGCCTTGCAAGTGTAGAATACGAGGTATTTCCATTTCCACACATCTTTGTCCTCAATATGTTGAACGGATTTACAGTGGGCTTTTTCAAATTCTAAAAAACTTTATAACTTATTTGCAAAAATTTCACTCCGTTTCTGTATAGTAATTTATTATATTATTGTAAAATTTTATTAATTATCCATAAATGAATAAATCTAGTTTAGGCCAATGTAAATTAAGGAAGCCTATCATTACTTTGGTCCGTTTTTTCGGAGCTGTTTATTCCTTTAAATAACTTTTTATTTTTCCGTACACATATTACAATGTTGTCAAAAATAAACAACGTCGCAATATATCGGTTTGCTTCAAAAGGTCGCGAAGTGACTAGACACCAAGTTACATATAGTCTCCGTAACGCTTGCTTTTGTAAAATGAATATCATTTCAAATCCACAGTGGTAGAGCCACGCGGCAGCTTTGCTGTTGCACGTATGGGCCGGCTCAAACCTGGGTGGTACCACGACCTCACAGAATACCGGCGTGAAGTGAAAGCTCTGCTTCCGCGTTTCGTCTGGTGAGTGCAGGTGGCCGGAGGCCCAAATCCCCCCCCCCCCATCAATATGGTAGCGGAATTAAATAATGATCGACTACCCCAGGAGGGTACCAGCACCCCTGGAGAATCCCTCGCTGAGCATCCACGACCATGTTTCTCCACTTCTGAGCGTGGGTGCTCAGGCTGCCACGCGTATTCTGGGGGGGGGGGGGGGGCAAAATTCCGCTCAAGACTACAACTGCTCGGGGCAAACGGAGCAACAAGACCAAGGCGACCCCTGCCACGCTGTCCGTGAATTTCTGCAATATCAGGGGATTTCACTCTAACCTAAACGCCGTCCACTACCATCTTGAGAGGGCGAGGCCGGCTCTGCTCTTTCTAACCGAGACGCAGGTGTCCTCTCCGGCTGATGTCTCGTATCTCTCCTACCCCGGGTACAAACTGGAACACTCTTTTGTGCATCGGGCTGGAGTTTGCGTTTACGTCAGAGAAGACATCTGCTCTCGACGCCTCAGAAGACTTGAAGGTTCGGACCTGTCCATCCTTTGGCTACGCGTAGTCAGCGACGACCATCCGCGCGTCTACGGGTGCCTCTATAGGTCTCATAGCGGTAATACCGAAACAGACCGACTCTTCGACCACGTCCAAATGGATGCAGATTCGTTGCTACAGCAGATCCCCTCCGCAGAGATCGTGATCCTCGGCGACTTTAACGCCCATCACGCCGAATGGCTTGGTTCACGTTTAACCGATCATGCGGGGAGATCTGTTCATAATTTTGCCTTGGCATATGGTCTGACACAACTGGTTACTTCGCCTACGTGGATTCCAGATGTGAAGGATCATGCACCTTCCCTGTTGGACCTTCTGCTGTCCTCTCACCCGGATGGATATCAGATTTCCGTCGACGCCCCTTTAGGCTCCTCGGACCATTGCCTGGTTCGGAGTGTTGTGCCACTCACGCTGAAATCGCGGTTGCATTCTGCAGGCTGCCGCCGTGTTTGGCACTATAGTTCAGCCGATTGGGATGGGATGCGGTGTTTCTTTGCATCCTACCCTTGGGGGCGGGTTTGCTTCTCGCCGGATGATCCCAACGTTGTTGCGGATTCTGTTACTGATGTGGTACTTCAGGGTATGGTAACTTTTTATTCCTTCCTCTGTGGTGCCCATTGGAGGCAAATCTCAGCCATGGTTTGGTCGCTCCTGTAAAATAGCATCATGCTATAAGCAGGAGTACTACCAAGCCTGGGTTGATGCATCAGCGTCCCGGGATGTAAACACTAGCGCTCTAAAAAAGAAGTATAATTCCGCCTCTAGGTCCTTCAAAAGAGTCATTGCCAAGGCAAAGTCAGAGCACATAGGCAGAATTGGCGAGAAACTAGTTCACCTTCCTTCTGGAACCCGTGAATTCTGGTCTCTCGCCAAGGCTGTCCAGGGGAATTTCTGTCAGCCATCTCTTCCATCTCTGCACAGGGAGGACGACTCACTGGCCCATACTGTAAAAGAGAAAGCCGATCTTCTAGGCTCTTTCTTTGCGTCTAACTCGACTGTCGATGACGGGGGAGTACGCCGCCGACCATCCCGTGGTGTGAGTGCTCCATGCCGGAAGTGCAGTTCACACAGCGCTCGGTTCGCAAAGCACTCCTCTCCCTGGACATCCACAAGTCGAGTGGGCCTGACGGAATCCCCCCAATTGTGCTGAGGACGTGTGCTCCAGAGTTGGCACCGGTTTTAACGCGTCTTTTCCGGTACTCCTACTCCCTAGGCGTAGTCCCAAAATCATGGAAGACGGCTTTCGTCCACCCGATCCCTAAAAAAGGCGACCGCTCAGACCCGTCCAACTACCGGCCAATCGCCATCACCTCCTTGTTCTCCAAAACAATGTAGTCCATTGTAAACTGCCAGCTCATGAGGTACCTTGAGGATCACCAGCTGATTAGTGACCGCCAATACGGTTTTCGCCGTGGTCGGTCAGCTGGTGATCTTCTGGTCTACCTCACTCACAGATGGGCGGAGGCAGTAGAGTTCAAGGGGGAGGCATTGGTCGTTAGTTTGGACATTGCGAAGGCCTTCGATCGGGTTTGGCACAAAGCGCTTCTTTCGAAGCTCCCTTCCTATGGGCTTCCCAAGAAATTGTGCGATTGGGTCACCAGCTTTCTTGCAGATCGGAGCATCAAGGTCGTTGTAGACGGTGCAAGCTCCGATTGCAAGCCTATTAATGCTGGTGTTCCACAGGGCTGCGTGCTATCGCCAACGCTGTTTCTTCTGCATATCAATGATATGTTGCATACCCGTAACATTCATTGCTATGCAGATGACAGCACTGGTGATGCCCTTTACACCGGCCGAGCCAATATTTCTCGGGAAAACGTCTCCGAGTGCCGGGACAAACATGTGTCTGAAATCGGGTCTTTGCTGAACAGAGTCTCGGATTGGGGACGACTAAATCTAGTCCAGTTTAACCCCCAGAACACACAAGTTGCGCGTTAACCGCTAAAAAGAACCCCTTTGTCGTATCCCCTCAGTTTTAAGGCACTCCCCTTGTTGCCTCAGCCAGTATCGGAATCCTCGGCCTCGACATATCGAGTGACGTGCAGTTTCGTGGTCACTTGGAAGGGAAGGCCAAATTGGCCTCTAAAAAGCTTGGCGTGCTCAGCAGAGCGGGAAAGTATTTCATGCCGGCACACCGCCTGCAACTTTACAAGGCGCAGGTTCGGCCGCACATGGAATACTGTTCCCATCTCTGGGCTGGGGCTCCCCAGTACCAGCTCCTTCCACTTGACCGCATCCAGCGCAGAGCGGCTCGAATCGTCGACGACCGAGTGCTTTCCGATCGGCTCGATTCACTGGCGCTGCGAAGAGATGTTGCATCTCTTTGCGTATTTTATCGCATCTATCACGGGGAGTGCTCTGAGGAATTGTTCGGATTAATCCCAGCCGCCAAATTTCGTGAACGCACTACACGGCAAACGTCCCGATACCATCCACACCATCTGGATGCTTGGCGGTCCACCACTGTACGTTTCACAAGGAGTTTTCTTCCACGTACAACCTCTCTGTGGAATAGTTTACCACCGGCGATTTTTCCGGACCGATACGACCTAGCGACCTTCAAGAAAAGAGCTTATTCCTTTCTAAAGGGCCGGCAACGCACCCGCAATTCTCCTGGTGTTGCGGTTGATCATGGGCGGCGGTAGTCACTTAACATCAGGTGAGCCGCATGCTCGTTTGCCCCCTCTTCCATAATAAAAAAAAATTAAATTCCATGATAAATCGTGTTATATTCAAATTAGATTAAAAATAAACAAAGTCAATATCAGGGTTCAAAAATTACACAATGTCTGTTAAAATACTTCTTAATTTACTAAAAACTTTCCTCAATCCATCAGCAAATAGGTCAAGATCATCGTACTGAGCAAGTATGTCATCAATCACTCGTAGTGCGCGGACAGTGGGCGCGTGCACGCCGCTCGCGCTTGGTGGCGCGCGCGACAGGGTGCGCCAGCAAACGAGGGCGGCGGCACGAGGCTAACCTTGACTTCTGCAGTATATTATAGGAAACTAAGATGCGTACACTCTATAGTATTTGAGAACTATCGATTTTGTGATAGAATAGAGAGAGGTAGTGTGTCAGCATAACCATAAACCTCCTAAATTTCAGTGTTTCCATATCAACCATGCCTGATACGAAAAAAGAAGCATACAAATGAGGATAGTACACGCATCGCTCCCTAAAGCAACATCGGGCAATCTTACGCCGTGTCTTCTACGACCATAAGGATATACTTATCCACAAATGAGTCTTAGACAACAGCACCATACTCAAGTTTACTACGAACAAATTTGTTAAACAATATTTTAGCAACTATATACTTCATTGTCACGTTGTGTTCCAATCCTAATAATAGAACTTATCATTCTATATTCGTTCTTACAGATACGTGTCATTTGTAGATGAAAGTCTAATTTGGAATCTAATAACAGCCCTAGGTATCGAATTATTTACTCTTTCCAGAGGAGCGTCAAGTAGGCTATATAAATTTACAATTGGTCTAGGTTTTCGAGTGAAAGTAATTATTTTGCATTTATTACTATTAAAAGGCAATATATTATCTTGGCTCCAATTATACACCGCATTGATGTCTCTTTGAAGACACTTTTTTGTTAGTGTTCGCTGTAAGCATCACAGTACGCGAGTAACCTGAGTTCGATCCCCGCCGGCACCAACGAAATTGTTAATTGCAATTTTAAGTGCCGATTTACCACGTGCTTGGCGGTGAAGGAAAATATCGTGAGGAAATATCGTTGAACAAATAAGAAAAAAATATTTTAAAGACATGTGAAGTTCGCCAACACGCTTTGGGGCAACGCAACGGACATTTCCTTGCCCTAAAACCTACTCAGAAATAAGGGGAGGCCTGTGCCTAACAATGTGACGTATGTGGGTTGTAACTTTAACTTTTAACTTGATAATACTAAAGAGTAAATGATTGATAATAATCCCCTAGATTGTTGCAATGCTGTTTTTAATTGTAAGATATAATATATTTAAAATTATTGTTTAAAAAAATAGTCGCACTGGGTTTCTCGCTAGTTTTTTTTTTTTTTTTTTTATAGAATAGGCTGACAAACGAGCACACAGTCCACCTGATGGTAAGTGGTTGCTGCGGCCCATAGACATCTACATCTATCTTCCATTACAAATCAAAATGCAGATGCGTTGTCACCCGTGAGGACTGAGATGGAATGCCTCATTTCCAGTAAAAAGGGTCTCCGGTTCTCTACACTCACCATACGAAATACAGCAGCATTAAGCTACTATTTCACGCTGGTATTCTGTGAGAGCGTGGTCCTTCCCCGGTCGAGCCGACCCATTCGTGCTACAACTATACTACTAATATAACTGCAGCATGGCTCTACCACGTAAAAATTCTTCTAGTTCTTTCCGGAATAGATTTTTTTTCCGAACCAATGGTAAATCTTAAATAAATTTTAATACAGATATTCTCGTGATCTATATTGAATAAAAGTTATTCTATTCTATTCTGTCCGTCGCGATGCGATGCAATGAATTATGGACAGATGGAAGAGATTTTTAATAAAAAAATCTCGCAACTTAAGTATTAAAAGTATTTTAAGTATAAAAAGGTTTTATTAAAATAAATATTATTTTTCTTTTTAAGCAACGATTTATAATTAAGTACATCAAAGTTTATGCAATTTTAATTATACGCAAGGCGAAAATCTAGTTCAAATAAAAAAATCGAATTAAATATCAAACTTAGAGAACGTGTTGGCTTCGGGCCTATCAACTTGGCGCTGACGTCTCACGTGCATTCACATCCATCTATTACAGCTTATAAAGGTCTACTGCCGAGCATAGACCTCCCCATTGATCATCACATAGAAAGATTTTGCGATAGTTGACACGCTTGAAAGGTAGATTAACAACCGCAGTTACTTAGTATTTTGAGTTGTGATCGTGGAGATGCGTACCATCTCCTGTTCATTTCCCTCTCTTATTGATATGAAATGGAAGGGAATAAAAAATTAATAGAGGAGGCAGGCTGGGTGAGTGGAGAGGAGCATCTGTATGCAATATAATGCAATGGGCTAGGTTTTTACCGTACTGTTGCCTCTTACGAACTGTTGATTACGTTCACGCACACCACGCCGCTCCGTGGAGTTTCGCACCGGCTCATTTCTTTTACTGTTTTTCTATTTGGAGTTTATTGGGGTTAGTCACCTAAGAATTGTATTATATATAGATCACGGTATGAAAAAAAGACGGGTAGTAAAATCAAGTGTTAACAAAAAGTGAAACCGTTATATGTAGTTTGCCTCCACGCAACATACTCGCGCATTTCACATAATAAAATAATAAACAATGTAATGTAAGTCATATATTTTTATGTAATATATTTTATGTAATACATTTAATGAAATTAATTAAAATAAATTTATGGATTCATTTACTTCCTTTGCCTATTGTAGGGTTATATTTTAAGACAATCGTTTTTCAAGAGTAAACTCAAGTCAAGGTTCGAGGCTGACACACACATTTAAAAAAAAACGTTTTTATAATTACAATGCCGAAATCCAGTAACTAAAAAGGTTATAATATTTCTCACCATACAACTTCAGAATTAGGTAGATATAAAGGCAGTGTATAACAGTATTACAGCCCCATCTCCAGAGGCTTACCATGTCATACCTTATACTCACTTCCCATGTCTTTTACTCTGATTCTACAGCAATTTCCATAGCTGGCTGTGTGACCTTTAGCGTCTTTGCATATCTATATTGACATATTGAATTCATTTTACCGGAAATCACTCATTTTTAAGTTTTGAGGAATAATTGACAGTAAAATGTGTCGTAATTTTAAAACTACCGTGTGTAGTGACGATTTAAAAAAAATCACTACCGCATTATCTACACCTCGTGTATGTCGTTCGTACGATGATTATGGTCACAGAGGGAATCTAAACCAGAAAATGAAAAACAGGATTTTCGTCATGTTATGATAACCAATCCAACAATAGGATAGATTTTACGCACATAAAAATAATTGAAACAATTCCAGTGTGACTGAAAACATTTTCCATAAAATGTCATGATAGAATGAACAGGTCTGGGTGAGTGTGATAGAGCCATATTACAGATATATTATGGTTGTAGCACAAATGGGTTAGCTCGACCTGGGAGGGACCACAATCTCACAGAATATAAGCATAACATAGCAGCTTAATGCATTTAGTATGGTTACTGAGGAGAGCCCCAATAAGGTCTGTTTTGGCTGGGAACAAAGCATTCCACCTGAGTCCTCAGGGGTGACAACTCCCAAACATTTTGATCCTTTATCGATGATTGATGTAGATATTTATAGGCCGCAGTATCCAATTACCATCGGCTGGACTGTGTGTTTGTTTATAACCCTTATTCCATAAAAAAGCTATTAATAGTTATATTAGGAATACCCTCACATTTTATATAAGAGGGGCAAACGAGCATGCGGCTCACCTGATGTTAAGTGACTACCGCCGCCCATGATCAACCGCAAAACCAGGGCAATTGCAGGTGCGTTGCCGGCCCTTTAGAAAAGAGTAAGCTCTTTTCTTGAAGGTCCCTAGGTCGAATCGGTGCGAAAAAACCGCCGGTGGTAAACTATTCCACAGAGAGGTCGTACGCGAAAGAAAACTCCTTTGAGAAACGTACAATGGTGGACCGCCAAGCATCCAGATGGTGTGGATGGTATCGGAATGTTTTCCGCGTAGTGCAATTACGAAATTTAGCGGCTAGGATTAATCCAAACAATTCATACACCAGTAGAGGGGTCACAATATTATAATTTGGATATTATTTTCATCACACGAGTTAGAAATTTTAAGATAAAATCAATTATATATCAAAATGTCTAATTATGTTGAATATAGTAAGTGCAGTTATAATATATGAATATCACTTTATAAATTAAATTTTGCTCGTGATTATAACCTAATTATCTTTCTGTATTTTTTTGGAATTTTAAAAAACTTTCTCAAATCCAATTGTTGCAAAGTTCATTTGGTGCTATTGTTCATATATATTATATATTTGGCTCTTGTGATAAACATTAGGCGAAACTAGTCGGTATATGTAAATGCAAGTAAACAAATGACAAAAATGTAAAAATGTAGACAAATCACTCTGAAAATTATTTTCACTGTTTGAGTGAAATATAAGCAAAGTCAGAAAAATTCACACAACAATGCGGTGGCCCCTCCACCCAGTGTTCGAAGCAGACGAAGATGGATGACTCGAGAGTACGAAAACAAAATTTTCAAACAAAGAAACGCTTTAGATACATTTCTTCTACACATAAATCTATACCGAGCCATATCATACAACCATTCATTCTTTAATTACAGATTATCTAAATTCCTTTGTTCAACATGGACTTCCCCCATAGATAGCCTCATAAAGAGTACAGTTGACACGCTCGGCATGTAAGTTGGCAACCGAAGTATTTTATGTTTACTACACTTTTATTAAATCGCTATCGTGTATGTGTCTGTACGGGTCTAATTTAATAATTGATTTTAAATTAACTACCTGATGAACGAGAGCCATGAAATTTTAAACATAGCTCGATTCGTATGACAATGAAAGAATATTATTATTATTAAATATTAATACATCATTGTTTTACTTTTCACTTGTAATTCAGCATTTTTCAGAAAGATGCTACTGCCCACTTCGTGGTTCAGCTTTCATCTATTGTCTCTGGGGGTTAATGGACATTCCTAGACCGCACACCGCAACTACCTACACAGTTAAAATTGAGGCACTACCACAAGAACCGTGGTAATCTAAAGTATATTTTTTACTGTACTTATCTAAAGTATATTTCTTACTTTACTTAACTAAAGTATACTTTATTACCGTATTTAATATTTTCTAAATTAACAGTTCCTTTACATTGAAATAAACTGTTATTGAAGTCACTTCACTAACTAACTACGCAGCAAATGAACATCGAGGAAATAGTTTCCATTATACTCATAACTTTTGTTAACGTACAGGAAATTAGTCAGTGATTCGGCTTAAATTCTCATTGCTTACTGCTGTGTTATAAAATTATCATGACTTAGTGTTTTTTTTTAAATATCATCTTTTAATATAAAATGTAAGTGTTAATGAACTCACAATCCAGCTGATGACAAGTAGCTAGTGCTGCTCACGGACAGACTCTAATTAAAGCTGCAGATGCGTTGTCCCCTCAAATATTGCCATTCGATATATGCTATAATTTAAAGATATACTTGACTACCTATTTAGAAATAGAAATAGAAGTAGAAATTTTTTTATTCAATGTAGATTATAACAATACTTATCGAAAGTCACTTTTTTAATTTACCACTGGTTCGCAAAAAAAATCTCTTTCCTGGGAAGAACCAACAAGAAACCCAGCGGGACTATTTTTTTTCCAATAATAGCTCACAATCATGTTCACAATCAATTACACAAGACAAATTAGAAATAGCTTGGTAGCGATCACCCTTCCCAGGGGTTATTATCATCCATAAATTCCTTAATATTATAATAACCCTTTTTATACAAACATTGTTTGATCTAGTGATCGAAACTGTGATTGCTGATCATGAGGTATTCGAGTCCCGGGTAGGAACAAAATGAGTGATTGAGTTTTTCTGTCTACAAATTCTCAATAACAGCCCGAAGTCAAAAAGTTGACAGTGTTTCACACCCATGCCTCGGATAGCGTATAGCTGTTGGTTCTGCGTCTGATTTTTCTTTGGTCGTTTCAGATTACTATGCCTATGACTACGAGAGTTAGCGAATGGAGATTGCACCCATGCCTGATCATATACTCAGGCATTATAATCTTGTTTTGCGCAGATAGCTAGTCTATGAGGAAATCTATAGGGGAAGCCTGTGTTCAGCAGTGGACTTTAAAAATCTATGACGGTTCATAACTTAGGGTGTAAGTTTAATGCTCTTATACAGTGAACGTCTACAAACGTTTGCAAAGTAAGTAGATTTTAAAAGGTATTTTAAAAACTCCACTGCATGTAATGCACTTAACCGATACTCTGATATTCCATTGTTCGTGCATTCCTTACGACGACTATTCTACGACTATTGTGTTCCGGTTCAAATGATATTGGCAATCAGTGTAATTGCAGGTTGTAATGCGTTATAACTAAGCATTTAAGACTGACAATATATCTGTGTAACAAACAGGTGTTTGTTTGAAGTAAGCTCTACGCTGGTAGGAGCAAATACGCTCCAGTGATTTAGAGGCAAAGTCAAAACCTTTTGTTCAATTTTGGCTTGATATAAGCTCTTATGTACGTCAAAATATACGGTGGTTCGCAAAACGAGACCTCAGATATAAACCATCAAGAAACTCTAAATATATAATGTCAATTTTAATTATTTATAATTTAATTTTTAATAAACAGTTTTAACAATAAAACGATAACCTTGCAAAAATAGAATATGAGTTATTTCCACACATCATTGTCATATGTTGATCGTATGTCCAGCGGGGTTTTTCAAATTCTTAAAAACTTTTGTATTATACATGCAAAGGTTTTACACCGTTTCTGTGTAAAAAGTATCATATTATTATAAAATTTTATTAATTAACCATATATGACTAGTCTAGTTCAGGCCTATGTAAATTTAAGAAGCCTATCATTGCTTTGGTCCGTTCTAAAGAGCTTTTTATTTATTTAAATAACTTTTTATCTTTCAGTACACATTTAGTCAAAAATAAACAACAAAATAAACCAGTTTGCTTTAAAATGCATAAATGACTTTATAAAAGTATTATTTTTAACTACATATTGTAAGCAACGTCATACGTGGTAGAGTCACGCTGCAGCTATATTATGGTTGTAGCATGAATGGGTCGCCTCGACCGGGGAAGGACCATGCTCCCACAGAGTACCGGCGTGAAATAATAGCTTAATACTGCTGTGTTTAGTATGGTGAGTGTAGAGATCCGGAGACCTTTTTTTACTGGAAACGTGTTTTTTTCCATCATTACATTTCATTCCATCTTAGTCCTCAGAGGTGACAACGCATCTGCGTTTTGATTCTTAATCGAGGTTAAATGTAGATGCCTTTGGGCCACAGCATCCACTTTTCATCAGGTGGACTGTGTGCTCGTTTGTCACCCTTATTCTATTAAAAAAATATTCTGTTATTTTATTCTATAAGAAAAAAAATTACTTACGTATAAGCTCTCATTTTCCGCTTTTAGCACTTGTTTGAGAAACTTCACACTTTGCTAGCTATTTTCGAGTGGCTCGTTCATCTCTGTCCACGTCTGTCGCGTAACTAGACTGCACTAATTATTTGTGAGGCTATTTGTGTTCTTGTGTTTATTTTGTTTGTGTATGTTAATTTTTTATTGGTAATATTAGTGTCACTTGAATCACGTCCTTTCATCCTTTATACATTTTTTTTCCTTATTGCACCAAAGATTTTGTAAATTTTTTGCCTTCAGCATTTATCCGATTACGTTAAAACTTTGGTAAATGTGTGCGCCCTATGGTTATTTGTAAAGTAACACCTGATTCTGTCAATTATCTTGTGTAGAGCAACACTGCAGCTATATTATGGCTGTAGCATGAATGGATCATCACGGCCGGGGAAGGACCACGCTCTCACAGAACACCAGCGTAACATAGCAGCTTAATGTTGCTGTTCGTATAGTGAGTGTAGAGAACCAGACACCTCAAGAGTCCTCAGAGGTGACAACGCATCCGAAGAGACAATTCTCCAGAAATAAGGAATTAGGTAGCGAGAAAAAACAATGCTTTTTTAAATAATATAATTATTATACTAAAGTATTTAAACGCCCAGAACATAACTTCTAAAAGATCCGTCTATTGGCTGTGAATGAAAACATTTGAGTGAATAAAAGAAACGTGAGAGATGACTACTTTCCTGTTGTAAATATATATATATATATATATATATATATATATATATATATATATATATATATATATATATATATATATATATATATATATATATATATATATATATATATTACTAATATTGTGTGCACTAAGTAAGGCAAACTTAATATATTTTCTAATGGGTCCACTGGAAGATATTTCAACGAGTTATGGAATAAGTAGAACCTTTGAACGAACTAACTGTATAACTGTTTCTGCATTAGCACCTGTCTCTGCGGTACTTAACACCAGGACAGCTGCTCACTTTATAGCAAGGCTCTAGTTTGGTCGTGCACGGGTTAGTGATGTCATATATGGTCTGGTGCTGCAAAATGCCATTTAACAGCTATGAACTCAGTGGAAAGGCATACTTGGAGGCTTATTGGTGACCTGAATCTGGTTTAAAATAAATCTTATCAGCCCCAAACACAGGCGCAAAGAAGCAAGCTCTTCGATTTTCTACAAGATGTATTTCGGAGAGTATGCGTAGGAATTGCATAAATTATTTCCTCCCTTTTCCTTTTACCATCGGACAACCAGACAGTCGGCAAGTATCCAACCATTCGCTGTTGACTTGTCACGCACTCAAACCAAACGGTTGGTTACATCGTTTGTCACGCATACAGCAAGACACTCGTATAAGTTGACAGCATCTGTCTTTTCATTCGGTTACAAAGTCTTCAAAGCAAGAGTAAATAGGCTTTTGTTAAACCAATGCGCTTATCATCTTAGACCACATCACCTCCTATCATCAGGTGAGATTATGGTTATTTTTGTTTTATTTTATTTTATAGTATAAATGTGACAAACGTTCGAACAGTCTACCTGATGGTAAGTCGGTGCTGTGACCCATAGACACCTACATCTGTCTTCTTACGAATTAAAATGCAGATGCGTTATTATCCGTGGGGACTAAGATGGAATGTGTTGTTACCAGTAAAAGAATCTCCGGTTCTCTACACTCACCATACGAAACAGCGGCGTTCAGCTGTTATTTTACGCAGGTATTCTGTGAGAGCATGGTCCTTCCCCGGTCTAGCCGACCCATTCGTGCTACAACTGTACTACTAATATAGCTGCAGTATGGCTCTACCACGTCTACGCTACGCAATGTAAACGCTGGCTTAGAATAGCAAAAAAGTCTTGTTGTATGTACGTAAAAAAATTAAAACATGTGAAAGTTAACTTGGTTAACTTATTTAATTTAATTTTATAAATTAAAAACATTATATTTTAAATTTAATATTGCTGCCACTACTAAGCTCAACACCCCTGAAATTCTACACAAGGAATTACACACTACTCAGGGTGACAGGACAAGTTTTTTTTGCCTCCAAGCAAGTTATTATCAAGAGAATCAGACAATGCGACGGTGGTGGGACTTCTTCCTGCCTAGGAGTCCGTCTGGTAGGCACCACTTTTTTTAAGTATTTAATTTGCCAGCAAGCAGCACTGCACTGCTGTGCTTTGGTTTAAAAAGTATAAAAAGCTAGTAAAATTACAGAATGAAAGGCATTATATCATATTCCTTTGAGGTGATAACGCTTTTGTAGCTTTCTTTGTTTGAAGTTTGTTGCATATGTCCATGGACTGCAGTAGCCACTTGGTCTTCGACCACGTCCAAATGGCTGCAGATTCGTTGCTACAGCAGATCCCCTCCGCAGAGATCGTGATCCTCGGCGACTTTAACGCCCATCACGCCGAATGGCTTGGTTCACATTAACCGATCATGCGGGGAGATCTGTTCATGATTTTGCCTTGGCATATGGTCTGACACAACTGGTTACTTCGCCTACGCGGATTCCAGATGTGGAGGATCATGCACCTTCCCTGTTGGACCTTCTGCTGACCTCTCACCCGGACGGATATCAGATTTCCGTCGACGCCCCTTTAGGCTCCTCGGACCATTGTCTGGTCCGGAGTGTTGTGCCACTCACGCTGAAATCGCGGTTGCATTCTGCAGGCTGCCGTCGTGTTTGGCACTATAGGTCAGCCGATTGGGATGGGATGCGGTCTTTCTTTGCATCCTACCCTTGGGGGCGGGTTTGCTTCTCGCCGGATGATCCCAACGTTGTTGCGGATTCTGTTACTGATGTGGTACTTCAGGGTATGGAACTTTTTATTCCTTCCTCTGTGGTGCCCATTGGAGGCAAATCTCAGCCATGGTTTGGTCGCTCCTGTAAAATAGCATCGTGCTATAAGCAGGAGTGCTACCAAGCCTGGGTTGATGCATCAGCGTCCCGGGATGTAAACACCAGCGCTCTAAAAAAGAAGTATAATTCCGCCTCTAGGTCCTTCAAAAGAGTCATTGCCAAGGCAAAGTCAGAGCACATAGGCAGAATTGGCGAGAAACTAGTTCGCCTTCCTTCTGGAACCCGTGCATTCTGGTCTCTCGCCAAGGCTGTCCAGGGGAATTTCTGTCAGCCATCACTTCCATCTCTGCACAGGGAGGACGACTCACTGGCCCATACTGCAAAGGAGAAAGCCGATCTTCTAGGCTCTTTCTTTGCGTCTTACTCGACTGTCGATGACGGGGGAGTACGCCGCCGACCATCCCGCGGTGTGAGTGCTCCATGCCGGAAGTGCAGTTCACACAGCGCTCGGTTCGCAAAGCACTCCTCTCCCTGGACATCCACAAGTCGAGTGGGCCTGACGGAATCCCCCCAATTGTGCTGAGGACGTGTGCTCCAGAGTTGGCACCGGTTTTAACGCGTCTTTTCCGGTACTCCTACTCCCTAGGCGTAGTCCCAAAATCATGGAAGACGGCTTTCGTCCACCCGATCCCTAAAAAAGGCGACCGCTCAGACCCGTCCAACTACCGGCCAATCGCCATCACCTCCTTGTTCTCCAAAACAATGGAGTCCATTGTAAACTGCCAGCTCATGAGGTACCTTGAGGATCACCAGCTGATTAGTGACCGCCAATACGGTTTTCGCCGTGGTCGGTCAGCTGGTGATCTTCTGGTCTACCTCACTCACAGATGGGCGGAGGCAGTAGAGTTCAAGGGGGAGGCATTGGCCGTTAGTTTGGACATTGCGAAGGCCTTTGATCGGGTTTGGCACAAAGCGCTTCTTTCGAAGCTCCCTTCCTATGGGCTTCCCGAGAAATTGTGCGATTGGATCACCAGCTTTCTTGCGGATCGGAGCATCAAGGTCGTTGTAGACGGTGCAAGCTCCGATTGCAAGCCTATTAATGCTGGTGTTCCACAGGGCTGCGTGCTATCGCCAACGCTGTTTCTTCTGCATATCAATGATATGTTGCATACCCGTAACATTCATTGCTATGCAGATGACAGCACTGGTGATGCCCTTTACACCGGCCGAGCCAATATTTCTCGGGAAAACGTCTCCGAGTGCCGGGACAAACATGTGTCTGAAATCGGGTCTTTGCTGAACAGAGTCTCGGATTGGGGACGACTAAATCTAGTCCAGTTTAACCCCCAGAACACACAAGTTGCGCGTTAACCGCTAAAAAGAACCCCTTTGTCGTATCCCCTCAGTTTCAAGGCACTCCCCTTGTTGCCTCAGCCAGTATCGGAATCCTCGGCCTCGACATATCGAGTGACGTGCAGTTTCGTGGTCACTTGGAAGGGAAGGCCAAATTGGCCTCTAAAAAGCTTGGCGTGCTCAGCAGAGCGGGACAGTATTTCATGCCGGCACACCGCCTGCAACTTTACAAGGCGCAGGTTCGGCCGCACATGGAATACTGTTCCCATCTCTGGGCTGGGGCTCCCCAGTACCAGCTCCTTCCACTTGACCGCATCCAGCGCAGAGCGGCTCGAATCGTCGACGACCGAGTGCTTTCCGATCGGCTCGATTCACTGGCGCTGCGAAGAGATGTTGCATCTCTTTGCGTATTTTATCGCATCTATCACGGGGAGTGCTCTGAGGAATTGTTCGGATTAATCCCAGCCGCCAAATTTCGTGAACGCACTACACGGCAAACGTCCCGATACCATCCACACCATCTGGATGCTTGGCGGTCCACCACTGTACGTTTCACAAGGAGTTTTCTTCCACGTACAACCTCTCTGTGGAATAGTTTACCACCGGCGATTTTTCCGGACCGATACGACCTAGCGACCTTCAAGAAAAGAGCTTATTCCTTTCTAAAGGGCCGGCAACGCACCCGCAATTCTCCTGGTGTTGCGGTTGATCATGGGCGGCGGTAGTCACTTAACATCAGGTGAGCCGCATGCTCGTTTGCCCCCTCTTCTATAAAAAAAAAAAAAAAAAAAAAGCCACTTATGTCACTTCAGTTTAAACAAACAAACGTTTATTTAAAATCTAACAAGAACGAACCAAATATTAATCATATGAATAATTGAAAGTATTTGACATCAATTCGTGTATATAATGTAAATAAAATTTTTCTATTATGCATTCTCTTTTATAATTCACTTTATTTAATAATGCTTTTTCATCGCAAACTTTGTTTAAGTTTAAGTAATTTTACTTCGAAGCGTTGAGTTTTCCTTTATAGTTCTTATGAAATTCAAATACTTGCAAAGATTTTCTATAAACTACATTACATCACTGTTCTGTCAGTACTTCATTATCGCTACATTTTTATTTTATTATTTATAAATATCTATTTTTATTTCATAAAGCAGCATCTCAGGTATCCCCCAAAAACCTAAGATCAGTTGTAGATTTGCAATGGGATGTAATGACGATGATGATGAAGTGCCAGTACTTGGTAAGTGATGATGGAGTTCAAGAGGCATTCAAATCCATTAAAGACCGTCAAAGCACGTGTTTTTGTTTTATATATTGAAAAAAAAATACAAATAATTACTCTCAAATTCAGTTTCAACATAAATTCCAAAATAAAGGATTTTAATTCCGTTCAGCGAGAAAGTTAACCTCTGTTTTTCAACTAGATTAAGAATCAAAATGCAGACACGTTGTCATCCTCCTGGACAAAGATAGGATGCCTCGTTTCCAGTGAAAAGTCTCTTCGATTCTCTACACTCACCACACAAAACATGGCAGCAATAAGCTGCTATTTCACGCTGATTTATTGAGAACGTGGTTCTGCTCCCACTCGAGACAATCCATTCGTGCTACAACCATAATATAGCTGCAGCATGCATCTACCACGATATTTAATATGGGTAATTACCCATATTAAATATCGTGGTAGATGCTGCTAAAGAGCCGTGGTATATCAGATGGTTGGTGGATATTTATTTATTTATTATTAGAAACGTGCTTACCAGCTAACAGATGGTAGCACCCAACACGCATGTAACATAAGACAAATTAATATTAAATCAATTTTAAGTCATAATCTTAATCAAATTAAATACATTAAATTCCATAATAAACCGCGTTATATTTAAATTAAATTAAAAAATATAAAAGCAAATTAGTCAAATGGATATACACATCATTAAAGTCAACATCAAGGTTAGAAAATTATACAATATCTGTGAGAATATTTCTTAATTTACAAATAACTTTCTTCAATCCATCAGCAAATAGGTCAAGATCATCGTACAAAGCAAGTACTCACCAATCATTCGCAGTGCGCGGACAGTGGGCGCGCGCACGCTTCTCACGCGTGGTGGTGCGTGCGACAGGGTACGCCAGCAAACGAGAGCAGCGGCCCGAGGCTAGCCTTGACTACTGCCGTATATTATAGGGAATTAAAATGCGTACACGCTCTAGTATTTGAGGACTATCGATTTTGTGATAGAATAGAGAGAGGTAGTGTGTCAGAATAAGCACAACCCTCCTAAATTTCAGTGTTTCCATATCAACCATACCTGATACGAACAAAGAAGCATACAGATGAGGATAGTACCCGTATCGCTTTCTTAAGCACCATCGGGCAAACTTACGCTTCTACGACCATAAGGATATACTTATCCTCAAATGAGTCCTAGACAACAGTGCCATACTCCAGTTTATTACGAACAAATGTGTTAAACAATATTTTAGCAACTATATACTTCATTGTCACATTGTGTTCCAATCCTAATAATAAAACCTAACATTCTATGTGCGTTCTTACAGATACGTGTTATGTGTAGATTAAAGTCTAATTTGGAATCTGATAACAGCCCTAGGTATCAAATGTCGTTTACTCTTTCCAGAGGAGCGTCAAGTAGGCTATATGAATTTACAATTGGTCATGGTTTTCGAGTGAAGTAATAATTTTACATTTATTTTTATTGAAAGGAATTCGATTTTCTTGGCTCCAATTCTACAACGCATCGATGTCTCTTTGTAGATACTTTTTTGTTAGTGCTCGCTGTAAACGTCACAACACGTGAGTAACCTGAGTTCGATCCACGCTGGCACCAATAAAAGTGTTATTTGCAAATTTAAGTGCTGATTTACCACGTGCTCTGCACTGAACGAAAATACCCTGAGGAAATATCGTTGAAGAAATAAAAAAGATATTTAAAAAACATGTGAAGTTCGCCAACACGCTTTGGGGCAGCGCAGCGGACATTCCCTTGCCCTAAAATCTATTCAGAAATGAGGGGAGGCCTGTGCCCAACAGTGGGACATATATAGATTGTAATTTTAACTTTTGACTTGATTATACTAAAGAGTAAATGATTGATAATAATCCCTTAGATTGGGTGCAATGCTGTTTTTATTTGTACTATATATTCTATTTAAAATTATGTTTTTAAAAAATAGTCACACTGGGTTTTTCGCTAGTTCTTTCCGGATAGATTTTTTTCGAACCAATGGTAAATCTTAAATGAATTTCAATACAGATATTCTCGTGATCTTTATTGAATAAAAGTTATCCTATTATATTCTGTCGCGATGCGATGCGATAAATTATGGTCAGATGGAAGCGATTTTAAATTAAGAAAAAAACTCGCAACTTAAGTGTTTTAAAAGTAAAAAAGTATTTTAAAGTATAAAAAGGTTTTATTAAATTAATATTATTTTTTTTTTCAAGGAACAATTTATAGTTAACTACGTCAAAATTTATGAAATTTTAACTATACACAAGGTGAAAATCTCGCTCAAATCGAATTAAATATCAAACTTAGAGAACGTGTTGGCTTCGCGTTTATCTACCTGGCGCTGATATTTCACGTGTATTCACATCCATCCTTTACAGCCTATAAAAGTCCATTGATGAACATGTGCCTCCGCATTGATCATCACATAGCAAGATTTTGCTATAGTTGACATGCTTGATAGAGCACAGTATGAAAAAAGGATGGGTAGTAAAATCAAGTGTTAACAAAAAGTGAAACCGTTATGGTTTGCCTCCACGCAATATACTCGCGCATCTCAGATAATAAAATAATGAACAATGTAATATGAGTCATATATTTTTATGTAATATAATTTATGTAACACATTTAATCAAATCGACATAAATAAATTATATGGGTTCATTTACTTCCTATGCCTATTGTAGACATATATTTTAAGACTTGATATTGACAATCGTTTTTCAAACCCCAGTCACGGGTCGGAGCTGACACGCACATTTAAAAAAAACATTTCTATAACTTACGTAAAACGAGTAGGCGATATTATTCCAGAGACTTTAGTACATTATTTAACAAAAGTTTATTCGACGGCGGACGGTTTTTTAACTAGACTTTTCATATAAGGTAAAGGCCGAATTCTAGTAAATAAAAAGAATATAATATTTATCACATTACTGCTTCAGATTTCGGTACAAAGGCAGTGTTTAGATGTATTACAGCCCGTCTTCAGAGGCTGTTATACTTACCATGTTATTAACTCTGATTCTACAGCGTTTTCTTTTACATTGACATACGAAACCATTATATTGACATATGGAATTTATGTAACTGGAAATCAGTCTTTTTTAAGTTTTGAGGAATAAGTGCCGATAAATGTGTAGTAATTGTATAATTACTGTATAGTGACGGTGTAAAACTATTCACTAGCGCACTATCTACATCCCGTGGGTGTCGTATGTATGACGAGGAATCTTAACCAGAAAATGGAAAGCAGGATCTTCTTAATCTTATGATAACTGTCTAACGAATATAAAATAATTCAAATAATTCCAGTGCGACTGAAAGCATTTTCCATAAAATATCACTCTAAAATGACAAGGTAGGAATAGCGTGATATAGCCATGCTACAGATATATTATGGTTGTATCACGAAAGGGTCAGCTCGATCAGGAAAGGAACACCATCTCACAAAAAATAAACATTAAATAGCAGCTTAATGCGTTTCATATTATGGTGATTGCTTAGAACCCTACAGGGTATTCTTTGGTTGGGAACAAGGCATTCCGTCTGTGTTCTCAAGGGAAGCTACGCTCCGGCATTTTGATCCTTTATTGACGATTGATGTAGATATCTATGGGCCACAGTATCCAATTACCATCGGCTGGACTGTGTGCTTATTTGTCACCTTTATTCCATAAAAAATGTATAAATAGTTATATTGGAGATACCTTCATTATGTATTCTATTACCAAAATCCGAACAAAGCTTTCTACGTATTTCGCTGAAAAACTTTAATCAAATTATGTACTTCATTAATTTCTAATCATGTACTTTAGGGCTTTCCAAAGCTGTTAGTAACAGGACAAGCGAAAGTTAATGATTATACGAAAACTATTAACAGGCCGGTAGGAAAGAGCAAGAAAACTAATAGTTGGTAAAGAATTTGTTGTGTTATTTAGCGTCCTAATAATGTTCCCTTTCATGTTTCTAAGTTATAGAGGAGGTTTTAAGAATTTCTTTACTTTTTTTGAAACGGTTTTTTTTTGAAGAAAAGCTTATCACAAAGCAAGATTTTTTTTAAATTGTGGAGGAATTTTACATTCTCGAAACAACTATTTGGAGGCATTCCAGCAACACCGCGTAGTAGAATTGTGAGGATATCCACTACCTCATATCGTTCCGTGCGTGTCGTAAGGGGCGCCGGAGGAAAATTTGTTGGTGATGAGCTTGGGATGAAAATAGGCCAACCTCCCTGCTACGCGTGGCAATTAAAGCAAAATCCCTCCCACGAGGCAATATATGTGGAAGCATTCAGCAGTGAACTTTTATACGCTGTATTTAATGGATATATAGAATGGAATTATGAAGATGGGCAGGAGCATCTTCTTGACTTGAGTCATTAGTAGAGTAACATCGAGTGGATAACGTGGAGTTTACACGATGTAGAGCCATGCTGCAGTTATATTAGTAGTATAGTTGTAGCACGAATGGGTCGGCTCGACCGGGGAAGGACTCAGCTCTCACAGAATATCAGCGTAAAATAGTAGCTTAATGCTGCTATGTTTCGTATGATGAGTGTAGAGAACGGGAGACCCTTTTTTACTAGAAACGAGGCATTCCATCTCAATCCTCAGGGTTAACAACGCATCTGCGTTTTGATTATTAATCGAGGATAAATATAGATCTCTATGGGCCACAGCATCCACTTACCATCAAGTAGACTATGTACTCATTTATCACCCCTATTCCATAAAAAAAACGTAATTGTTATTCGTGAATTCAGTTTTGTAAGTGCTGTTTGATATAAAGTATTAAAAAAACAATTATAAACAAAATTTTAAACTGCGATTTGGACTGCGACAGCCAAGCGTGGTAAATATGGCAAACCTACCCTCATGGTAGAGGATGCATACGTTATTCTTTATTTACTAGCCATATATTGATCAAAACTACTTCTACGAATTTTATCCAGCATGGGTCATGGGGTGACCGTGGGTGCTGGAAAGTACCGAAACGTTGGAAATTAAAGTCATTTAAAATTAAACGTTAAAAATTAATCCGTAAAAGTAGTTTTAATCAAGGTGTTGTGTTCGCGTAACATAAGAGATCATTATACTAGCCATATAATTTGTTTAATGGATATTTTGGGGAAACCGTAACCGATTCTAACAGTTTTAAGAGATCAATTAAGAGCAGGGCCAATACTATAGTGACTGCCGTGGAGAATTCCAACTAGCTTAATCCATTAGAGCGAACAAACCACCGACTAAATATCAGAGGTCTTAAACGGGCACTAATGGAAAACCTTTGCTTACCTACTGCAAAACTTACTGAACCGATTTCAAAAGGTCTTATTAATTCCCTGTTGAAATCTATGCTAAATTGAACGTCGAGTGTGGTGTTCAAAATCACGTACCCACATACACTTTTAAATATTTTTAAGATTTTTTATTTATTATTGAGTATAAATGATTTTTTATTGCATATAAAATAAAAACATCACACTTTTATGTTTCTCAAATTCAAACGGCGAAGTTACTTAAAGATGGCAAGTGGGAACTGCAATCATAAGACACCTGAAATGAACTTCAAACAAAGAAGGATTTAAATTTCGTCTCTTTGAGAACTAAGTCTGTAATTAAACTGGATTTCTCTACACTTCAGCCTTGCACACAACAGTTCAATAATATTTGCTTACAATCAACATTCATATAGTTTTATTTGCATCCACCATACATACCATATTTGTACATTTTCCACAGACAATTAACCCTGCATCTCGGGCGTATTTTACTTTAAATTTAAAAGTGAAAAGCAGTATGTTGTCAGATATAAAATTAATTATAAATTTAGCAAAGTCTGAGTCGCAGCTGACTGTGGCAGTTGAGTTGTCTTGCAAACTGAATATTTATATGAAATAAGATTAATTAAAGTTTATTAAGCGAGCTATGGAGAAGACTATACTCGTAGTTTTTCTGCGTAATAGAATACGATACAATGATATCCGAGGTAAATCCAGAGTAACTGATGAACACAACGGATCACTAAGCTGAAGTAAAAATGGATCGTACACATAACTCGTGGAACCGACCACAGATGTGAAAGAAAGTTACTAGATTGACAGCCGTATCAATAATTGGACGGCCTCCGGTTAGATTATAGATATCCGGTGCTCGCGTACGGTGGTGGAAGTTTCAGGGGGGGGGAAGGGTTCACGAGAAGCCCCCTACCCTTCCTCCTTTGCGGAAATGTATAGTTTACGAGTAATTTTTTTTGTAATATTTTAACCTCACTTTTTACTCAGGAATATTGACACAAAGTTACTTCTGCTACAGCTTCGGCACTGCGGGAAGTGCAGCCCCCGCCTGCTGTAGCAAATCACGGGCACCCATGCCCGCCTCCGCAGCTTCGGCTTATTGGTTGCCTTCGGCGATCAGCTTCAGCCGCTACCGCTCATTCAATGGCTTTATAAACGCTCTGTCGGGCAGACAAGACCACGTGAAGTCGGAACGTGTTAATTCGGTTTTAGAACAGATTCGACCAATCGTATCTATAAAGTCAGGTTGCCCTAAACTCTGCTATGATAGTGGTAAATGAAATAATGTAATGTGAATTGTTATAATTTAGTTTTCTGAAAAACTTCTTGACTGCTCTCTATTGCGACCCAATTGTTGTATATGAGTCCTGAATTCAGCCACAAATGGATTATCTGGGTCCGAGTGGTTAACTTTTTTATGAGTATATCTATGTTAAAAAAAAAACAAATTCACTTATTTGCGTTTCAGTACATGCAATTTTTAGTGAAATTTATTTTTATCGTAATTAATTCAAAAGGCGTTTCCGAAATCCAAAAACAGTGTAAAAGGTTCGAGCTTAACCCTAAAAAACCTCATAAATTGAAAACAACAAGTACCGGACGTCTACTTCATAATACGATAACAAGTTGACATATTTGCGTTTCGTTATAAGCTATTTTTAGTGAAATTTGTTTCTATTGTAATTAATTCAAAACGCATTTCCGACATCCAAAAATAGTGTAAAAGGTTCAAGCTTAATCCTGACGAGCCTCCTAAACTGAAAACATAATTATAATCAAGTACCAGATATCTATAACCAACCCCAGCCTCCTACGAAATGCAACTAACGACTTCTTTTAAAGTAAAATTAATAATAAACACAAAGGTTTACAAATTACTTGTAAAACTTATTTAACAGCGTGCGATCACCTCACTCCCAGGGGTTATTATCAACACATGATTCATTTATATATTAATGCTTTTTACATAGATTCTGTTTCATAATTTTTCAGCTTGGTAGTCTTTAACATTATTCGTATTACTTAAAATGTCCTGAAATTTATAAATAGTTAAATTATGCATGCAATATTGCTTTTTACCAAATTCAATGTAATCATTCACTATATAGATTTTTTATATAAAAAAGATTTTAACCTTTGTTTAAACATGTCAACGTTCTTTATGGTTTTTAGGGCATTGATATGCTTAACTATCTATAATATTGTATTTAAGAAAATGTGTAATAGACCTTATATATTTTTGCAAGTTTGTTAAAAAGGCTCATACATTATCCCATTAATGAATTAGTGTCTCTTTGAGGTCGAGTAACTAGTACCACTAACTTGTGTATGCTCCTAATGTTTGCATTATTAACATCATATTTACATTTTATTTCCGCTTTCGTTTCCTAAACATACATTAAATAATCGAAAATATACTGAAGTCAAAAGTTAATAAACTTATTTCTTTTAAGTATCCTCTGGGAGACCTTTTCGATTTTAGATTATAAATGGCTCTTATGGCCCTCTTCTGCAAAACAAAAATATTTTTTAGGTCAATCGCATGAAAGTTCAGTTTTATTTTCTTCTTCTTCATGACGGTAGGTAGAAATGGTTGTATTTATTATTTGAATAGCGGAAGAACAATTTAAAATTGTTACTTGTTCTAATGGCACAGAATTTCCAGTTGTTACGCATCTTATTTCTATGTGTGCTAGTAGCTTTCGGATTATCGTTAAAACCACCCTGCATTCTTTTACAAGAAAAGAACATTTCCAGGTGATCCTGACTTAACCTGTACGTAGGCAGAAAGACTAATGTATTACTAACGATTAGTTTTTGAGCTAAAAATTTTAGGCTTTCTATATTTATCAGGATTCCAATAAAACCAGTCTTACATTTGGCAGTCACGACTGGTTTATTGTAATGTGTGATTACAAAAGATGTTCTTCTGTCTTTTTTTGTTTTTCTTTTGGAGGTATATCTTATTTGAATATTTAAAATGTAATCTTTCAACATATCTAAGAAACAAATTAGCTGATCTTTATTTCTTGAACAAAGAGGTCTTTTAAAATCAAACTGGTTCATGCCTTTTGAATAAAAAATATCGAAGAAATCATTAATGTGTTTGATGAAAATTTCTGTACCTTCAAAGTTTTGAAACTCTTCAAGTTTTATTATATTTCTGCAAGCATTAAGAGCTTTTGCGACACTTTCGCAAAAAATTTGTGTGGCTAGCTTTACTTTCATAATATTACTTTTGAAGTTAATGTGTTTTTTAGTTAATTTGTTTCCTAAATGTAAACCTTCGGTTTCTTGCAACTTATTTAGCTCTTGAATAAACTTCCACTGAATCAAATTATCATCTTTGTTAATGAATTCTCGTTTAGACTCTACTTGATTTCTCAACAATTTTATGACGTGGCTAGGATCTAGGATAAAAGCAATTTCAGAACCATCACTTGGTTGTTTAAAAGTAGTTTTAAGGTATAGGGATTTAAGTTACAACCAAGCAATTCCAAAGCATTAAAATTAGTTGTATGACCATCGCAAGTTAAACTCACTACGTCAACATTAGAATCAAAACATTTTATGATACAGAGTTTTATTAAATTAGCTTTTTGCTCACCTAAAAAAGAATTGCTCAAAAAATAGCCTAATGGTAATTTAAATCTTTGATTGATACCAACCAAAAAAAAACCAAGGCTTGCGATGCCAACGGAGCACCTTCTTCCGCACCTGTTCCAAAATCTTCCAGTCCTATATATTTTTTACCGTCCCAAATTTTTTGTGGTCTTATAGCAACCTCATCATAAGTTAATGAACACAAAAGTCGGTGCTCATTTACCTGAGACTTAGCTTTTAGTGCCAAGAATGATTCCTCCGTAAAACCGGGGTCTCCTTTAAGGTGACCGTACCATTTGGATAAGGTCTTTCTGTGAGGGATACACGTATTAAAGTTTTGCCTTACATTACATCGTATGCTTTTGGGGAGTAGTAATTTAAAGTCATACAAAATTTACGCATTACGGGTGTATACTTAATATTTTTATGTATTTTTTATAAACATTGAAAAGATTTGCAGCCACAAGATCTTCATTGAGTTTGTTAAATAAATCTGTGTCGAAAAATTTTCATTTTTAAGCGTTTTAACAATATTTTTAATGAAGTATTTCTATTTCTAAGCCTTCTAATTTTCTGGTTTAAAATTTTTATCTTTTGTTTTTGCTGTGAAATGTACAAATCTTTCTTTATAATTATTTTTTTCAGACATTTTTCTTAGGAGTGTATAGGATTGACAAAGGTTGTTCAAAATCTGCTTCCGCTGGTGCCACATCAGTTGCATCCTTAATAAATAAAAAAATACTTTTATCATTACATGAAAACCACACAACGTAAACTTACAGCATGTGCATGACTATAAATTAACTTACGGTATGGAAAGGTGCATCTGTGGAATGCAAAAAAACTGTTTTATTGATCAATTTGTCAGCTTCTAAAGAGATCTAAAAGAAAGAAAATTTTAGAATTACATTTAATCGTTATAGACAAACTATAAGTGTTTATATGTTAATATGTAATAAAAAATAAATTAGTGGCTCATAAAGTTACTATTATAGAATAATGAAACTGTCCATTTTTACCTCCGGAACAGGAGTGTGCCCTTTGAATTCAATCGGAAGAAGTCTTTCTTCATTAGAAAGTGCACGTCTATCCAACGATTCCTAAAAAGCAATTAGAATAAATTAAAGTTTGTTAAGTTTGTCTGAATAAGCATTTAATTAATATTATGTAAGCTTATAATATAAATAATTACTTCAAATGATCTTTGATCAAGAGGGACTCCTAAGATCGCCCATGTGGATCGCTTGGCGCGTTATTATGGGGCCGATAATGCTCGGGACGAGCGTGTCTTAGGAGGGGGCAGTGTTACGCGCTCAAGTCGACGACACACTAGCGCCATCTAGTGTCAGAAACGAGAGCGAGGGGAGCTTTGCAGAAAATGACATCACAAATCTCTCAACCAACAGCGCCATCCAAAGAACTAAGTTTCTAGAAAATCTATACTCGCACACTCGCCCCTTTGCGCGCATTTACTTGAATATTCGGGATGCTTCTTTGCTAATTTAAATAAATAGGCGCTGCAAGATGCGATCGAGGCAGAGTTGAACTCGGCGACACAAGCGTAGCTTCGGAGCGGAATTAAGTGAATTAGTGTGTTTAATTATTAGTGTTTTAAGTTTTAATTTGTGTAAAGTAAATTAAAGTGTTAATTTAGGTAATTTTATCGGCAATTTTTATTGTCCCGAACCTCAAGCTCGTAACAATTGGTGTCAGAAGTGGGATAAAATCATGCCGATTTTACCTAAGGAGGAAACGGAGGGTGTCCGTACCCGAAGTCAACGCCAGCAGGACACGGACCAACGAAGATTTGGTAGTGCAACGCCGCAGACGTCGGAGGGCCAGCCACCGGCTGCAGGCCCGTCGGTAGCTCCTACATCTGCAGCACCTGACTTAGGTGCTCTGATGGTGATGCTGCAGGAGCAGGCTTGCTGACAGAAGGAGCAGGTCCGTCGGTTGGAAGAGCAGCTGCGAGGTGGACAGGATGAACAGGTCCGCCGACAGGAGGAACAGGTCCGCCGACAGGAGGAACAGGTCCGCCGACAGGAGGAACAGGCCCGCCGGCAGGAGGAACGGGCCCGCCGGCAGGAGGAACAGGCCCGTCGTTTAGAAGAGCAACTCCAACGCGATAAGGAAGAACAGATGCTCCTCATGAAGGACCTTCACGCTATCTTCGGAAAAGAGATACGGGAGGTGAAGGATAAGGTTGCTCAACATGACAACCGCCTGTTGGAGGCCGAAACCCGAATCGACCAAGTAAACAATCGGGTTGACAACGTAATGGCTGACGTGAAGAAAACGCTGGACGACCTCAAACTTGGGGATGGAACAACAGCTCCCGTCGTAGCTACAACACCTTCGTTACGTGGATTCAAAGTGCCGCCGTTCGACGGGACCTCTTCCTGATCGGCCTACAAAATCCAGTTCGAGGCCGTCATGGAGGCGAACGGCTACAATAAAAGCCAAGCCATGACTGCACTCACCTTAGGCCTGCGCGACCAAGCCTTAACCGTGTTGGAAGCTCTCGGTAAGAAAGTGGCCTACGAGCAGCTCCTTGAGGCATTGGAGGCGAGATATGGTGACGCTCACCTGGAACACGTCTTTCGCGCGCAGCTTAAAGATCGCGTGCAACGCAGCAACGAAAACCTGCAGTAGTGGGCCCTTGAGGTGGAGAAGATGGTTCGAAAAGCATACCAGTCTGTACCTGCGCTCATTGAAGGGAACCTGGTGCAGACATTCATCGACGGCATTCGCGACCTGGAAGTCAGAGCTGCTGTGAGGCTCGGGCACCACGAGACGCTTAAGGACGCCTTGGCCCATGCACTGGAGGTAGAAGCCGTGCGGCAGGATCATCGTTCCCATCGCGTCAGGGAGGTTGCAGCAGCTACAGTTCGCGACCGCAACAAAGGATACAGCCCTAGGTGCTATGGCTGTGGGGAAAAGGGCCATCTTCGATCCAGCTGCCCTAAGCGAACCGCAGAAAGGAGAGTTGATCGGTCTCGAGAGGGTAGTGCAGCTAACGGCACTGCCTGGCGGCGACAGGATCATCGTTCACCTCACGCTAGGGAGGTTACAGCAGTTACGGTTCGCGACCACAATAAAAGATACAGCTCTAGGTGCTATGGCTGTGGGGAAAGGGGCCATCTTCGGTCCAGCTGCCCTAAGCATACCCTAGGAAGGGAAGGTGAACGGTCTCAGAAAGGAAGTGCGGCTAACATCACCGCCCAGCAGCAGCCGGGATACGACTTTACTATCAGACATCGCAGCGGGAAATCTCACGGCAACGCAGATGCATTGTCAAGAAGACCTTTTCCTGAAGATTGCAACCATTGTAGTAGGCAAGAGAGTAAGGAAGTGGTATCCGTGAGGATGCTCAGGACAGACCACCTCACCAACGGGTGGAAGGACAGCCTACGACATGCACAGCAGGAAGATCCAGACATCAAGCCGATTCTGGGATGGATGAAGGCCCATGCTACCAAGCCTAAGTGGAGGGACGTCTCAGCGATGTGTTCAACCACGAAAAGCTATTGGGCCCAATGGGGCAGCTTGCTGATTCGGGATGGAGTCCTGTGCCGTAAATGGGACAATGGTCGAGGAGACAGCTGTCGTTTGCAAATGGTTGTCCCTAAAGCTAAAGTGCCGAATGTTCTACAGCTGTGCCATAATGGTCGTTCAAGAGTCCATCTGGGAGTTAAACGAACTCTACTGAAGGTCCGAGAACAGTTTTACTGGGTCCATTATCGTGACGATGTCGAGGATTGGTGTCGTACATGTACAAGTTGTGCGGCCGTGCGGGGACCTCAGACACGTAGTAGAGGAGCACCGAAATTGTACAATTTTGGTGCACCACGGGTTAGGACAGCCCTTGACATTGCGGAACCGTTACAGAAAGGCGCAAGAGGGACTCCTAAGATCGCCCATGTGGATCGCTTGGCGCGTTATTATGGGGCCGATAATGCTCGGGACGAGCATGTCTTAGGAGGGGGCAGTGTTACGCGCTCAAGTCGACGACACACTAGCGCCATCTAGTGTCAGGAACGAGAGCGAGGGGAGCTTTGCAGAAAATGACATCACAAATCTCTCAACCAACAGCGCCATCCGAAGAACTAAGTTTCTAGAAAATCTATACTCGCACACTCGCCCCTTTGCGCGCATTTACTTGAATATTCGGGATGCTTCTTTGCTAATTTAAATAAATAGGCGCTGCAAGATGCGATCGAGGCAGAGTTGAACTCGGCGACACAAGCCTAGCTTCGGAGCGGAATTAAGTGAATTAGTGTGTTTAATTATTAGTGTTTTAAGTTTTAATTTGTGTAAAGTAAATTAAAGTGTTAATTTAGGTAATTTTATCGGCAATTTTTATTGTCCCGAACCTCAAGCTCGTAACAAAATATATATATATATATACTAAACCTTTACGAAATGAGATAATTTTGGTCTCATTAGATGCAGTATACCTTAGTCTTTTTTAGTAAATCAGTTTAGTTTAATTATATCAGTTAGTCAGTCAGTATCAGGTTAGTTTTATTATTATAGCAACAGTAGCCTAATGGCAGGGCGCGAACCGCGTATTCAAAAAGGTCGTGGGTTCGAATACGCCATTCGACTACCGGCGTGAACCACTCGTAACACAAGCAATTTAAGCTTACCACGAGTGGTTAAGGGGAATATTAGTAATGTTTATAGCATTAACATTCTTTTTAAAAAAGAAAATAAAAATCAATAAAAATAAAAACGCCCGAGGAAGTTTTCAAATCAAAAATATAGATATTTAGATGCTGATAACTTCCCAGTTTTTGGGTAAACCTACCTACACTTCCAAAAATAATGAAAATTAGACTATGTTTACAGGTGAGAAAACGTTATCGCTTTTTGTATGAAAATTTACAGCTTCATAATCCTTTTAAGTATAATCTGGAAATTCGTTGTCGAAGTTTTTTTTTACTGTTTATTAAAGATTTGTGTGTAGACGAAATTTTAGATTGGAACAGAAACAACGTTCTATCAAAAGCTTATTATTTAAAATTTTTGAATACTGGCTAGATGAACTTAACCAATTTTAAATATATATATATATATTTTAATATATATATATATATATATATATATATATATATATATATATATATATATATATATATATATATATATATATATATATATATATATATATATATATATTCATCTAGCCAGTATTCAAAAATTTTAAATAATAAGCTTTTGATAGAACTTATGACTAAGTAAATATATATATATATATATATATATATATATATATATATATATATATATATATATATATATATATATATAGAAATAATAGCACTGATATTAATTACTTTTTGAAGAGCTCTAGCAGTAGCTTAAATATATATAAGCGCGAATGCATCGATAGTCCGATACTCATCATAGACATTGAATACACATACATTGGGTGCGTTTGGCAGAAAAAAGCGCTAGCAAGCGCTTATAAGCGCTAAAATAGTTTTCGGCCAGGACACGATTGCTACTTCAGTAGCGCTGACACAATCCGCCATTTTGCTTATTTAATTTATTTGTTTTGAAGTAGAGTTTATAAGTTGTTTTGTACAATATTAGTTTTAAGTAATATAATGACATGAATAAACATATACATACTATTAAAAAGTCATGATTGGTAAGTTTTTAATATGAATACTTTACAAACATATATTTAAATTAGGTTAGATTCCCGGTTAAAACTAACATCGTGTCCTGGAGGAAAATAGCTACTTACGATTTGACAGCGCGTACCGCTTACGATCGCCATTTTGCTTACAAGCGCTTGCTAGCGCTTTTTTCTGCCAAACGCACCCATTAACTTTATTTGGAGTGCGGATTCAGATAGTCAACAGCGCGAACGTGTCGCTGGGAGCTTTCAATTGCTAGTTTTGTGCGTAGCAAAATAATCCATAAGTTAACAGTAATTATTGCTAGTTTGGTGTGCAGCGTGATAAATATCTAATTAATCTAAAGGTGTAATTTCGAGGTTCATGTGGCTGAGAAACGCCCCATTACCCCGGGTAAAACAGACGGACAACGCAAGCAAAATAATTCATCCTTTTTCAACAATTCGGTTCTGAGCGACGGCGGGTGGAACGAGATTGCATACGTGAGTAATCATTGTACCTTTGCTTCTGAATAGTATTAACTTTTTACAACTGACTCACAAAGTAGAATATCACAAACTTTGTCAATATGGTAAATTGCGCGGCTTGTAATAAAATTTTAAGAGGAAATCAACTAATGAAAGTGCGATTATCAATACCACCCCTTGTGTGTAAACATATCCGAGTATCGTAAGACTACAGAGATTACAAGATCAACATGGGTATGCCCACAGTGCCGCTGTACGATGTCGAAAACCGATAACACAAACAAACCCATACGCTCACCCAACTGCAACGAAGATATCGACAGATGCAGTTCAGCTGTGGTTGAATCGCCCTCTCTAACAGAAAATTCATGTAATTGACATGAATTCCTTGCTGGCTTCGGAAATAAAATTACTTCGCGACGACGTTGGAGAATTAAAAGCCCACCTCAAGTCACTGACCGATCACCTGTTGCAGTGCAATATACGACTCGATGACTATGAGATCAAGTTATCGCGTGCAGAGGAAAAAATCCGCGCACTTGAGAAAAATGAATTGGAGGTCCTTAGTTTGAATTCCACTATTGCCCAGCTCAACCAGGAAATTAACACTCAAGCACAAATTCACCTAAAGAACGAAGTCGAAATCACGGGCATAACAGAAACCTCCAACGAAAATCCGGTGCACATTATTTTAACAACTGCTGCAAAAATTGGGATCAACCTCGACGCCAACGACTTAGATTACGTAACGCGAGTGGGCTCCCGTCAAAAAGTCAGCGACACAATAAACAGTGCCAATAAGTCCCCAGCGGACTGGCAACCTCGTCCACTAGTAGTTAGATTTTTACGTCGGAATAAGCGGGATGAGTTCTTACTCGCAGGAAAATCTAGACGCAACCTTAATAGTAAGGATCTAGACTTACCTAGCAGTGCAAGAAATATTTACTTCAATGAGCGGCTGACTAAAGAAAATCGGCAGTTATTTCGAATTTCAAGACAGAGAGCCAAAGAATGTGGCTTCAGATTTTGCTGGATTAAAAATGGAGCTATCAGTATTCGTAAACAGGAGGGAAGCCCTTCAATTACGATCCGGAACTCCTCCGACTTATTGCGTCACCGCCCGCCTGCCCCTGTTCCTCAACCACAAGCAGATGTCTAATAACGCGCAAAATGTTGTTTACTTACCTTTCACTACACCGGCTGTTACGCATATTTTATGTTTTATATTAAATCTAGTTTTAAGCTACCAGTGCATTCTTATACTTGCATTCTTCTCAAATTATTCACGGAAATATAGTTCTGGGTTAATCTTATACACACATAATCTTAACACACAACTCACTATACTATACATAACACACACTTGCAGAGAAACACACAACAGTAAAGAATTAAAGCTGTTTTACCCAATTAATAACATTGCCACTCTTGCAGCTGTAGGTATCTTCAAAAATAGAACAATAATATCTTCTATCTTAATATTTATGTTAATAAGATATGGATTTACTTAGCATTACTAATGATATAGACGAATCACTGGCTATAGACTGTCGTAGTGTGGACTCCTTGGAAAAATGCAAGAGTATTCTTAATAATAATAAGAAATGTCTAAAAGTACTAACATTCAATATACGAAGTTATCAACGTAATTTTGACGATTTCGAACTAGCTCTTAAACGCTTAGACCTGGATATCGATATTATTGTATTGTTGGAATGTTGGCTATATGACGGTATCATTATTGAACCACTGGAGGGTTACAAAACCTATCAATCCTTATCACAAATCAACAAAAGCGGTGGGATCATCGTATACGTCAAACACTCATGGAATAGTGAAATTGCACCTCAAACACAAAAATTGGATGATGCTGATAGTCTCCTCATAAATATAAATAACGACATCACAGTCTTAGGGATTTACCGCTCCCCTTCCTTTTCAAATACAGATCGATTTATTTCCTCTTTAGATACTGTACTCTCTGACATACAATGCAAACGAACTCTCGTAATTGCAGGCGATATTAATATTAACATAAACGATCCAATTAATGCACAAGTGGGCAACTATTTATGCTTGATGGCATCTCATGGTCTATATCCAGCGATATCAAAGCCGACTAGAGGAGCCTCATGCCTTGACCACATCTTCATAAAATCTGAGACAATATCCTCTGGTCTCGTCTGCAAATCATCTATTACAGATCATAACTTAGCCCTGGCTGAAATTCCTTTGCAAATCTACCAGCATAAAAGTAAAAAACGCACGATACGGAAAACAGACTGGGAGTCGGTTGCCTTATATATTAACAGTCTGAACTGAAAGGAAATAACAAGCGATAATGATGTTAACACCGCCTCAAATTTAACGATGTTATGACACACGCCATCAATAATTACACGCAGGAAGTTAAAATAGGTCGTAGAAAGAGCAACATAAAGAGCTGGATCACTCCTGGATTAATAAGATGCATGAAACACAGGGATAAGCTGCACCTTGAGTGTAGAGCTGATCCGAATAACCAATGTAAATTACTGGTCTACACGCGGTATAGAAACTTTTTTCACACTCTACTACGGAATATTAAAGCTGAATATAACAGAAAGGAAATTACGAAAAACAAAGACAATGCGCGTAACCTTTGGAATAAAATTAAAAGTCTATGCTATAATTCCACGTCGGAGTACCACTCCATGAGACTCATTAAGGATCTGAACAACCCAACTTCATCCTTAGACCAATGTAATCGCCATTTCGCAACCGTAGGGGAGGTCTTCGCTAAAAAAATCTTAAAAAACCTAGGCACCACTCAAGACCTACTAATCAAGAATCACAAATGTTCAAAATCTAACCCAAACTCTTTCTATCTGCACCCTACTGGTGAACAAGAAGTGAGCCGAATTATTTATAACCTAAAAACCAACAGTTCTCCAGGATTAGACCATGTCACTGTTACACTGCTTAAAAAGACCTGCAATAATATTATTATTCCCCTCGTTCACATATTTAATTTAAGCCTAGAAACGGGAGTTTTTCCAGAATCCTGGAAAACTGCAGTAGTGTCACCTATTTTCAAAAATGGTTCTCCGACCTTGCCGGAAAATTACAGACCAATCTCTTTACTTAGTATAATATCAAAAATTCTAGAGAAGATAGTGAATAAGCAACTTATCTGTTTTCTACATAAAAATCGGATAATTACAGATAAGCAATATGGGTTTCGTCAGGGAAAATCGACCGAGGATGCTGTAGCAGCATTAGCTGATCAGATATCACAACACGTGGAGAATGGTCAATGTTGCATAGGTGTTTTTCTCGACCTGTCACGAGCTTTTGACACAGTCTCTGTTGGCCTCCTCTTGAAAAAGCTAGAAGCCGCTGGAGTAAGGGGAAATACATTTCAATGGTTTGAAACTTACCTAAAAATGAGAAAACAATGTGTAAAAGTAGGAAATTACACAAGTAGGCAACTGGATGTTCATTTTGGCGTTCCACAAGGCAGTACGCTTGCACCCACTCTCTTCATCCTGTACATGAATGATATTCTGGAACAAAACTTGTCTAATTCAAATGTAATTGCTTACGCAGATGATACAACCATATTATTTCACGATACGACATGGAGTCGAGTATACAGTACCGCGGAACAAGGCCTATCTCGTATTGCCATGTCCTTAAACTTAAATCTTCTTACACTTAATAAGGAAAAAACTACATACATATGCTTTTATAAATCGAGACGAACAAGTCCTCCGACCGCTACGCCCTTGAAAATTCATTACTGCAAAAATGATTATACCAATCTGCATGGCTGCAACTGTGAACCGATAGCACGCTCTAGAATAACTAAATATCTTGGAATTATCATAGATGAAAACCTAACGTTTGATGCTCAAATTTCTAATTTATCTTCCCGTGTGCGAAAGTTCATTTACATCATGAAAAAATTGCGAGTTTGCACTCCCGTAGATATAATACGTCAGGTATACTTTGCACTCTGCCAATCTATACTGCAGTATTGCATTTGTGTATGGGGCCGCGCTGGGAGGACTGCATTTATGACATTGGAAAGGGCTCAACGTGCACTAATTAAAGTAATTCTAAGTAAGCCATTCACGTACTCCACAGACTCTCTATATAAAGAATTTAAAGTACTACGGGTGCGACAGCTGTTTATTTACAATGTCACACTCAAAGTGCACAAAACCGTAAGAGGTCGCCCGGACTACAATGAATTAAGAAGCAAACGCACTTTTAGAATTCCTGTTCCAATCGTAAAGTCAAACCTGGCCAAACGTTGCCCCACCTTCTCACATCCTTTCATCTACAACAAAATATTAAAAATAATTGACCTTAAAGACCAGCTACTTTCCTCATGTAAAACCCTTAAAGAACATGCTGTACACTCTTACATATAATGATACTGAAGAGCTAATTAAATAGCACATAAGATACACACACACACACACACACACACACACACACACACACACACACACACACACACACACACACACATACACACACACACACACACGCACACACACACACTCACACACTCACACTCACACACACACACACACACACTCACACACACACACACACACACACACACACACACACACACACACACACACACACACACACACACACACACACACACACAAAACCAGACCCGTACGTAATCATTCCTATTCCAACTATTGCGGAATCATCTCTTGCAGGCGCTATTATTTATTTTATATTTATTTATGTAGTAAAACAATACTTCCTTAGGTTTTGTATTAGAGGCATTAATTTTAAAGGCCGATAACAAGCACGTAATATTAACACTATCTCGATGTAAATGAGGTCCAGTGACAAACCGTTTTGTATCGCATGCCAGAGTCCTAAGATACAAGCTGCGCTTAGTTTAGAACCCGCAGCTACCTGTGTTCTTTATAATGTTATAATGTTATTTATTCTTTTATTTCATGCTACAGCTATATTATGGTTGTTGTACGAATGGGTTGGCTTCACTGAGGGAGAATCACACTTCCACAAAATACCAGCTCAAAATGGCAGCTTAACTCTTTTGTGTCGTGAGTATGAGAATCGGAGCTCCTTTTTACTGTCTAATCCCAGTTGAACAATCAATCAACAAAAACTGGCGTTTTTATTGATTGATACAAAAGTCGAAAATAACTTACACGAGAGCGATTTCGCAATACCGTCGTAATTTGAACGTTAATTCGATTTGAACAATGCAAAAACAAAAGCCTAAATTGTTGGAATACAAATTTTGCAGCGGTGAAATTATTTATGCAAGCAATATTTATTCATGGAATACATAAAATAAACAAAATTTGCTTAATGAAGAACAAACAGCGGCACAATGGAAAATATTTATAGTCATAAACGATTCACAGTTGCTCACGGCCCGTCACCCACAAGGGTAGCCATAGACTACGGCCTTCCATTTAGCACAATCATCTTAAAAAGTGCGCACCACGTCTCGGTATGAACTGGCCCTTAGAATTAAGGCGATATCAACGTTATCGGCTAACATTACTCCGGGGCGCAGTTTCCATATCCCGTGTTTAGCTGTCTTTGAGCGGTAACATTTAACGCAATATAACGGTGATATATCGCTTGTAGTTCGCATTCACGACAACTAGTAAGTGAAACTCGATAACTAATAAGTGAAATGTTTTAGTATATACGTGGCCATGTTATCTTTTCATTCGTACAAAAGTTGCTGAAGAGCTAACATAATTACCTACACAAGTAAAAACTCGCGGAAAACTTTTTAGCACAAAGGGTTAATTGGTAAATTAACACTAATGCAAGGCGGTAGCCTAACAAAAAACGCTAATTTAATGAATTTTTAAAAGTCGCATTAGCATATATAACCACTCACCTTGAATTAAGTAGACGCAGTTTGTGCAGACGTTAGCATGGGTTCGGTTAGCACGGGCCTTTTTACCGTCTTACTGCAGTGCGGTGTAACTCGCGTTTCTCGATCGACTCAAATCATGACGCCTTTTTGTTTATTGTACATAGCAATGACTTTCCTTTCATAGTAGGGGCTAGCCATGATACAGTATTATTTGCTTCCGATACTTCATCAGTTTTTAAATAAAAACTACAACTTTTTAAATATGATGAAGTAAATAACGCTATATTTAAATTCATAAAATTTGCATGAAAATGGCGCTAAGATAAAATGTATGAAATTCGTAACTCCAAATGTCAAATAACTAAATACCAATGTAACTTTAAATGGGAAGAAGTTCTGATAAGTTTTGTCGATACCACAATTTTTCTTTGATTCACAATTGACGCAAAGTTTCAATGTGGCCTCCATATATCAAAACTAGCAAGCCGCCTTGGTTCTGCAGCATATGCTGTAAAAAAATTAGAAATCTTACCAGTGCTGAAACAGCTAGACTATTTTACTTTAGCTATTGCCATAGCATAATGTCGTATTGTATTTGGCTACGAGGACACGCGACTGACACTGAAATTATATTTGTTTACAGAAGAGGGCCATAAGAACAATCTATGATTTAAAACCTAAAGAGTGACTCAGACAAAAATTTAAGGAAATTAATAAAATAACTTTAGCCTCTCAATACATTTATGAAAATGTATTGCATGTACACAAAAATAAAATTAATTCTACAAAAATAAGTGATATTTATTCTATAAACACTAGAAGAAGACGCAAGCTAGTAGTGCCAGTTACCAGATGTATACGCTTTCACAACAAAATCCCACAAAATATACAAAATTTGACCTGCTCAAAGTTCAAAAACTTTATAAATATAAGTCTGTAAAAAAGTTTATTATAATATAATATAAAGGAATTAATGGATGATAATAATCCCTAGGAACGATGACTGCTACCAAGGTATTTCTACTTTGTTTTGTGTTGTTAATTGTAACAAACGTGATTATAAGCTGTTATTTTTTTTAAATACTCCATAGGTTTATTGTTAGTTCTTCCCAGGACAGAGTTTTCTTTTCCGAGTGAGTGGTTAGTTAAAAAAGTAGCTATCACTAAGTATTATTTATCATCATATTGAGTTAAAAAGTTTCTGTTTCTGTTTCAGCATAAGACGATGAAAATTTATAACCGTAAAACGTGTAACAATGCTCTTAAGGAATTTAATAATTTTTAATAACTTACATAAGTTTTTGTCTGTATGTAAGTACTCATATTATATTTTCACACGTGTAAAGTAGGAACAGGTCGGTTCGATTGTTAAAGGACCACGCTCTGACAGATTACCGGGATTTAATAGCTGCTTAATGTTACTCGTACTATGTTTAGTATGGTAAGTGAACTATAGACCTTTTTTACTGGATACGAGGCATTCTATCTTATGCTTAATAGTGATTAAGCATCTTCATTCTGATTGTTAATCAATGATGGACGTAGAATGTAGATTCCTATGGGGTACAGCTTCCATTTATCATCAGGTAGTCTGTGTGCTCTTTTGTCACCCTAATTCTATGCAAGAATATATGTTCGTCCGTTTCTATGTTGGCCCATAACTTTGAACTGGTCATCAGATTTCATTTGTATTGTAAAAAAAATTTATGGGTATGATTCTTTAGATATCGGATGAAATGTATAGCAGAAAATTCAAATCATTACTTGATTGTCGATTTTTAATTTGGCCTAATATAATGAAATTTACTTAAAATCTTTAATTTGAGCAAGTAACTTTTAAATTCGGTCGCCTGAAGCGGATTAGAATACCTTACTCAAAGTCTAAAGTTTTGGAGAGGCTTATCGGATTAAATGATCGAAAATAAAATTTATGGGCTCACAGTAAGCCGACTATGAGAACTCCAATAAATAAACTAATTTTTAATAAAGAGCCGACTATCACTGCGGCGTAAATATTTAAATGAAACAATTTATTTTTGGAGAATGGGGCCAACACAAGCTTTAGCGACATTTAATGAAATGTATATCGATTTATTCCTCATAATTCATAGATTACAAGAGTAATACTGGTTTTACCGCATCTATACGTAGTACTCAGGAATTACCTAGTAATTAAATATGTATCTTACAGTAATCTTAAAACAAACTAAAAGCGGTTTTCTATCAGTTTTCGTCGTTATAATAAGTTAATATAGTGCACTGTTGAATAGTTATAGTACATATAAACAAAGATGAAAGTATATTCAGCATTTAAAGGTATTACAAAATCCATTGAAAGTCTTTTTAGTAGTTAATGCTAAATATACCTACCTGTGCACAAGTGTGGTATGGCTACTATTCTTTTACATTTATTAATTTATTTTGAGTGTATATTCCAAATACCATTTAATATATATAATTAAATCCAAGATGACTAAAGTACAATATGTCCATTTATATTTATAATATTATTAATATACGCCGAGCCGTGGTAGCTCACATGGTTAGCGCTCGCTGTAAATATAACAGAACACGAGTAACCCGGGTTCAATACCCGCCGGCACCAATGAAATTGTTAATTGCAATTTTAAGTGCTGATTTACCACGTGCTCGGCGGTGAAGGAAAACATCGTGAGGAAACTCGCATGTCTGAGGAATAAGAAAAAAAAATATTTCGGAGACATGTTGAGTTCGCCAACACGCATTGAGGCAGCGCGGCGGACACTTCCTTGCCCTAAAACCCTCTCAGAAATGAAGGGAGTCCTGTGCCCAGCATTGGGACGTATATTGTACTTATTATTGTAAGTCGTCATTTCCAAAGTAGTCTTTTAATAGTAGTAAAAACAAACAGACAAGCACGGTATCAAAACTTTGTTTTAATATGTTTGGTTTGATTAGTAAGTACTTATACATCGTAAAATGGCTGGGTAATAACATACTAAAATGACTAGGTCATGCTTATTTATGTTATTACACACTGATAAATAGTGAAGAAGTAAGATGTTTTGAACAGTTTGTACAAGGATAACAAAAACATCTAATTTAATGGTATTTTTACTAGCGATCCACCCCGGCTTCGTACGGATGATATTTTGATTTAAACACCAGCGATACCTAACGATTCCAAATGGAAATCATCTAGAAATACATTCAAACACACACGAAAGTTTAATCATCGTATCAAAAGATTTTTTCTTGAAATTTCATGTTAACATGTCTAATATGTATACACATTTTATCTCTGCCTACGGGCAGCACCGCAAGCTTTCAGCCTGTAAAGCATACAGATTTGTTCTAAGCGATCCACCAGAAAAAGTAAATGAATACTGTAAAGCGTTCCTATACTAAATAACAATTCTTACTAATATATGATTTATTCTATATATATTGCAATCTAATAAGACTATGCATTCAATTTTAATATATTATGTTTCCATATTTCCGTCAGCATTTTGTTATATCGGCTGTATAATAAATAAATAAAGAATTATTATAAAATATACCATTAATCAGCTCCATTTGATCAAATACTAGTAGTAGTAGTAGTAGTAGTAGTAGTAGTAGTAATCACTGATTAACATCAACAATATTTAACTATGTAAAAGTTGTCTAACTTTTTATTTTCACTGGTTTCATATAGGAGAAAAAGATATTATTTTTATATTATGCATCTGATCTTAGATGACAAAACAATATTCCTGCCTTTCTGCAGAGTTAACAACACATCATTCTACGCATAATTGAAGCATCTGATGCTGTCGCAGGGTATGGTCTAAAAACATCAAGTATATAACCATCACAGAAGTAAAAATAGCTTAACTAAGTTACAATACATATTCAAAATGCATATTTATTTCCGGTACAAGTAATTACTACCTTTTTATACATAAATATATGTACCATCTATACAGTCTATATGCTATATACATTTCATTATATCATTTGTGGAATTTCACAAATGACATATTCATATACATCAGTTGAAAGCTTGTAAATTGAAAAAAATAATAATTCTTTGTTCTTCAATTCTAAAATATTCAATTACTGGTTTTAATCATGTTGCTATTTTTTATCGAAACTTTAAGACGATTATTATAATGGCCTGCGTCGCTGCTTTCACGAAACGTCTTGGCTCTTTTCCAAAATAGAATTCAACCGAATCCAGTTGAATTCTATTAGTCTTAACTTAGTGAAATTCAGTTTTATTTATGATATAAAAAGTTTTAGAAGACATCTAATTCAGCGGCGTTACGTAAGGCGTAAGTTAAATGAGGGCCGCAGGTTCGAATACCGCATGAAGCAAGTATTTTTATGACCAACATTTATATTATTCTGGTTCTGGATGTTTTTCCTTGAGAAATTTTATGTATGTAAGCTAGCTCCACGATACAGGAGAAAATCCTGTTACTTTTTAGGAGAATTTCCAAAAAAAATTTTTCTAACTAACCAGTGCCTCATATTAAAAAAAATATTGGCAGTCATTGGGGACTGCCAACAGAAGGGAAAATTTATAACTATGAAATAACAATGTGCCTAACCAACTGTAGATTTGCCTTAATTGTCACGCAAGGCAATTGTCCAGAGTTAATTTTGACGTTACTTCTCCCCGCCGGTTTGTGTATTTTACGCTGGCGCAAAAAAGATAGTTATGCTGCATATAGGCAGCCAAAAGCCCTGTTCAGCATTTCGTAGTCTAACGACAGCCTCAGATCGAAGCGGGGTGACGGATTCTCTCACTCCGTCACTACACGATAATACGCCCTCTCTCTCTCTTCCCTCCAAATTCCTCAGCATAAAAATTGTATTTATTTCACGAGTGATAAATTTTTCAATCGTCTGATAAAAGTTATCAATCAAATAAACTATAACCCTAATGATTTCTTATATTAACGCGAACACTACACATTGATTAAAACTACGTTTAATTTTAATTATTTTTATTTTTAATTCCCGACATTTCGGGTGCTTTCCAGCACCCATGGTCACGGGGGACTGAGGTGACTGACGTCCTGATGTCATTGTTAAGCCCGGAATCCCTTCAGCTTTTTTTAACGGTCCATATTAAACAAAATTAAACGCCATAAAATCCGTAAAAGTAGTTTTAATCAAACTATAACCAGTCTGAATATAAAAGAGAAACTATTAAATTATTTTATGCATACAACAGGATTTTTTAATCCATTTATGTTGTATTTTATCATAAGAGTTACTTTTATTTAACGATTGTAAAATCGACCCTAATATTAAAACTATTAAGTTTTAATATTTTTATCGAAACTTTAAGACGATTATTATAATGGCCTGCGTCGCTGCTTTCACGAAACGTCTTGGCTCTTTTCCAAAATAGAATTCAACCGAATCCAGTTTAATTCTATTAGTCTTAACTTAGTGAAATTCAGTTTTATTTATGATATAAAAAGTTTTAGAAGACATCTAATTCAGCGGCGTTACGTAAGGCGTAAGTTAAATGAGGGCCGCAGGTTCGAATACCGCACGAAGCAAGTATTTTTATGACCAACATTTATATTATTCTGGTTCTGGATGTTTTTCCTTGAGAAATTTTATGTATGTAAGCTAGCTCCACGATACAGGAGAAAATCCTGTTACTTTTTAGGAGAATTTCCAAAAAAAATTTTTCTAACTAACCAGTGCCTCATATTAAAAAAAATATTGGCAGTCATTGGGGACTGCCAACAGAAGGGAAAATTTATAACTATGAAATAACAATGTGCCTAACCAACTGTAGATTTGCCTTAATTGTCACGCAAGGCAATTGTCCAGAGTTAATTTTGACGTTACTTCTCCCCGCCGGTTTGTGTATTTTACGCTGGCGCAAAAAAGATAGTTATGCTGCATATAGGCAGCCAAAAGCCCTGTTCAGCATTTCGTAGTCTAACGACAGCCTCAGATCGAAGCGGGGTGACGGATTCTCTCACTCCGTCACTACACGATAATACGCCCTCTCTCTCTCTTCCCTCCAAATTCCTCAGCATAAAAATTGTATTTATTTCACGAGTGATAAATTTTTCAATCGTCTGATAAAAGTTATCAATCAAATAAACTATAACCCTAATGATTTCTTATATTAACGCGAACACTACACATTGATTAAAACTACGTTTAATTTTAATTATTTTTATTTTTAATTCCCGACATTTCGGGTGCTTTCCAGCACCCATGGTCACGGGGGACTGAGGTGACTGACGTCCTGATGTCATTGTTAAGCCCGGAATCCCTTCAGCTTTTTTTAACGGTCCATATTAAACAAAATTAAACGCCATAAAATCCGTAAAAGTAGTTTTAATCAAACTATAACCAGTCTGAATATAAAAGAGAAACTATTAAATTATTTTATGCATACAACAGGATTTTTTAATCCATTTATGTTGTATTTTATCATAAGAGTTACTTTTATTTAACGATTGTAAAATCGACCCTAATATTAAAACTATTAAGTTAGAACTATAAAAAAAAAAAATAAAAACCTTTGTTATAATCCTCGAATAAATTCCAAACCTAAGGTGGTAACATATCGTGCTCAAGCCTAACTCCGTTTCACGTACGCTTTGTCAGCGGTTTTGCCTCGGCGGTTTGTCTTTCTGCCTTTGAAGCAGTTCTCGTTTACTCCAATGTGTTGTCACCTTTATTACTTTGCCACGGGAGTGGAAACAATATTTTGAGACAGAATTTACAGTACGGCATGCAATGTATTTACACATAACTTGCAGTATATGATGACGTACTACAAATATCTTCAATTGCACGGCTCTTTAATTCAAACGATATTTGTGTTTTAACAATGACTATTTGAAATTCGGATGAATTTAAAAATGTGGTTTTGAATTCTACTCAGGACCAAAATCGAATGTCTCATCCCCAGTTAAAATGATCTCCCGTTCTAAGCACTTACCATATGAAATACAGGAACATTAAGCTGATGTTTTATGTGGTTATTCTGCGAGAGCGTGGTCCTTCCCTATTATATATTATATAGCTGCAGCATAGCTTTAGCACGTGGCTTTTGTTTAGCTTCTGACGGCTCATATTTTCGCTAGTTAGTCATTTATCACAACTATTATTTTAGCGTTATTTTTTTCATAATAACTAACTGTTATAAATAACTAAAAATTTTCTTACGTTACGTTAAAAAGCCAATTAGTCTGATGACAAAATTTTTGCTAGGTACTCGTGTTTCACGCAACGTTAATTAGCCTTTGCTCTTTAAATGTCAACGCTTCTAGTACCTTTCATTTTCATTTTTTTATCATGAATAAATCATCTTAGATAGCCACTACGAGGAGCTACTGAAAGGTTATGCCGGTCCTACCGGCTAAAACCCCACGCTGTTGATGACCACCGTGGGCTTTCAGCCGGTAGGAGACCGGCACAAGAGATTTTGGGATCTTCGATCGAAACTCAACTGGGATCCCTCCATAGCTATACTACACTTCTACTATTTGGCAGATCCCATGTTATTTACCCATAGGCAAAAGGGAAAAATAACGTCACAGCACCTACTTTATTTTATTTTGCAATAGAATTAGCATGTGACTTACAAATATGATTGATTGATTCCATCAAGTATCGAAATTTCAATTAGATTCAATCATCAATTTATTATATCACATAACAGTCTTTTAAAAATCTATTACTAAACATAGACCTCTCCAATAGATTAGGTCATATGAGGAATATTTGCCAAAGTTGCTACGCTTGCACTGACCTCTATATATAGGAGAATAGAGGTCAGTGTACGCTTGGCATTCGGGTTCTCAGACGCAGTTTCTTTTATATTTTAAGTTGCTTTTAGGAAGAGGCTGCTACCTATATTCTCAGGTTTGTTTCACTCTGTTTCCTCTTACTACACCCACGGGATGACACGGGGCAGTGGATATTCCTATGCAGCCACTACATCGTCAGTACAACAGCAGCCGGACGCAGGCACTGTTGCATTCTTTATTCCCTTACGCTCATACGATGAGAGAGTTCTACTAGTTCTAGAGAACACAACCGGCGAGAGATCAGCCGCAACACCAACGACTTTACGTGTTTTCCAAGTCACAGGGGTAACTTCCTGACTGAAATGAATGATTTTTATTCAAAATAGATTATTTTATAATACTTATTGAACGACAAAAAAACCTCTGTCCTGGGAAGAACCAGCAAGAAACCCAGCGGGACTTTTTTTTAAACATTTTTCAATTTACAACGAATTTATTTTGTACAATTATTGTATGAATTTTTATAGAACCAGCATGGTGGCGATCACCTCATTCCCAGGGGTAAGTTTCATTTATGTATTCATTTATATTATAATAATCCTTTTTGTACAATTTTTCTTTAATAAAACATTTGAACTTGTTTAATGAAAAATTTTGTACATTTTCTGGGATTTTGTTGTAAAAACGTATACATTCTCCCATAAATGAATTACTAATTGCGACACCCAATGTATGAAACAGTGTGATGGATACTCGAACGCGATCACCACACGACTACTTAGTTTGGCTACCTATAATTATATATTTCATTTGAAGTAAAATATTTTAAATCTACAAGAAAACGTTAAAGGTCACAGATTCAGGTTTTATGTTGCATCTTTGATAGTTTATAAATTATCTATGTATAAGTACTAACTAGTATATTCCTCTTACTTGTTAGTTCTTTCACAGTATATGGTTCAGACAAATTTTAAAGTAAAAATTTATTTGTGAGTTCTTTAAGGTTCCAGCTGACCTATATGTGCTGCAACTATAATAAAGCCTTAATATAACTTCTAACAAAACCTAGACGTGGAATAAGTTACTTTTGATAATCAAATTACAAAATTTATACGCTTATGGTAATGGCCTATATCAGGTGTGGAACGTTTGGCTGACTGCCAAAATAGCACTTCAAAAAATCATCTAGTAAATTTTATAGGTATACATGATTACTTTATTTTCCTTAAAAATATCATACAACAAAAAAAACAATGTGGTAGCTCCGAGGATAAGCGCGCGCTGTGAATTTCATAGTATGTGAGCAACCCCGGATTCAATTCCCGTTTAAAGCAATGAAACTACAATTTACCAAGTGCTCGGCAGTGAATAAAAACATCGTGATGAAATTGGCATATGAGAGAAATAAAAAAATCGAAGACTTTTTAAGTCAACTAACATGCATTAAAGCAGCGCAGCGGATATTTCTTTGTCCTAAATCCTTTTTATTCGATATAGATTATAAATAACGAGCTACAGTTGTCTCCCTCGGTTGCTTAGCTAGGTCATTAGGCGCAGATCGAAGGATAATAGATCGTTAAATACTAGTGATGCAACAGAACTCTGTTTCCGTTTCCGCAACTGCGGAAGTTCTGCATGGTTTTCAACATCCGTTTCTGCTTCTGTTTCCGCAAGTTTTATAACGGAATTTTGAACCGAACTCAACGACGCATCCACATAAATAGATTTATTGTATTTTTAGTTAGTTAAAAATTTAAGTCGTGTGTGTAATTTAAGTGCAATCATGAAGCCAAAAACAAGTCCTGTTTGAAACTTTTATCTTGAGATTGATGATTTAGCAGACAGATGTAAATTATGTAACAAAATATATTCGCGAAAAGGCTGCACAACTACCGCTTTAAAGAGCCATCTTAAACGCCGAAGAGTTTGCAGAGTTTGAGAAGTTGTTGAAACTGTTAAACTTTCATCGCAAACTGAAAACAAACGGTCAGTCAAGGAATTGCATACCTATTTATTTGTTAAAATGTATTCCTATGTTATAGTTAAAACCAGATTTTAGTTTAAACGTTTTTTCTCCAGTTAAAAATAGTTTTTAATAAACGCCTTTGTTACAACTTAGATTTGCAAATTAATTAGGTAGCAATTATGTTCGCGTGAAGTTTATATTATTTATTGTTTGCTTAAAGTTCATATTAATTATTTTTAAAGAAACTTTTATAAGTATTTTGGATTCAAAGCTTATTTACGTCGTACTTTAGTGCTAGAGCTGTACTAAATTGCCTACTCGCTAAACCTAAATGTGGCTATTTAAAGGGTTTGCCCAAATTTCTCTGCCTCTTTAGCTTTGGTGTATAGGTGGTACGTAGCATCGCCAGTGAGCAATTATTTATCGGAGCTGAACTTATATATGAAGAACACTGGAACAAGTTGTTAGGTGTAAAAGCGGACGAAATACTTTTCATAAAATATAACTTCATCATCATCATCATCATCATTACAGCCCTTCACAAGTCCACTGCTGAACATAGGCCTCCCCCAAGCAATGCCACAAAGCACGGTCCTGAGCCACCTGCATCCATCGACTTCCTGCATATCTTACCAGGTCGTCACTCCATCTAGTGGGGGGTCGCCCTACACTACGCCTACCGGTACGAGGCTGCCACTCGAGAACCTTTCTTCCCCATCGGTTATCGGCTCTTCGAGCTATATGGCCGGCCCATTGCCACTTCAGCTTACTAATCCGTTGGGCTATGTCGGTCACTCTGGTTTTACTGCGGATATCCTCATTTCTGAGTCTATCACGCAGAGAAACTCCGAGCATAGCCCTCTCCATAGCTCGCTGAGCGACCTTGAGCGTCCTCATACGGCCAGCAGTGAAGGACCACGTCTCAGATCCGTAAGTCATCACTGGCAACACGCACTGGTTGTACAATCTAGTTTTTAGAGATTGAGGTATACCTGACGAGAAGGTATGTCGTAATTTCCCGAACGCTGCCCAGCCGAGTTGAATCCGTCGATTTACCTCTCGGTCGAAGTTGGACTTACCTAGTCGGACTATTTGTCCCAGGTAAACGTACTCGTCAACAACTTCGAGCATAGTGCTCCCAACAACTACCGGCATAGGTGTGACATGGACATTAAACATGATCTTTGTTTTGTCCATGTTCATCTTAAGACCTATCCGTTGGGAGGCACTATTGAGGTCATTGAGCATAGTGCTTAAGTCCTCCAGCGATTCTGCCATAAGGACTATATCGTCGGCAAATCGAAGGTGAGTGATGTACTCGCCATTGATGTTAATACCGTATCCTTTCCAGTCCAGTAGCTTGAAAACGTCTTCCAAAGCAGCGGTAAAGAGTTTCGGGGATATAACGTCACCCTGTCTTACACCTCTCTGCAGTTGGATAGGTTTCGAGCTCTGGTTCTGTACTCGGATAGCCATCGTAGCCCTACTGTACAAACACTTCAGCACTTCGATATACCGACAGTCAACTTGGCACCGCTGAAGGGACTGCAGCACCGCCCAAATTTCGACGGAATCAAAGGCTTTCTGATAGTCCACATACGCCAGGCAAAGTGGCAAATTGTACTCTTCAGTCTTCTGTACAATCTGCCGCAGGGTATGTATGTGGTCTATGGTACTAAAGCCTTTTCGGAAACCGGCTTGTTCGGGAGGCTGGAAGTCGTCGAGTCTGCGTGAGAGACGATTCGTAATGACTCTCGAAAACAGCACGTAGACGCGGCTCAGAAGGGAAATCGGTCTGTAGTTCTTCAAGAGAGCGGTGTCGCCTTTCTTAAAGAACAAGACCACCGCATTTCTGCTCCACGCCTCTGGAGTAGTGCCACCATGGAGGACGGAATTGAAGAGCCTCCGAAGGACTTCAAGTACCGGTGTTCCACCCGCTTTCAGAAGCTCCGCTGTAATTCCATCCTCGCCTGGGGCCCTGCCGTTTTTAAGGTGCTGGAGAGCCATTCTAATCTCGCTTAGACTGACGTCCGGGATATCATCGGAATAGTGTCGGATAAGACTTGCTCTTGGATCGTTACTCACACTTACGTGTGGCTCCAACGATGATGTGTACAGCTGCCCATAGAACCTCTCAATCTCACTCAAAATCTCAGGTGTCCCGGAAACGATGCTGCCACACTCAGTCTTCAGCTTGCCAGAGATCTGTCTGCCCGTAAGAGCCAACTGTCAAATATAACTTACCGCTACTTAATTTTGAATGTTAATGTAATGTAATTTTTTTAATAATTATTATTTCCGTTTCCGCATCCGTTTCTGTTTCCATTTCTGCAAAAAAATATTTTTAACATCTGTTTCCGTTTCTGCTTCCGATATGACACTTCCGTTACATCACTATTAAAAACCTATATTTCAAATTTCTCACAGCCCGGATATCCTTTGAAATTGAATATTATTAATCCTTTTATCAAAGCGACGCATATTTTCTCATATTTTTTTTCTATATTAAAACTACCAAAATACATAAATTCAAAAAGCAAATGAACTTATAATTAAAATAGACTTACAATTAATTTACTCAATATGGAATCGATAGTGAAGACAGGCCAATTTTTTTTTAATATAAGCCAGTGTAAGTTGTATAGACAATGTAAGGAGGTAAGTGGTGATGAAGCCGTGGATGGCAAAACACTGTTTCAGCTTATCAAAAACAAGAATAAAAAATTGCCCCCACAGTATTTGTTTTGTTATAATAACCTATTAGTTTCAATCGAGTTTTAGTACATAAACTGGATAGTAAAATATCCGCTCTTTTGACAGCTGTACTATTTGTATTATCTGATCGTAAAATCTAGAACACATGACCGAAATAAAACCAACCCTCATACAACAAATTGGATGCATAAACGAGATAAACTGTCGTAGCAGGCTCTATTTTTATATATTTCTCTAACATGCAGCCCTCTGACATTTAATTTCAGAATTCTTTTTATGTTTTGTCAATTTTTAATTTATCAATTTTATTGTCACACTCACATTTTGTTCGGTGCGTTCTCTGTCTATACATGATATAGACACAAGGAAGCACCGATATTATATACAAAACTTTCTTGCACCATATATGAAAGTTCCGTAGTATAATAATTATCAATTGTTTCCCAAGAAATATTCTTCAACACAACGTTTATATTTTACCGTTTTTATTTTTTAAATTTGATTTCTTTTTATGACTGTTTTAACAATTCTCTCTTTATATCTTATAAATTTTGTTCTTTTATTTCTTTCCACCAACGTAGACCAAAGGCTGCCGCTTTCCACCAACGTAGACCAAAGGCTGCCGCTTTCCACCAACGTAGACCAAAGGCTGCCGCTTTCCACCAACGTAGACCAAAGGCTGCCGCTTTCCACCAACGTAGACCAAAGGCTGCCGCTTTCCACCAACGTAGACCAAAGGCTGCCGCTTTCCACCAACGCAGACCAAAGACTGCCGCTTTCCACCAACGTAGACCAAAGGCTGCCGCTTTCAACCAACGTATACCAAAGGCTGTCGCTTTCCACCAACGTAGACCAAAGGCTGCCGCTTTCCACCAACGTAGACCAAAGGCTGCCGCTTTCAACCAACGTAGACCAAAGGCTGCCGCTTTCCACCAACGTAGACCAAAGGCTGCCGCTTTCCAATTTTACACCGAATGCTGTCTCTCTTTACCAAAAATGGGACACTTGAGAAGTATGTGCAGCACTGTGTCTTCAACTCCTGGTTCACAGATATTTGATGAGTTCTCCTTACATTTAAATCGATACAAGTATTCGGAGAACCCACCATTCCCAGCCATGACCTGTAGGAGACATTACTGTTTCCTTGACCAACTTATATGCATTTGTAGCATTTGAGAGGAAGACCTTAGTTATTTTACCCGAAACAGCTTCTGTATATTTCTGGTTATACTTTTTTAAGGTCTCCATTTGGATAAGTACTTTTTATGAACGACACTTGGCACAGGTCATAGTCTGGTTTTTCCTTTAATTCGCTGCGCAGCATGTTTCGCCAACTCATCGGCCCGCTCATTTCCAGTCAGACCCGCTTGGATACTTTTTTGTTATAAAAATATGAACTGTATATTTCTACGAGTCTTAAATAGTTCAGTTTAGTGTCTTGGTTGGCAATCGTCTCGAGTGCTGCTCTCGAGTCACTGTAAGCCCCAACACTTTTTTCGTTGCTACTGAGGATTTGTTGGACAGTTTGAGCTTTAGAGTTCTTGTCTCAGTTTCATTTTTCCAAAAGGACAATGCTGCTGCGACTTTTCCCACTATTTTGCTTTCATCAGTAAATATTTGTAGACTTTGGGTCTCATTTCGTACTCGTTCTCCGGTCATATGAACTTCAGGTCCATATTATGGTATGCTAGGTAGGGCAATTCCTAGAAGCACGCCTTCGCTTCCACCACTCGGTCTCCTAGCACCAACCGGAGTTTACCTCCCTTGGCCTCAAAAAGGGAAACTGCTTCTTGGGCCCTCAGGTCTAGAGGAAGCAAGCCGGCCAATGTTAGTGCCGAGTGTAAGAAGACAGTCCGGTAAGCTTTATTTAGCGTGCTGCTTTTTTATTCCCAACTTGCTAGCCGCTGGTGCTTACACGCTGGCCGTGTACAATACTTCCGGCTCTACAACTGCCGTGTAAATCATCCTGATGAGCTCAGGTTGAATGCCCCAACTAATCTTTGCAGCTCTCGATAGTTGTCCGTAGAGTGCTCACGTAGGTGTTAAAGAAGTTGAGTTTTCTGTCTACGTTGAAGCCAAGCACCTTAATCTCCTTTTACATGCCAATGCCTATCTTGCCCATGTGGAGACGTGGGGAATTATATTTCAATTTGCTAGTTATCACCATAGCCTTAGTCTTATGTGACGCAAAGGAGATGTTTGATTTTGGGCTACCACTATGTACACTATATAGATAAATGGGAAAAATATTGAGGAATTCCATAAAAATACTAACAAATTAATTTGAAAAAGGGTAAAGGCGTACAAACGATTATTTGAAAAGTTTTTTGTTATGATAACCCTATTTTAAAGGCAGCTTGTTGGATATGACGTTTGACGACTTTGACAGTTTTAAGAAATAACTATAATATTAAGTGACGTCTTTGAGTCTTTCCTTGCTTTAGGAGTGAGCTGTAACAGGTAAAAGTATCTGCTGTACCTGTTCCATATCCAAATAAATAACAGCTCCTAAAACCTGTTCCAAAATAGCAGTCTACTACTACATTCTTGGTAGGTAGTTAATTCTCTTTCTAACCAGGGTGTTGAACCTATACGAGAAAAGGGCAGGGCTTTAACAGGGTTCCACAGTGTGATATTAACATTTTTTTTATTCTAATAAAGGTGATTGTCATAATATGTATGAATAAAGCAAAGCTTGTGACTGTTGTATAATGAGTTTTGTTATCTCGCGAAACAGGAGCTGTTCTTTCAGTGTCTAACAGTGACAGGCTATTATTTTAAGATACTTCCGTAGTGTACCTCTCTTTCTAACTAAAGAGAGAGAGAGAAAAAAAAGCTTACGACGAGTAACAAGATATAACATTTTTTATCTTATTCTTAGAAAGGTACCTGTCGTATGTAAGAATAAAGAAAAACTTGTGACTGTACGTGGAACAGAAGCTATTCTTTCATTTTGTTTGTCACAGTTACGGTCTACTATTTTAAAATACCTTTTATTTTATTTATTGTTTTACTTGGGTTTTTTTATCGCAGATATTACGATATACGTCAATCAAATGTCCCCGCCAAAATGACATTTTTCGCATACTGCTGATCTGATCAATCATGTTTAATTTTATGTTGTGTTGCTCTCCTTGACCAAGGTAATTTGAATGTACATTGAAACGAAGTAAAATTAAAGAAAACTAACAATAAAAAACGAATACTATATTATATAGCGATATTTACACATAGTATACGTAGTGTTAACCCAGGCTTCATACATTTCTAGAACATCTCTTTTGAGTGTAGTACGAATTTCCCACCTCCAAATATGTTCAAGAGCGGCATTCGCACGTCTTTGGATCTCAAGAGTCGTGTCACCCTCCAAGAACAGGACGATGTCGTAGGAAAACGCTTGGTACCTTTTACCTTTAGTCATTCCTTTTTCCCAGTTCCTTAAGCAATGGGTTCAGTAGCAAGTTCCACAGAACCGTTCCTCCTGTGGAGGCCTGTACGCACCCCTTTGTAGTTGTCTGCGTTTGCTCTGCACTTGCATACCTCACTCATACTGTTCTGTCCTGGAGTTAACTGTCAACCAATCTCCTGATGTTTAGGGGGCATTTTTCCTCAGCCAACTGATATCTAATTGCTAGCCACTAAGCACTATCGAATGCTTCCTCTATGTCAAGGGATATCATGGTTACTATCTTATTTCGTAATTATGTACGTATGTATTCCATCATGTCATAGCAGGATCTATTACAATTTTCTCAAGGGGGCGCTAAAATTATCTTTTATTTTACGGGCCGATACAAAGCCCAACAACGTCTGTGTTGTCCAAAAAACTTTCGAGGATCAGTAGAGGTCTGCTGGAAGTTAAATCGCTTGCAGGGTTACAACTTGGGATGGTGTACCTGGGGAAAAAATTCTTATACATAGATCAATATTATATTTTACATCTGTATTTCCCGAAGTTCGGACAGGACAAAAAGTTTAACAGATAATCGAAATATATAAATTAAAGATTTTGAAGTTGTTAAAAATGAATTAGCTAAGGTCTTACTACCAATGAGCACCTTCTGCCCTTGCTCAACTTCATGCACTACTTCATCAACACTAATTCCAACACCACTACACTAGGAAATACAAACAACCGTCGATTAAACAACACGTGTCTCGACTGTAAACGATGTATCCTCGGGTAAAATATACTTTGCGATGGCTGACCGCTAATTTGAGTTAGATAAATTGTTTCAAGAAGTGGAAAATACAAACAACTGTATTCATTCCCTTAATTATTTTTAATCATCTGCTACATTTCGGTATTTCAATACATTTTAGATTTTTAGCATATCTAAGTTAAGAGGTGTTAATGTTTAGCATGGACGAATTTTTAATTTTTATGGAAACAATTTATACTTGACAAATGTTTCCTTTACTTGATCAAAATCGTAGTGAAATTCATTCAAGAAACAGCAAACGATTTTTGTAAAAATAAATAAAGCAGATGATAACAGTGAGATAATGATCGCATATCGTTTGTGGGTGTCATAGGACAGACAGGAACAAAGAGAAGAGCAGCAATATCTTTCTAGTAATAAGTAAAATAATAAAGAACCGCCTATCACCAAGCGTGCCAACTGTACCAATTACCCCCCCCCCCCCCCTATAAGGTAATGTATGAGGGAGGCCCGTTTTCTGCTGTATGCTTATAATATGCTGTGGCGGTAAAATTAAGGGAATTATATGATTTTTTTATATATAGGATAGGATAGGGTGACAAGCAAGCACACAGTTCACCTGATGATAAGTGATTGCTGTGGCCCATAAACATCTTCATCTATCCTCGATTACATCAAAATGCAGATGAGTTGTCGACCGTGAGGACTAAAATGGAATGCCTCATTTCCAGTAAAGAAGGCAATAATTACACCTAAATTTTAAATTGTAATTTACATTCGGTAAGAAGTTGTTCCTGTGTGAGGTACCACCGGTCCTTTGTAACGATACGTAGTTTGTATGACACTCGTAATATTGACACGATATGCGCGTACACCTTCAAATATATATATATATATATATATATATATATATATATATATATATATATATATATATATATATATATATATATATATATATATATATATATATATATATATATATATATATATATATATATATATATATATATATATAGTTTGCTAAGAAATGAAATTAAAACCATACGGTGCCAAGTGTTTATAACTGTACGGGGATGCATTTCAATACACCATTAGCTGCCAAGAATACGGAATGTTATAAAAACTTCGTCCAAGTAGAGCCGTTAGCGCTTCACACTGAGCCGCTACTTAAGTAATTTGTAACGTAAGTTGTGTTAACATGTAAAGTGTGTGTTATTTTAACTAGCACAACGTTTGTGTCTTTATTATATTATTATTAGAGTTTGGTTCCGTATATACACAACAAGAAACCCTTATAGTTTCGCCATGTCCGACCGTTCGTCCATCTGTCTGTCCGTAGATATTAATCACGCCTTCAAAACTGTGAAATAAAATGTTAAAAAATATTTTCATTTTGGGTACCTTCCGTACAGGTAAATAGAGGGAGATTCTTTTACCCGTCTATTCCATCGTGTGTGTGTGTGTGTGTGTGTGTGTGTGTGTGTGTGTGTGTGTTGGGGTATCGTTGAATAGGTCTTTCAAAAACACTAAGGTACAATATTTTTTTCGATTCAGGGGTCCATCTGCGAAATATTTGTCTTCAAATTGGAAATTTTTATTAGAATCATGTGTCCCCACTCCCCTCTACCAACTAAGCTGCTGTTTTTGGAAATGTGAGAAGCATACACTATAATAATATTAATAAAATTAACAACAACAGCTAAGTAGAAATAACAAGTTAACGAGTAATAGTGGACCAACATATAAAATGCACTTCAGTTAGTAAAATTTTCGTTACAACTCTATAGAAAATGTCATAAAATTAGTTGCATTATAACTTTGTAATGTTATTAAACTGTAAGAAATAAACATTCTATGAAGAAAACCACTTATATAGCTTTACTTTTTCATTTGCGGCAAAGACAGAGAGGATCTTTATTACTTACAACTATCACTTATTTTTTTATTTGGTGGTTATTGTAAGCCTGAAGTATTCATCATAGAATACTATAATACACAATAGAATGGCTGTCAACCTTATTTTGTACGACGATAGGCGTCATCGGGAGCACACATACAAGCAATAACGTCGTAATATCACTACTACAAACCCGATTCGCTGTGTTGACAAACAGATTTTAATACATTTTTATTTGTAAATAGCGTGCAATTTGGAATTTTCTAAATAATCATCATCATGGGAAAGTTGTAAACAACTGTAACGTCAAAACATCATCTCGTGTTGACATTTATACGTGTGAATTGACGTGTTAGTGACGTTTTAGTGGCTACACGGGCTCCGCCCACTCCCCCGTTCTATTATGTATGTATTATAGTATTCTATGGTATTCATATAATTATAGGCATATGTTTCATACAGTTTCATTCATAATACTCTTGGTTTACGCGAGCGACTCCCAGGATTATTTAGGGCAGTGGTAGGTTAAGGACAGGTTCGTTACGATCATATGTATCATAGGGTTGCACTGCCGTGATATAGATAGATAGTTGACTATGACTATCTTTGCACGGACTTGGCACGAAAATGATTTGATGTAAATTGTATTATCGATTTTTTTAAATCTTTTTTGAATACCACTTCCTATGTCTGATTTGAAAGTAAGTCCTTCAGTTACCATCTTCCTTTATATGTACATTTTTATTGGTTGCAAGTTGCAACGGTCAAACCGCGAACTCACTTATTATTATATTTTTTTGTCAACTAACTATTGAGACAAGAATAACCTAATGCAACAATGTAGTTCTTTTCATGCATAACAAAAATGTGGACATTAAGTGAAACAAATTGTAAACAATCCTACCCTTGTAGAATCACGCAATATGCAATGGTATTTTGTTCTTCTTTCTGGTCAATGTCTTCCGCCAAGCTATTAAAATACGCAACTTTCGCGATAAACGCGCTTTGTCTAGAAAATTGTGGGGGGGGGGCGACACAGAGAGTAGCCGCGGGCGCAGCCGTTTCCATAAGTACCCGTTTAGAACACACAGCCCAATCCATCCCAATATGGCACTATTATACATTTTTCCTCTAGGCATTTTAAAAATATACAAGGTATGTGCAGGATCTCGTCTTACCCTTAACTCGTTGTACCTAAACCAGAATAAAAATTGGGTACATAGGGTAGACCCCGTAATAGCGCATATATAGGTATATTATAAATTTATTTTGCATTCTTTCTAGCCTTATACTATACTTATTTTCGTGCAGTGACCATTACGAAGTTACACTCCAGATTACTTCTTACTAGCGTATTATACAGTAATGATTACATTAACATTAGTAAAGCCTTGGACTATGCGAAGAATGAAGCCCAAGTTTCTACACTTTTTTGCAGCAATGGAGAATCCATTGCTGCAAAAAAGAAGTGAAAAAAGAGTGAAGAAGTGTTATTTAAATGATAATTCACTATTTAGCCGAAAGCCTAGTTCTTTAACTCTTACCATTAGCGAACCACTTCATAGTTATATACAATGGGTGAGCGTGGTCGAGGTATTAAACTGTAAACGGCTATTCTTGCTCCATGCCACTCTACGTCCTGTAGTAGCTTTTCACAGTCTGTCAATGTTTCTACGACGTGATACAATTTGAAGTCATCAGCAAAAAGAAGACACTTAGATTCCTTAACTACCTCAAGACAATCGTTAGCCAGTATTAAAAACTGATGTGGCTCTAAATTACTGCCTTGGTTTACTCCAGATTTTGTAATATATAGTTCCGATTGTGACGGCCCAATATTATTATTAATAATTAAATTCAATATAAAGGGGCGTCAAAAATAGTTTTAAAAGATATATATTAAGCAATTAAGTTAAATTAATAAACATAAAGTTAATATATTTCAGACATTAGCCCAATAACATAGTAAATTAAAGGCAAAATTATTGTTTTTCGTAATAAATAAATTTATTTAAAAACTTGAAAAAGTATTTAAAATGAGATAAATAATAGAAATACAAGTCAAAAATATTATAAAATTAAGTTAAATAACGTTTATAAGATAATTAGAAAATTTGTTAAAAATTGTTTAAGTCATGGGAGGTGTTCATGTATAAAAGAAAATTTTTCTAAGTTGTGGAAGGAGTTCACGTATAAAAGAAATTTCCTAAGTTGTGGAAGGAGTTCACGTATAAAAGAAAATTTTCCTAAGTTATTGAAGGTGTTCATGTATAGATGTCTTGTATGGAGGAGCTACCGGAGATACATTCCTGCAGTTGTACATATATATGGGGTGGTCGGGAGCCCGACTGCCTGAAGTACTGTAGCACAATGACTAGTCCTATATTAGGGACTTATGATATTAAACTCAATGATACAAAAGCAATACTATAGAAGGTCTCCATGATGAATTTGCATTACAATAGTAGGGTCGTGGGTTCGAACCCTATATATGAATGACTTATGAAAGTGAGGTCTATGATTCAAAAGCAATACTGTAGAAGGTCTCTATGATTAATATGCATTACAATAGTAGGGTCATGGGTTCGAATCCTATATATACATGACTTATGAAAGTAAGGTCTATGATACAAAAGCAATATTATAGGAGGTCTCCTTGATGCATAAGCATTGTATGGGGTGGTCGGGTAACTGACTGCTCCTTGTACTGTAGCAAAATGACTAGTCCTTATTAGGGACTTGAAAAGGAATATTATGGTGGCGTGTGTGCTGCTTCACAAGCAATTGGTCCGAGGTAAACTTGGACTCGCTAACCGATGTGTCCTAGACATATCATCTTTGTGTCGGTGGTAAGCGGGTTTGTTGTAGCGAAACGGCTTTCCCGTGGACATCGCACACCCATACCGGTTGTGGGCGACGTCGTTGCGCATAGCGATGTGTCGTCTATCTTTCGGATTGGGATGATGAGTGTGTTTGGTAGCACTTTTAAGTGTAACAGGCATACTCAACTTCATGTCTTAATGCATTAGCGCTATGATACGTGGAGTTTTGTTCATTGGCGTCTTAGTAGCGTGCTACTATGATACGTTGGTGATATTTTTTATATAACAACAATAAAAACTTTGTTACCAAAATCGATAGGGATCATGTGGATGTGTTGTGAGGGGGCTCCACCCGTATGATAGTTGCATTGATGCTTACTGCTATTTGCGGTATTGCGTCTTGTGATGGATCTGCGGGTGTGCTGCGCCTGATTCGACGCTCTCTGTGGTTCTGGTCGATGGAGGTATACGGGTGGTGATGTCTGCTGGGATGTATGGGGGACCTTGGAATGGTGTAAGCCCGACGATAGTCGTATTGATGCTTGTTGCGTTCTGCAGCATTGCATCTCTGCGATGGTTGTTTGGTGGGACGCTATTCTCAATGGAGCTCTCTGTGTCTTGGTTTGACTCACACCTAAGTAGCTTTGCCCAAGTCGGGTCCCTTCATTGCGGGGCTGCAGACTGTCTGCCCTCCACGATGTTTTATATAACAACATAATATTATATCTCTGTAACTTTCCCACCTTTGAATGATTGAAGGCAACTTGTTGGTGGGTGAGACAAACATGATCGAAAATGCATTTACTCAACGTCAGTGACACAAACCCATTCTGATGGCGAATTATTACTGTTATCTTATAACTGCCTTTTGGCTATATCTGCCGTTGTATTGGTTGGTGGAGCATATGTGTCGACCTCATGCGGGTGGTAGCTGGCGGGAGGATCTGAGGAGACTCTCAAGGCTGCGGTCGAAAGCCGCACAACGTGGGACCCCATTCCCTTGAGGTGAGCGGTAGACTCATGACATGCTCTGCGGCTAGTAGCCGTGCTGATCATGCAATTGGTGGTGATGCCATACACTTAAATCACGTCTGCAGGAGCGGTGGTCTGGCAGGTGGTGGCACTCACGGAGGGTTTACGGCCAGTGTGCCTATTTGCCTAAACCGTGTGACGTACATTCACTGTGGCTGGATTCGTTCGTATTCTGTATGGCGTTTACACGCATTGACATGCGCGACTTCGGTCGATGTTTGTGCTTACGCACTAACAAAGGGCCAAGCCTCTTTTACTGGTTCGCCAGTTATTTTGCTGTGGACTACGGTCCAGTTCCCAAATTAGCGTTCCCTTCGGGGGGAGTGCATCAAAATGGTTGGCACTCACCGTGCACGGCGTGTGTGGGGCCGTGTACCTCCCCTACATTTTTTTAAATAAATGTAGGAGAGCGAAGCCCTTGTATCGGGTATTTTTGTATAAATATATTGTGAGCCTTTTCCAAGCGGGAAGGGATAAATAATAATAAATTAATAATGTCAACCTGATACAAGTGGAATAAAGACGTTTTATGTTCTTAACCTTTCTCGAGCCCTGTCTTCGTGAACGGGGTTCACTTAGCTTATAAGGCACTACCAACAGCTTTCAATTGCTCTAGTGAATATTCATTCTTCCAAAGGACACCTAAAATAACTAAGTTACTAAACAAACACAACGTAAATAAGGGTCCTAACTAAGACGATCACGCCAAATTATTACAAACGGCCTATTATTAAACCTTTAGAAAGATCATTTAGAAAGATCAAAACATAATTTATTAATCCTGGTCACATATATATATATATATATATATATATATATATATATATATATATATATATATATAAGTTTTATTATAAAGGGGAACTAATAATATTTAATATAATATTATTTATTACTACATAGAGAGGGAGTGTGGGGGGGGGGACCGTTACACGATGTATGGGTGGCATATTCCACATACTGCCTTCTACAGCTGGCAAATAATTTTAACAAATATAGAGTGAAGCAAACTGGCGCTAACTTTTTTAGCAAGACATCATTATTCTTTAAGTCAAACGTTTTAAATTCAAAGTAAGCAGTATCACGGTTGTGTAGAATCACGGTTACGCCACCTAGCTGAATTTAATTTTGCAACATATTCGATTTTCCCACGGGAATGATATGTTTTTCCCCTGAAAAAAGTAGCCTATGTCACTACAGCCACTGAGCTATCCCCATACAAAAAATCATGCCATACTGACGCTCTGTTGCGACGTGAAAGGACAAACAAACAAACAAATAAACAAACAAACAAACACACTTTCGCATTTATAATATTAGTATAGAAGTGTGGATGTCCATGTCACACCTATGCCGGTAGTTATTGGGAACACTATGCTCGAAGTTGTTGACGAGTACGTTTACCTGGGACAAATAGTCCGACTAGATAAGTCCAACTTCGACCGAGAGATCAGTAGACGGATTCAACTCGGCTGGGCAGCGTTCGGAAAATTAAGACACATCTTCTCAACTTCAACTTGCATCCTCCTGTCCAATGCTAAGACAACTTCAGCCATGAAGCTAAAAAGGTTGCTAGTGGTGGTGGAGTTAACCAAACCGTGGCTGCTAAGCCCCTCTCCCACAATACGGCAGGAACTTATTCAGAGGAGAGGATTGTGTGTCTATATGGTACTGTTGGTCATAACAACACATATAGCATTATAGTTTCATTTGTATTATTCAATATAGATTACAAGAAATATTTATTTAAAGTTAATTACACTAGTGGTAAAATACAATTACCACTGGTTCGGAAAAAACCTCTGCCCTGGAAAGAATCTGCATGAAACCTTTCTTAAATTGGTTACAATGTATGTTGGTTGAACAATTAATCCTCTTATATACAAGGTGAAAAAAGATTGGAAAGGAATTTGCGTTTAATTTATGACGAAATATAGTCGCTATTTTATTTCTGCAAATAGAGATGAGATTTCCCTCGAGGATAGATCTCGATTCTTATGTTGTTAATGGAATACTTTACGTACGGATTATAGGGGTATCAAATAAATAAGAACTGTGATACACACAAAACCCGCACGCGGAAGATTTTCCGATAGTGACATGACATACTAAGTAGAATTTCTATAATCGTTCATGCTAAAAGAAAACTTTAATATTGATTAAAACTACTTTTACGGATTTTATCGCGTTTATTTTTACTTTTTATTTTTAATTCCCGACGTTTCGGGCGCTTTCCAGCACCCATGGTCACGGGGGACTGAGATGACTGACGTCCCGATGTCATTGTTAAACCTGGAGTACCTTCAGCTTTTTTAATTATTGTTTATGGTCCGATCTATGCAAAATGAACTGACTCTGTCTTGAGGTCTTGCAGTGGTATGCTTGGGTTTAGTTTTAATTTTATTGATTATAGGATCCCAAGCAGGTGGTAGTACCCAGCCTCCTTCTCTATTGAAATTAGGATGTTTTTTAATTTCAATAGCCTCACGTATCATCCTTGGTAGGAATCGGTGTTCTTTCGCGAGGATTTGTGGTCTATCAAATCTGATGTAATGGTTGGGGCCGTCTAGGATATGATCACAAACTGCAGACTTCCCGGAACGTTGATGCTTCACATCAGCTATATGTTCTTTTACGCGGGTCCTAATTGATCTTTTGGTTTGTCCTATCAAACAATTTAAATGAAAACATTATCAAATAATCATTACACAATTGCGTAATGAAAATTTGTCATTATTTTTAAATTTCACGTAATTACGTGAAAATTAGCTGCTCGTAGTGCGTGTTCATCAAAAACCAGCACTGTACTTTCGGTAGCAGCATTCAGCGACAATTCATTTCGCAGACCCAAGTTGTGGCTTGTCAGGTATGTTCCTAAATTATTTTGGCCATGGGTATCATAGAAAACGAAAAAAATCATTTGATCTCTAAAGAAGCCTAAATTGTTGACAAAAAGCTCTATCCGATTCGAGACGATTTAAAAAAACAAGTACTACTTCAACATTTACGTAGTTTTTCAAGAATCCGTAAGAGGTGTTCCATTAATAACTCTTAAGAATGAAGATAAAGAAAAGTTTGAACAAAGAGATAAGTAAACGTAACTTTAACTTCCTACTTTAGAACAATTTTCACGTCGATCCCAATTTCCTCAATTTTATTAACAAAAAAAAACGTTGCCATGTCCGCAATTTTTTTAAATAATTTCATTTTATCGGTTAGTTCAATTACAACACGTAAATACTGTATATATTTCGTTACGCACAAGTTGGAATAATGAATTAGTTTACGTACTTGCAATTATTAAAAGACAATATAATAGCAATTCTTCATTTATCTGATAATGAATTTAAACATTTACGTGGTAGAGACATGCCACAGCTATACTATTGCAACAGCACGAATAGGTTAGCTCGACCTGGAAAAGAATATCCTTTCAGCTGCGGAGACTCTAACCGTCATACTCCGTTGACTGCGGAGCTGTTTAATAAAATTGACGGCGCATTGGGCGCAATCCGTTTAAACGCAAATTTCTTTATTTTGGTATATCAAATACTATAATATGTATAAATTTCTGAATTGTCTATGAAATTTCCTATAAACGAGTACATAAATTAAATAAAGTCCCAAAGTAATAAGTGTACGTAAATATTGAATAAAGACAAAATTGTCATATTTCTCGATGCAACAAAGTTTTTTTAATACTTAGATTTTTTTTTCATTTAATTTTAAATCTATTTTTTACAGTATTTTATGCGCAAAACCATAGGCTACAATACAATTTTTTATCATAAAACGCATTAATAGTAAGCTTACAAGAACCAACAATCAACTTACACAGATGTAGAATGTAGTTCGGACCAGATGCGGCATTAATATGGTATATATAAAAAATCCTACTAAAGTGTATAAGCTGTGGGGTTTTTACGGTAATCTTTTTTATCCTGTACACATCGACATATGGTAGAATAAGTTAGACATAGTGCGTAATGCTTTATTTCGACATTAAAAGAGCGGGTAAAAAATGTCCAGTACTTGGACACCCGCAGTCAACGGAGATATTTTCGTGTCCAAGGGTTAGACGTCCGCAGTTGAGAGGATATGCTCCCACGGAAAGAATACAAGCGTGAAAAAGTATCATGATAGTGTTGTGCTTTGTATAGTTGACTGATAAGAAACGTAGACCTTTGTTACCGGTAATAGCACTGACTTTCCATTTAAAACATCAGGATTAACAAAGTTTCTATATTATGATTCATAATAGATGATTTATGTCTATGGGCCACAGCATTCACTTACTCGTAGTGTGTGTATGTAAGTGCACTCTGTTCCAGTTTGTCCGTTACTTCTTTAAAAAACCACTTCCATTCAGTAATTGTTTTTGTTTGTGTTTTACGCAATACCGTCGCCCAACCAGGACGTAATTTTGAAGATTCTTATTTAAAAAGGTTATCATTCAGGCCAGGTCCCATATAAATTTGGAAAAGAATATTCCACCCTTCTGTGTGGAAAATAATAACTTCTTTTTTGTTATTTAAAAACAGTTTTTTTCTTTTTGTTAAAAGTTATAATTGTTAGAAGTTAGAAATGATAACAACTTGATAGGCAATATGTTTTTTGTTAATTTAACTATTTACATGAATACGATAAAAATTAGAATAAGCTTGGTATACAGTGTCTAAGACCTAGAAACCCACGGTCATCTAGACTTGGATCCATTTGCATTTTACACATAGTAGACTTCGGTAAAAATTGAAACCTGGCCATTTGTAATATCAAATACTAAGAAATGACCACGTCTTATTATCTAGACTAAAAAAAGATATTGGTTGGGCCACAGGGTCCCGGGTTCGATTCCGGTAATAATGACCGCGAGATTTGTATGCGAGATTAACGATAGGTGGACTGTATATGCGTGGTTCTCTATAACCAAAACAAGATGGAGGACGTGGCACGTGGCTGGTTTGGACGATACACTCTGCTATTGCCTAATTTACTTTGTTAGCCGGCAGGGGAAGCAGCATGAGCTGTTGTGAGAAAAGAACAACAAATGAGAACAGCTCATGCTAGGAACGTGCACATACTTGGACGTCGATCATCTGATTGCCTCCTACTCGGCCTTGAAGTTGATCGCGCTACGTTGTAACTGCACTTACGCACGACCGAAATTTCACTATGCAAAGCAGTCACTACTAAATTGTTCTGAGTCCAAACTGCCACAGTGGTGCTATCATATCCAGGTTCTAGCTCCAACTACCAGAGCGGTATATAACTCTGGTCGGCCGGTGGCGTGTTTCCCTTTTTACTTTTTGAGTAGCCCTCTTATTGGGCGTGCGAAATGACGCCACCATTTCCAGCCTCATATTGGACATGCCAGTGCTGGAAGGAAGCGGAAGTGAAGAGGAAGGAAATATTACCAAATAAGTGTGCGTTTGGCGCAACCGGATGTCCTTTATGAATCTGCCGAAATCCATCAATTTCCTATGAACAAAGGACAAAGAAAACTGTGCCCACAAAGATAAGTAAACGAATTTAACTCCCCTCTTCACATATACGCGGACCCTTCGTTACGATAATATTGTCTTATCAAACAAATGTATTCGTATTCCTCTCATAAATTTCACAGTTTCTACTAAATGTAATCGAATTTTATTACGCTGTGAAATTACGTTATTTGTAGCTACTTATATGTTTAATGATTTTTTTTATTAGAAGTAGAATTTATGTATCGAATAGAATAAAGGATCATTAATCTTACCAACATAACGGTCACAATTCTTACACCACAAGATGGCAGACCAGCTTCAACTAATTCATGGCTAAACAAAGTAATTACTTCAAGCTCTATTATAAGACCTACATCACATGCTGTTAAATAAGATTACCAAGTGCTCCTTGAAGATCGCCGAGGGACATGACGTTCCACTTCACTGTCCGGTTTTCAGACACAAAAGTAAGGCAATAGCAATGCACAATATGTGGATCACGGGATAGGGAACGTGTTAAATCAGGATGGCCATATGTCATCAGTGACTGTTACATAATTCCTATTTATGAATCATTATAAGTAAAAATTATATATTTATCCTCTTTGTTTCACATTGTTTTTTTTAATTTATTAAAATATGAATTAGATCATTAGTTATTGTGTTGTCATATAAGTATTTAGATTGCATGAATCTTACACATTCAAAGTGTTGCTAGGTTCAAGTTTGATTGTGTGATACTATTTATTCTACCTTTTCCAATTGTAGCGGAACCGATATTTTTTTATAATTTTAAGTAGTTATTAGGAAGATACTGCTGCTATTAACCTGTTTTGTTTCCCTCTGTCACCTCTTACTACACATTGGGGTAATGAATGCTCCTGCGCCGCGCCGCGACTGCACGGTATTACACATTACACGTACTGTACATAATTATACTTGGCGAAGCCTCGGTGTAACTATATTATGGTTGTAGGACGAATAAGTTGGCTTGACTAGAGTAGGATAACACCCTCACATAATACCATCCTAAAATAGCAGCTTAATGCTGCTGTGTTTCCTAGGGTGAATATAGAGTAACATAGGCCCTTTTTACTGAAAACGAGGCATTCCATCTTAGTTACAGTTTCGTCTTACAGCTACTCCTCAGGAATGACAACGCATCTGCATTTTAATTCTCAATTGAGCATCAATGTGGATGTCTATGGGCCATAGCATCCCCTTACCATTTGGTGGACTGTGTATTCGTTTGGCATCATTATTCTTTAAAAACCTATAAAAAAACGATGGAGTGATGACCTGGTGAGATATGTAGGAAGTCGATGGATGCAGGTGGTATTTTATGACACTCCATGGTGGAGGTTTAAGTTAAGCAGTCGACTTGTGAAGGGCTGTAACGATGATAAATGATAACGATAACAATTTTCATAATAAACCTTAAATGTAATCACGTTGTCCAAGGCGTTAAAGCTAAAATATGGAACGTGGTATTTTTTCCAAACAATAGAGATAAAAAAGTCAAGCAGACTGTTCGTGAACGTAAGATCAAAGATAATCAATGAGGGATTAAGGGCTTACTTTACGAATTCCTTTGCGTCCTGACTTCGTTAAATATTAGAATATTGTGCGAAATTTCCCCTGAGTGCGCGGCTCTTTCAGCACTTATAATACGTGAATGAATTTTATGAATCCGGAAATTTTAGAAGACGGAACGCTTTGCTACCACAGGTAGGAATAATAAAATTATTTTATTAAATAGATAAACTTATCATAAGCAGTATTACATAGTAGAGCCATGCTGCCATATTACAGTTGTAGCAAGTATGGGTCGACTCAACCGTCCGGAAGGACAACGTAAGGTTAAAATACCAGCTCAATGGTGATGTCTTTCATGTGGCGAGTGTAGAGAACTGGAGACAATTATTAATGGAAACAAGGCAAACCATCATAGTTCCCACGGGTGACAAAGCATCTGCATTTTAATTCTTATTTGAAGATAAATGTAGAATTCTGTGGGCCCAACATTCAATTACAGGTATAGTATACAGATATTTGTCATAGTTTTTTTTTTTTTTTAAATAAGTTAAATTAAATAGTTACTACGCTTGGCAAGCAGGTTGGTATTCAAGCAGTTTTGTATTTTTAATTGTTATTAGGAAGACGCTGCTGCCCGTGTACTGGTTTGTTTAGTTCAGAATAAAAAATGTCATATGCAAAGCGATAGTGTTATCACTTTCACATTGGGTACGACATGTAAGGACAGATCTCTCAAGTAACAAATAAATATAAGTTGTAGTATTACGCATTCATTCCAACGCCATCGAAAAGCCGTTTTGGACAAAGAGATTCGTATAATAATCCTGGTCGAACTTCACTTTATTATGGAATATAGGTGACAAACGAGCACACAGTCCACCGAATGGTAAGTGGATGTTGTGGTCCATAGACATCTACATTTATTTTTGATTAAAATCAAATGTATTACGTTGTCACCCCTGAGTACTTAGATGGAATGCATCGTTTCCAGTAAAAAAGGGTCTCTGGATCGCTACGCTCACCATACGAAACACAGCAGTATTAGGCTGCTATTTTACGCTGGTATTCTGTGATATTGTGGTCCTTCCCCTTTAAGAGTAATAGGGTAGACATGATACTTGTCAATTAAAATCGGTAAGTACTTCATAGCTTTCAGGACCACAATAAGTAATATTAATAATCCATGCATGTACAATAAAGATGTAGCTACATTTGACGTCTCGTGAACAATTGGAAATTCAGCTCTGCAAAGAGCCATTATATAATCAGCATGGAGCATGATATTTTTCTTTACCAGGATGTTAACACGTACAGCAAAAATGCGGATCCGTTCGACGAGAGCCCTCAGAAGTAATGGGACGCCTCCTATTTTTTATTTTTTTTTTGCGCCCGAAGCAAATATGTACAACCCTCCGGAAAGCGGAGGAGGGAGGTTGGGAATGCTCATAGCATACCACGCAGCCGGCTGCGTGGTTATGTGGTGACTTTTACCCACTAAACCCAACCTTTTGGGAACTAGCTCAACGATCCGACTAGAGATCTCTAAGCCGTATACGAACGCGACCCTCCTTGGCAGAAAGGAGGGCGCAAGATGCCTCCTACTAAGCCACGGTGTTTTATATCTCCGCCGTTCGTGTGGAATGCGAGGCCACACGCGCTCGTCGTTTCCAGGAATGGAATAATACAAAAATTCCTTCTGTTTTATTTTTTACGACCAATCACATGTTGGTGAATTATAACATCCTTATTCGTTGTTGTAATCTTAAGATTGTAAATTTTTGAAGTAGACATTTTTATTTGGTTAAGAACTTTGTACAATTTTAATATAAGGAATCACATTTTTGTAATAAATCATTTACAATAACAATGGAGGGCTCCGGTAGGGGATTTCAGCTTCGGAAGGGAGGGACAAAAGTAACCCACCGTTTCTATATGGATGATCTCAAGTTGTTCGCCTCCGGTCGCTCCCATCTTATGGAATTGCTGAACATCACTTGTGTATTCAGAAATTCCAAATTCCATCAGCATGGCGTTGGGGACGGGTAAGTGCGCGGGTCCTCCAAGTTGAAAGGAAAAGGGTTGCTAACTCTGAGGGCATAGACTTATCTATTACTTACATTTACTTAAACACCCTTTCCGAGGCTAAAAAAACCGATACCTGGGTATGTCACAGAACACTGGTATCGATGAGGCGGCGGCGATGAAACAGTCAGTATGTGACGCGCACGCACGCACGCTTGACCAATGTGCTTAACAGCTTTTTGTCTAGTGTGAATATGCACGTATATGACCCGGATGTATACCTTTGGCATACTCAGGTGGACTCAGAATAAACTTAACGCCCTAGACAGAAAAGTCTGCACTACCATGACATCGCATAGAATGCATCATCCGATGTCGTTGGTAGTGAGCATGGTGGGCGTGGCCTTCTAAGAGCGCTCGCCATGCATAACCACAAAGTGTGCAGCTTCCGTAATTACTTCCTCGCGAGATCGGTGATCCATTCTATAATAACGTCATTTCTTGTAATTCTTGTAAAGGCATATCCCTCTATCCATAGTCAACGAGCAATGGCAGGACCCGGCAATTCTTAGCATTTCCGACCGGGAGACCGTATGGAAGGAGAAGGAGATTCACGGGAGGTTCTACAAGGCTCTACATCAGACTTTCGTAGATACAGTCACCTCCTGACAGCTACGTTTCGGTGACCTCTTCGGGGAAACAGAAGGTTTTTTCTGTGCAATACAGGATCAGGTTATTAAGACCAATAACTATTGGAGATACATCCTAAAGGATGGCACCGTCGACGTCTGTCGAGCTTGTCGCCATCCCTTTGAGTCACTTAGGCATGTCATCTCCGGTTATTCGGCGCTTTCTAACTCTGAATACTTGCACAGGCACAACCTAGTAGCCAGGATTCTACACCAGGAGCTCGCTCTGAAATACGGTCTCGTGGATCGGAAAATGCCTTATTATAATACTTGCCGGAAGCCGTGCTCAAAAATGACCGCGCCAGGCTCCACTGGGATCACAGACAGGACTATGCCTGATATTGTGCTGATTTTGATCGACATTGCAATTCCGTATAATGGGAACCTCGTGAAGTCAGTCAGCCTCTCGGGTCACCTGAGGCCGCTGAGACTCCGTGATAGAGGTCAATGATAGATTCAAATGCAGAAGGCGATGTTCCTCGATACCACCCGCATCGTCCGCTGGCTTCTTTCCCTTTCCCCCTAACCTTCAACCGTTTCGTCTCCCCCGCTGAGGGCCTCCATCTGGTTGATCTTTTATTTATTGATGCATTATTTATTTATATATGCTAGTATTTTAAATATATATTTATGTATATTTATCATTTACCTATAATAATAATAATAATAATATTCCACAACTATCACACAACGCCGTCTAGTCCCAAGCTAAGCAGAGCTTGTGTTATGGGTACTAGACAACTGATAAACATACTTATATATTTCTAAATACATAAATATTATAGATAAATTACACCCAGACACAGAACAAATGATCGTGCTCATCACACAAACATTTGTCCTGGGTGGGAATCGAACCCACGACCTGCGGCATAGCAGTCAGGGTCACTAACCACTAGACCAACAGGCCGGCCATACCTATATATGGTATATATATATATATATATATATATATATATATTCTGCCTAACCAGTACACAAAGTGAAGTTTACATAATTTATCTTTAGAACATTTGACCAAATGTAATGAGTTATAACTAACACAATTTTATGCACTAGCATCATCGGTTTTTTGCCCATGAGTGACTTACAATTTTTTTTTTGTGAATTTAAGGATTTTTAATAGGACATGACAAATTGTCATCGAGAAGGGCAGAACAACGTCTGCCTGGCAGGCTAGTTAGTCTATATAATTCTACTAATATCATAATATTCTACTCACTTCTACTTATTATACACGTCTGACTCTCATTGCGGACCCGTCATCTTCACCAAACACATACTTTTAAGTCTATAATTTTATTCCGTCGGGAAGATTGAAACGATTGAGAGAATATAAAAAATATATGTTTAATGATCTTGGTAAAAAATAGAGTCGAATTTAGCATATTATCACATGAAGTGGGTAGAAATGTAATATAATAGTTTGTTGATTGCAATTTAGACATTCAGAATACTTATAAAGCCGCAAAATCATAAATGAACCAACGAACCGACCCTCGTAACATCAGACAATTTTATTTCGATATATATATATATATATATATATATATATATATATATATATATATATATATATAGCAGATAAGTCGGTAACATATTCATTTTTTCTTCCTTATAATTTTTTGTTATTTTAATTTCTTTGTTTTTGCTTGTTTACCATTAAGCTTACGTCAAATATTTATAAATTATTTTTTCACACTCAACAATTAGTAACATTGATTGATATATTCTCACTTGTAGTTTTGTTTGTCTTTTATATTATCTACAATGTAAATCATAGTGACTAATGTGTAAAATTTATTTGGTTATTTTGTGAATATCGTTAACGAATGTAATTAATTTAGATTGTGACAGCTTTATTATCATGAAATTGTGTTTTAATAAATTTATTTCTTATGAGAATAGAACATTCATTTGTCTGAGAAACACAGGATTGACTTAAAATAGATAAATATGTTTACATCGAAAACAAGTGCTGGAGCGACATTATTTGCTTATTTAGTATTATCACTGTTTTGATTGACACACAATGATTACTATCATCATTGTAAGAATATTGACAATTACATTTTAAATTCAAATTAAATTAAAATATAAAATAAAAATGTGGGTAAAATTTATTATTTAGTTAGCTTTTGCACAGGTATGAAATGTTTATGGGTGCATTTGGAAATGTGACAAAAATGTTTTATAGCATACTACAACTTCTTCATCAACGAGTTAAATGTCTATTTTTCTATATGAAATTTTTTATAGTTGAGAGGGTTTTCTGTAATATATACTATCTGTATATAATACTACGTTCAGCAGACACCTGGTAATACTTTTGACGCGACTTCCGTCGGCAGTCGATATAAATTACATCTGTCGTAAATGTAGGTGTACTACAACCTATCGGAGACCAAAAGGAATTTATTTCCTTAGATAAATTAGTTTTTTATTCACAGTCCTAACCGAATACATTCAGCCCATTATACTAGGTGGTAGGATTTCTTTCCTGCTAGGAGTGCTAGGAGTCTGTGTGTTTCATCACTTTACCTATTTCTGCCACCAAAAACTGTGCTTGCACTGATTTTTGGTAGCAGAAGTCTTTAAGTGCATGCCTTGCTTTTCTGTGCCCGGAACACAGCAGTGCGAGCAGATTTTAGAGGAAGTTATTTAAAGGCTATAGAGAGCCAATATAGCCGTGGTAGCTCTGATGGTTAGCGCTCGCTGTAAATTTCACAGTAGGAGGGAAACCCGGGTGTGATTCCCACCGACACCAATAATATTGTTAATTGTAATTTCAAGTGCTGATTTACCACGTGCTCGGCGGTGAAGAAAAACATCGTGAGGAAACCTGCATGTCTTAGAAATAAGAAAAAATATTTTTGCCAACACTTTCCTCTCTCTCTCACTTTCACTCGTCTCTTCCTTCCCTTAAAAATCCTCTCAGAAGTGATAAGAGGCCTGTGTCCAGCAGTGGGACGTTTACAGCTGTAAGTCATTCCATCTTTGTTCGCAGAGGTCACAACATAGCTTTCTTTGTTTGAAGTTGGCTGCAGATGTCCATGGATTGCAGTTACCACTTACCATAGGGTGGAATGTAAGTGTAAATATGCCAATTCAGTTATTCCTCTCAACTGTCCCGGCCAAAATGCCCGCTTTGGCGCATCTGTCCAACCCTGAAGTTTATAAGTAAATAGCAACCTTCTAAAGGTTGTGGACAGGCGCGTACTTTTTTAATAGCGACCTTTAGAAGGTTTTGGACTGACGAGAGGATAAAAGCATATCATTGACCAATCGCTACGATATATATGTCATATGGTGAGCGAGGAAAAACAAAGACATTTTTAATGATAACGAATCTAAGAGCGAATCTTAGTCCTCAGTGGTGGTTCTAACATAGAACAGACGTTATTATAGAGACCATAGCATCCACATACCAACAAATGGTCCGTTTTTTTGTTTTCCACCTTATTAATAAAGAAAAAGATTTAAATTTATGATTTTTATTGTAAGGGTGAAGTAAATATTAAATTAAATCAGCGTATCTACCGAAAAAGTATTTATGATGAATTTCTGAAAGCAGTAGACGGAAATTTAAAGGAAATCAAATTAAAAAATATTTTCTTGCTTTGCCGTTGAGGAAGCCGGTACTTATTCATTAAAGATGGCTTTTTATAATCTCTTAGTGGGAAATTACTTTTTTCAGGGCTCCTTGATTTGTTAATATAAATAAACAACGATTCGAAATTAAGACACCAAAAATGTTTTATCTCATACTTATAACCTTTTTTTTATAATTAGCTCAGTGTAAAGTATGGGAAATGTCTAAAAATCTATTTTCTTCCGATACATGGCGATAAGCTATTTCGTTTATGTGAGTGGGCATCAATGTCAAAGGTTCGGGACAGGCTTTTCTACAACAGTTTACAAACACCTTCTCTCCTAGAATTCTGTATAGCCCTGTCCCCACTCCATGGGGCATGTAACGGGATTGATTCTCTAAAATTTGCTTCTGAAATCTGAAAGCTTGTGATTAGCTATGGGACTTTTATAGATTGTAATTATATTGTATGTACTTCATTTTTGTCTGCTTTTATTTTTTTAATACATGATCGAGCCACTTTGTAGCTTTAGTATTTTTGTAACACATACGACGGCGATACTACAGGTTTTTAGAAATGGCCACTTGGAGCGATATAATTAAAAAATAAGTTCAAATTTTGAAAATGGAACTCTGCCAATATTATTATGTACCTATTTATTTCATTAATTTGTCATTTGTTTATGATTTGGTGGCAAATTCAGTATTGTCTGTGTCATGTCTGCATGAATTCAACGCAAGAAAATTTTCGTACAATGATTTTTCATGACTTTCGATGTAATTTAAGTCAACAAAAAAGTTATGATAGACTTCAATTGTCCTTTCGTGACGAAGCCCCATCCCGTGTTTACAACTAGTTTAATGAGTTCAAACGTGGTTGAACTAATCTCACCGATGATCTGCGTGAGGGAAGGCCTCCTACGGCGACGACTGAAGATAACATCATTGTTGTGCGGCGTATAATAGAGACTGACAATAGAGTGACATATCAGCAGATTCGGACAAGCTTAGGCATCGATTTGAGTCAAGTTCACAAAATCCAAAGTTCATGGAACATTTAGCGGTCAGGAAGCTTTGTGCCCGAAGGATATCTCATAATTTGACAGAGGCCCAAAAACTCTGTCGTGTTGATTGGTGTCGTTAAATGGTTCAAAGATTTAACGGGGGTGACTCAAATGCTATGCTCGACATATTTACGGGTGACGAAAGCTGAATTTATTGTTACAATCCTGAAACTAATTGAAAGTCTGCTGTCTGGGTATTTCCTTCAGAGGTGTTGCATACTAAATTGAAGAGAGGCCGAAGCGTGAGAAAAAAGATGATGGCCTCGTTCTACGCCAAGGAAACAATCGACTACTTGGCGAGGTCAGACGTGGAATTAGTGAGTCACCCGCCCTATACCCACGATTTTATTTTATTTCCGAAAGTAAAAGGAAAACTTTGAGGAAAACGTTTTATGGACACCGAAGAGGCAGTGTCTGCGTTTCAAAATACCGTCGAAGGATACCCTAAGGACGAGTGGGCAAAGTACTTTTCTCAGTGGTTCCATTGAATGCAGCGATGTATTGATGTAAATGGACACTGTTTTGAAAAGATATAATAAAACTAAGAACTTGCTAGTTTGTTCAGTTTTTGATTTTCTAACAACTTTCTACCGGGATGGATCACGCTCTTAAAGAATACCAGCCTACTGGAAACGAGATTTTCCATCTTATTCTTCAAGAGTGACACCGCAACTACACTTCGATTGTTAATCTTAAGTATGTAAATGTCTATCAACCTATTATTCAAAAAGTGGCAGTGATTTAAAGGTTTACTTTATAATTTCTTTCGTATTATATATAGAATTTCGTATTATTACTAGTCCAAGATCTTTTGGAGTTCGATTATAAGAATTTCAGTTCGATACCAACGAAATAAAAATTAAAATTATATCAACTTACACTTTTACATGTTAAAATTAAATTACATTTCAGCATACTGCCATAGAATTTATTTGTTTTTTTTTACATTAGTTTGAAAACCAAGTTAAATATACCACTTACGTGAGGTGATTTAGACCATACCACATAATTTCCGTAATGTCTGCTCAGCTCTGTCACTATCTATCCGAACATCCAGTCAAGTAATTCAGTTTTAAATGAAACGCCACAAAGGGGACACTTTCCGAATTTCCCTCTTCTATATTTTTAAAATGTTTTTTTCAGAAAGCTAAGTGTGTAAACTTCACATTTTATTTAACTCCTCATACTGCAAGGTGTTAAATAAAAGCTTTTTAATGCATTTTTGTTCTTAATTTTTTATAAAATGTTACTTACTCCAACACTAGGATTTTCTCCTGCATCGTGGTAGCAGTTTACATATTACATACATTTCACAAGGACAAACGGCCAACCTCGAAATAATTATATTTAGGATATACAAATACGAGTCACTTATAGGGACAAAAACTTTCCTATCTCTCAAGTCGGAGCATACAATACACATTTACAAACGTTCATTAAAATCGGTTGAGCGGTATTGAAGATTAGCGTGAACGAAAATATTGACACGGAATTAATCTATGTATTAAGATTTTTCTTTCACTATAAAAACTGACCAACCAACAATAATTTCACGACGATAACTTGGTATTCACTAGGATCATCACACCGCATGATCATTGCGTGTTGCTCAAGTCCTTTTAGTTAAAATAATCTGGTTTCTGTGATACAACAGGAAGCAATCATGTGACAAACAAATAAGTTATAAAATAAAACAAATATGAAGGTTCAAAGTTCACTTCGGCTCATCCTTATCATCAGATCAAATGTAACATAAAAGGACGTAAAAATAAAACTTTAGGTCGCGCTTTAAGATAACAAATGTTGCGTTGCGCTTTGTAATCCTCGGACGCCTGCGGCTTTTAGATAAAATAATGTATTTATGTGTCCTCAAGGATATCTTTATCAGTTAGATGTTTGTAATACTTTTTATATTTTTGTATCAAAGAATAAACATCGAAATAAAAATATAACAATAAGTATATAGTAAAAACCGTAATTCAAAATCCTACTGCAGAAAACATATACATGACGTATAAAGCATACTTTAATATACAGCATGTCGTTAGATTCGACATAGTTGTAGACGAATCAAACGACCCTTTATGTTAAAACCCAACAAGGCGTTTTGGCTACAGAGTGTGTCAAGGAAATAGATATACATACATACTTTCGAAAAACTTCACTCTCTGTATGTCTGGTGCAGTCAGATAAAAATGAAATTAAGAAGCAAATGTATTAAAAAAGGTCTGTATGTTTGTTAAGTATTAATTTTCACATATTTACAGATTTATTTCAATAAGGTTAATTATTTTAGCATTAGCCTATCACCGAACATCACTTCACATACTCGTAGATACTATCATACACAATAGAGTGGCTACCAACCTTATTTTGTACAAGAACCAGTGTCGCCGGGAACACACATACAAGCGGTTACATCGTATTATCACTACTAGAAACCCAACCCGCTCATTGGTCATACATGTTTCAATAAATGAATGTTACAAACGCATTTTAATATTACATCTAATCAGACTTTATCCCAAGGCAATAACAATAAATTCATAACGATGTTCATAAGATATTAAGTAAGATATTAAGTAAATATATATATATATTTGCTTCAGAAAATTTCAGTCAAAAACGTAACCTGCTGGCAACTTATCACAGCTTTACAAACTTATTGGTCGCGAATGATATCTGGTATTTAGATAGCTGGAAACATTAAAAAGGCCCTTTAAATGTTTCCGGCTATAAACCTATAGCTAAAAACCTTTTATCCCCAAAATTTACTATAGTGAACGTGGTTTGACCCTCTTCCACACGGACGAAAGTATAGTATTCATATAATTCTTTAAATTACTATTTCTTTAAAACGAGTTGACCCGTTTCCCTACATTGTTTACGATCCAGAAATTGCAATACGTTTCAACGAATACAAAAGTAATTAAGAAGGCGGTACTTACTCAGTTGAATAAATAAATATATATAAATAAATAAATAGAACTTTCTTATTTGCTGACAATTTTCAAAGCACATTTTTTAAGTTTCTATAAATAAATTTCTTTAAATAAAATTCTCTTCTATAAATAAATTTTAAATTTTTTTTTCTTTAATCTTGCATAAAAATATAGTTTTTAACAATTGCCGTTTGGTATTTTAAGCAACTCAGATGTTGAAATCATCCTTTTCACAAGTCACACTGGAGTCTATGTTATTTAATTTATTCAGTATCTTTATACTTGTTTTGTGTCATTCCTCGTGGGAGACTTATGTTCAGCAGTACATAAGTCTCCCACGAGGAATGACACAAAACAAGTATAATGACAATTTTATACTATTCTGTTAATTATACAGGCAGTATTAGCTAAGCAACGTATATTGGTCAAAGTTTACTAGCAATTAATTTCTAATAGTTTAGTGTTACAAACGTTACGTTAGGTATACTTATTACATATGTATATCTCAATAAAAATAACAAGTCTCAATTGGTGACAATTTGGCGCTATTTCTTACAAAATATTTTTCCGGACTAATCTGTTATAGATGTTTCAGTGATAAAACCACATTTCAGCCGTATTATGCCTATAAAACAAATGAAAAGAATAGAAAAGAACCTTTTTCAATATACATTACACGTATAGGTATTGAAAGTCGTTAAGGCTTTACCACTGGTTCAAAGAAAACCTTGGTCCTGAAAAGAAATAGCGAGAAACCCAGCCAAGCTTTTAAGCATGAATCCTATACTATTAAACGAGCAATTCTTGTATATATGTATATATATATATATATAATCGGGATCTCGGAAACGGCTCCAACGATTTTCATAAAATTTAGTGTCCAGGGAGTTTCGGGGATAATAAATCGATCTAGCTAAGATTTATTTTTAGAAAATGTCTTTTTGTCCGTGTTTTTAGGCAATTAAAAACTGCTACAATATCGTTAGAATAAGAAGGTAAATTTTGACAGTTTGGTAATGATTATAAGTAGCTTATTGGTATAATGGGCGGTCACAAAATCGTAAAACCCCGGTTCGAGCCCAGACCGACCGACCGACTTTTTAATTTTTTTTTTTTCAAGTTTCTTTCTTTTTTGAGAAAATATATTTTTTTCGAGCCCTTTTTTTAGTATTTTTTAAAAACACGAAAATTTAAATAAAAATAATTGCACTCATGATTTTTTATTCAAATAACCAGTTCCGTTTTTTCTGTTATGTCGCTAAGATCAAAAAATATTATTTATAATTCATCAGTATGTAATTTGTATCTAAATATAATTTCCAAAACACACGAATTAAAAAAATCGAGCGAAAAATACCGAGCAAAGCTCGGTCAACCGGGTACTTTACAACTTAATGTTTTATACCATTTAGTATTAAAACATATCGAAACATTGTGGCAGAAATCACCTTTTTCTCGGGGGTTATTACTAAATTAAACAATTTTTATTTAATAATGTTAAGCATTTTGATTGATAAGTCTTGCATATTTTCTGGGACTTGATTGAATTTCTGACACTTTGTAGTTGAGTAACTGTTCTAACTAACTTGTGCTAATATTTACAGAATGAGAGGGTCGGCTCGACCGCGGCAGGACCACGCTCTCTTAGAATACAATCGTGAAATAGGAGCTTACTTTTGCCGTGTTTCGTGTGATAAGTCTAGAGAACAGGAAATCCTTTTACTGGTAACGAGACATTCCACCTTGATCCTCTGCGTTAACAATACGTTTGAATTTCAATTGTTAATCAAAGATAGATGTAGATGTCTCTAGGTCACAGCATCCGTGTACCACCAGGTGGACTGTGTGCTCACATGTGCCAGCTTTACCTCTAAAAGAACTTTTGAAGGTTACTTGATTTGGTAATTTTAAATGTTTTCGAGTAATAAGATCCATACGTTTTATAATTTTAAGGGATAACGTGAGAAGTATTACGGCGTAGCACGCAGTAATTCCCGGCCTCTTTACAACTTGTGATTTATAGTTCTTTATTATTAAAAAAGTTCTTTGTACGTGCCGCGCAATATTCTTTTAATACCCTCTGGACTATACTTTCTATTGCCAACGACCAGTTCCTTTACAAACTTGCTCAGCAAAATTCACAGACTTTAAAACGGAATGAAGATTCGAGATGTTTTTAACGTCAGAACTTTACAAATTGTAAAAGAGTTTTATATAATATTCTATATTTTATACTTTAACCTAGATACCTAGATTTTTAAGGTCAATCCATTGTTTGTTTCAATATTTTATTGTAGGTTGTAAGAGTACTCTGTGTACACTCTGCTCATCTATACACATAAATAAAATGAAAGTGCCTAACATGCATCAAAATAACCGCATTTGATTTAATTTAATTTTTTGCTGTTAAGACATAAACATCTGTTTGTAATATTATTATTTATCTGTCTTTCTGAGATTATCTTCGGAATGGCTAAACCTATTGCGATAAAACATCACAAACAAATAGAGACCAATTCACGAGCTATTCACTCTTGCCTTGAAGTACCTTGTAATAGGATTGAAAGTCAGAACACTACTTTGCTGCCCGCATTATGAACGACGAACCAAGACGTTTAGTTTGAACAACTGGTGTGTCGACAACGAAGGGTTGAGACCAGCCGAGCGTCTGGTGCTACTAGCTAACTGAGGGATTAAATAATTCTAAACGAGTTCGATTCCCGCGGTTACAAAGAAAATTTTTAGTTATAATTTTCTTTGTATTTAACAACGTATTTACTTTCTCAAGCAGCTGTTTAATTGGATAAAATACATGATTAATTTTGATAAAAGAAATAATACGTAACAAAAATTAAAAAATCACGATCACAACATTTATTTTATTCTTCATTATTCCGTAGTCCAGTACATTTACACGTGATGGAGCCACGCTGCAACTATATTATATGTAGTTGTAGCACGAATTGGTCGGCTCGACCGGAGAAGGACCACGCTCTCTCAGAATACCAGCGCAAACTAGCAGCTTAATACTCCTGTGTTTCGTATGGTGAGTGTAGAGATCCGGAGACCCTTTTTTACACGAAACGAGGCATTCCATCTTAGCCCTCAAGGGTGACAACGCATCTGCGTTTTGATTATTAATCGAGAATAAATATGGATGTATATGGGCCACAGCACCCACTTACTATCAGGTGGATTGTGTGCTAGTTTGTCACGCTTATTGTATAAAAAAGTTCACTACTGTATTCAGGATTTTCCATCATCGCCACGATTAGCTGGCGGATTGGTAATACCCTCGCTGATCTATCAAATTCTTACGTACTACAAAAGTACTTTATTACTACTTTTTAACGTCAGACCTATAGCAATATTTGTTGAATTAGTAAGTAACAAATTATTTTCGTAATAGTTTCCTTGTTAATGCAATGCAGAGCTTATAATTGACATGAACAAAGGAGCAAAGCCGACGTCCATTTTGCAACAAAGGTTCGGGGGCTTGATGAATAACGATTATACGAAGAAAATGTTAATTACGCTACAGTGTGTTTCTATGTTATATGTGATATATCCCTTTTAAAAATATTCCCAAGCAAGCTTCGTTGACATATTCAGAACCATACGTAACAGACACGTACCAAGTACAGAATTAAAAATCAATACATCCATCCATGAATTACAGCCTAAGTACGTCCACTGCTGAACGTAGGTCTCCCCCACAAATTTCCTTTTAGGGGGGATTTTGCCATAGCTTACACAGTCTTTCACAATTTCGAGATGTTATCAGGATGATGTTGCTGCTCATCTTTTTTTTTAATTTACTACGAGCGCTAAGCTGCCTCCACGCTCCTAAGGCTCAAGGACTAAGCTCTATCCAATTGTCCTTTACTAATAAAATACAAGGATATCTTTTTTAAAGAACAACTTGGGAGCGCGTATCATACTGTATCAGGCAATGTGCCGCAGGCTAAGACTTCAGAAACTAGGACGAACATAAAATTATCTAGAATCCGCGTTTTTGGAGGTTTTATAGAGGTTTATTTTTGTTATTTGTTGTCTCATGCGGATGTTCTTATTTAATAAAACACATAAACGTACACACCGCAAAGATAGTATATGAACATGCATGTACATATGTTTATCATGAATGAAATTTAACCAGAACAAGTGGTAGTAATTAATTTTTAGTGCATGATTATGTGCAAGACATGAGACAATGCATTGAAATGTGACTATTTTTATTTTCGATAACGAATTTAATCAAATTTAAAAAAACATAGTATCAACTAATTATATATCTGTAAGAATTTTATCTCTAAAAATATATTAAGTGTACCCTGTACCGGAAGAACGAAAAATGTTTGTTTATGCAAAATGTATGTTTGTAAATTGCTCACACGACACAGGAGAAAATACTTGTGTAGAGGTGACGTTTTTCCTTTACGTGTCAATATACAGAGACTACTAGACATGGTTTTGTGCTTATGGCTGAGCTAGTCATGGATACAAATAGCATTAAAACTAGATGATTTCAATAAAAAAACG